>CP092091.1:15862990-16060490 GCA_029203775.1 Neoneuromus ignobilis | reverse complement strand
TACTTAGTTTTAAATAATTGATGTTAATTATTAGTATGTTCTTGGAATGATTTTATAAAAATAAAATTCTTTTTTAAATATAACATAAATGGATAAGAATAAAAGAAGAAAATCAACTGACTAAAATATATATATTGAAATTAGTTTCGTGCAGATTGCTATTATAAAATAAATATTTAATACCATACATATAAAATATTAAAAGCTTTATAAACTATCCTCTTAATTTAATACACAAATGACAATAAGGTTCTACTTTAGAATGAAATATAAACTAAGAAGACTAAATGCCTCATTAAATACTGTATATTAAGATATGTCAACTGTCACAGATAATAGTGTATACGAGTAAGTGATTCATAAATAATATTTGCGTATAATTTCGCATACTGACGATCATTGACAATAGCAAAAAGCAGGCACGTTATAATTATTTTATATGGTTTGATTAGGCTGCCAGTCATTCTGGACAGCAGCATGCAAAACCTTTGTTTCTGAATTCTCTGCTCAGTAGCGTGGAATGAGAATTCACGTAGAGAATATATTTTATAAATGTCTGTCATTCAAGTGCTTTTATCATTGTGTAAAGCAGTCAAATAGCGAACGGTGAATTGTAATTCAAGTAGAAAAAATGTTAATCCAACATATATATATATATATATATATATATATATATAAATATATAACTTATGTAAGAGTAAATGAATATATCTTGAAAGATTTATATAAATATGTATAATACACAGGTTTTAATATTACAATACAAATGTGCTTAAATACACAATATTTGAATATATATATATACATATATACATATATATATATATATATATATATATATATATATATATTAACTACCAATTTGTAAATAAAAAATTAGTTTAAATGTGGATTTGTGAAATAAATATCTTTTTTATTTATTGACGATTATTTTAAAATTGGAATTATTATTATTATATTAAAATGTAATACATAAATATTTGAAATGAAATTATCGAAATAAAGGAATTTGTTATTCAAGAAAAAAACGCCACCAATGTTTTCCATGCAATGCAATAAAAGAAGGAAGTATCGTTGGGGAAACGACATGTGCTTTGGAACATATGGCCAACATTGCATGAGCAAATCTACAATCAATTATTGTATAACATGCAATTCATATGTATATATATATATATATACATATGTATGTATGTATACATAAATAAAAGTAAATTTGATTATGTATATATGTATCGTGTGCAAAAATTGTATAACACATTGTTTAATTTAACGGAAATCAAAGTGTTTAGTTGTAAAAATAACATAAAATATTTTTGTAATCAGTATTAATACTACAGTAGTAACAATATTTTTTTGAAAGAAAAAATATTATTTTTTAAAAGCAGTAATTTTCTATAGGTGATAATTAAATTAAAATGAAAATTGTGTTTATAATTACATTGTATTTTTTTATTCTTTTTAAATTAATTTAGATTTTTTATTCATAAAAATAATAATTGAATGAATAACTTAAAATTCATACTCTCTCTCTCTCTATATAAATAATAAAAATAATTTGATTTTTCATATAATTAAAGAATAATATATTTAGATAATATTTTTAGTTTAGATTTAATTACCAAAAAATGATTAAATTAAATTAATATCAAAAAATATATAAATTAATTTGAATTACAGGTATTGACATAAAAGAAAAGAAACAATTTTTTGATAACACTATGATTTAATTTAAAACTTTTATTTTCGGAAAGTGAGTGCTATAAAAGTTATAAGAAATATCTATAAAGTAGTAAATGAATTTAATCTCAGATAATGAACATTATTATGTTAATATCTCTAAGATTTTTATTCATAAAATAAACAACTAAATTGAAATAAATACAAAAGTATATAATTGAAATTCGTAGAAAAAATGAAAAAAAATTCAGTAAATTAATAAGAATCTCTCTCTAAATATATGCCTAAAATAGTTTATAATAATTTATGTTTGATTAACTATTAATAAACTATTTCAATTCTTTTATTAATTTTTTTTCGGAATTTCATTTTTTCCCTTTTTTCTTTTAAATTTTTTGTATTAATGAAAAAAACTAATGAAATTATTTATTCATGACTTTATTTCAGTAAATTTCATTTAAAAGGTGTTAATTTAGTTTTATAAGTATTTTTGTAATACTGAATGAATTTGACATATCAAAAATTGAAAATGTTATTACGAATTCAATTATATTTTTTGTTGATATATGTCTATATCTGAGTATATTGCATTGAATATTTAATATTTTTTCACTATATCTAAGATATAGTGAAAATATACATAAATTTACGTATGAATCTACTGAGTTAACTGTACCAAAATGAAAAGTACAAGCAAATAAATGACCAGAAAATTCAATATCTACAAAAACTGACTGAAGAACTGTAAATACTGTCACTGGCAATGCTTGGCAAGATTATCTAAAAAAGTAATTGAAATTGAACAATTTAACTGAAAGTATGTCAGATTGTTGGAAGATGGTATTGACTATTTTATTATTGATTCATTGAAAAATAGTGAATTCTAAATGTGGATTATTATTGTGAATTTTTTATTCATTTATATGCAAAATTATCTGTCTATTGTACTATGTTTTAAATAATTTACATTTTAATGACATTTTGATTTTAAAAATTGTAATAAATGTCTGATTTTGTGTCTTTTTAGTTGGATTTTGAGTATTTTTTTTAAAAAACTCTAATTTGATTTTTATATAAAAATAAATTAAAATTATTTTATAATAAATCAAAATTGAAAAGAAGAGGTCAGTAAAATAATAATATATTTAAAGAAATATTTTGCTTCATTTATGTGCAAATATTTAACGACATTGATTGATAGGAAGCAATTAACTTATATCTATATATATTCTACACGTATGTGTAAGAATATATATATATATATATATATATATATAAATATATATATATTTGTGTGTGTATATGTTTGTATATGATTAAATATTGTACATATGGTTGTTTGTTAATCTTTATTACTGTGTGTATATGTTTATTGTAAATATACATGTATTTTTGTTTGCTTTTTATTATAAATGTAAAACGTTTTATTTCATTAGGTATGTAATTAATTTAACTGTATTTATTATTCTGTCGTAAATGTTTTATACACAATTAATTAAATTTTCAATTAAAATTATAAATTCAAATTCATCCACGTACATATATAGTTCATTCATAGAAGGATTGTATTAAAATTTAAATAATGATTTTTCTATACAAATGTATTACCGTATCTGTTTTAGAAACATTTTAATAAAAATAACGAACAAATTTTTTTCACAAAACAAATAATTTTAAATATTCTATTTAACTTTTTTCAAAACAGACGATAAATAAAAAAGCGACATATTGAAATGTACACTTTGATAACATTGTTTATTGTTTGTTCGAACAAAAAATGAAATTTTAAAGAACGTAGTATGAAAATACCGCAAACATTTAAATAATGTATCTATAAATGAAACCGGTTTGTGGTCGGAAGGAATTTACAACCGCTCACATTTCCTGCACCGGTTTCTCTCTTTAAAATGGAAAAATTTCCGACGAAAAACATTCAAAATAAATTTTGTCGAGTGAGTTAATCTACCGACTCCACACACAATCACTAAAAAATCAAAAAAATATTCTTTTAAAGTAACTTCACCATCACGATAATATATTGCATGGGTCATTTCGTAAAAAGAGCTTAACTTCTATAGCGATTCTTTAACAGAATAGTTTAGAAAATCTCATTAAAGGACAATTGGTTCACTGGTTTTGTCATTGACGTTATAAATAAATCATGTTGTACTGAAGTGATGGATAATAGTTTCTTGTTTTAAAATAGACTGTTCATTTTATTTTCATATATGTTTTTAAATGCAACGTATAAAAATAAAAACAGAAGTTGCAATTAGAAAATATATTTCTTAGAACCTCTATTTACTCATATTACACTTTAATATTATTTAAGAAATTTATTATTTTTGTTACTATATTCTAATAATTTTTTTATTAAACAAATAATAGAATGACAATTAAAATTTTATTATTATTTATTTAATAACATTTATTTTTTAATAATATTTGTAAAGTAAAAGATAATTAATCTTATTATGAAAAGATAAATAATTGTAAAATAAAAAAATATATTTTGATAAAACTAATTTATAATAAAAATATTACTTAAATAAAAAAACATCCCACAGAAGTTTTCTATCTTAAGTACGTTACTTACTTTTTACTAATTTGTGTGAGATAAACACAAATTTCAATTTTAATTCTATTTATCAAGTAAAAATATTACAGAATTATTTATTAATAGACTTGTTGAATTTTTAAACTCAATTATTAGTTAGTTTAGGACATTAGAAATTTTTCGATATGGAATGGAAGAGAAAAATATTGAATCATTAGAAATGGAATTTTGTTAAAAATACTTTTTTCTAGGAATGGAAAGAAAGAAACTGATAATGAATTTATATAAAGTATATAAATAAATGTATGTATAAAATTTAATATTAATATCCAACTTTCAATTTAGATCATTATTACATTTATATAAATGATTAAGAATAAATAAATATTAAATCATATTTCATTATGAATTTCGAAAAATGTGGTGGTAAAAAATTATTTCACTTTTTATATAAAATCTTCTATATTTAGAAAATTTTGTATATTCTGAATATATAATGCAAAAAAGCAGAAAATATAAAAAACTCAAGTAGAAAATTTATTTAATTTAGTTGCAAAGTCTGCTTGTGCTGAACAGTTAATATAAAAAAATAAACTAACAGAAAATACATAAAATAACTTCACTGTGCAATTAACAGATTTCTAAAGTAATTAAACAACAAAATGAATGCTAATTAAAAAATAACTTATGTTGTAAATATATATTTTTTTAAGTTTACAAAGTATGGTTGTTCAGTTTATGATTGATTTTAATTATTTATTAATATCAGTTAAAATAAAATGATTTTAGATACTTTTGATAAAAATACTTGGATAACAATTTTCTTCTTTTAATATTTGAGATCATTCTTAAACGATTATTTGTGATATAATAAATAATAAACTAAGACTTTAACAATTTAAATTTTACAAGATATGCAGCAAAGAAATATTATCAAATATTTAACATTCAAATTTTATATTATTGCAAAAATATGAGAAAATATATAAAGTCTAAATAAAAATAGAAAAATTAAATTTGAATTTCAAAAATATCTCACTCAATAAATTAAAATTAATTTCTAAAAATTGTAAACATTTGCGAACAATGTATCAAAATAAACTAATCAAAACATGTATCCATTTCGGAATAGATGCTCGAGGTTAATGCTTTGTGGTAAGTTTTTGCTTTGTATGAAGTTGCTGTTACCGATTTCGATGTACATAGGCCAGTTTGAGTATTAAGTTAGTGAATGCTGTGTGTTTACAAAGGCTCTAGAACGAGGTATTGTGCGTGCATTACCACCACATATGTTTATTATTACGTAACGAAAGTAAACCTGTGATTGATTACAATTGAGAAGTTTGTTTATTAATAGCACCCGTAAATTAATTACATTTGTATAATGCAACTACAATGTGTTAATTTGGATTCTTGAAAGTTGTAATGCTAATTATTTATAGACCGAATAAAATCTGTCTTTAAATTTTAATTGACGTTAATTTTTATTTAGTAGGTATAAGAATATTTAATTATACACACTCACTCATATATATATATATATATATATATATATATATATATGAAATAATATTCAAAGAGTAATAGGTATAAAAATGTTTTCAATAATTATTTATTATTAATTAATTAATTGCTTATTTCCAGAGGGTAAATATATTTTAAACAAAATCAAATGGTTTTATATAAAAATGTAAATTTTAATATATGACAAAAAAAAATTTTGTGCAAAAAAAACGATTATTTTACTTATACGTTACAAATGTAATATATTGAAAATTGCAATTTATTTTAAAATATATAAACAATCATAAATATAATTGAATTCATATTATAACTAAATTCATCTCTATTGTGGGAGTACTATATGCATAGGATTGTTATGAAAGCTTATAATAGCTTTAATTTTGTAATGAGAACTATTAAGCTATGTAATATTAAACTAAAAGTTTACTTAACGTTAGTGAGATAATTATTGGAGTGTTACAGTAGTGTGTGGGTTTCAAATAATATCTGCAAAACTATGAATATCAGGATGTAGAGAAAAACCATTTGTTATGTTTTGAGTAGACATGATTTAATAATATTATTGAAGGTTGGAATTAAATTTACAAAAAAGGAAATTTGCGAAATCAATTTGCATTTTTTAAATTATTTATATAATATTCAATGCAATATTTTTTTCATAAAAAATTGCTTATTTAATTTTTAAAGATAATAATAATAATATGAGGTTAATTATTGTTTCAATACAGACGTGAAAAATTAAAGTGCATTAAATTTTTATTTCAAAGAAAATATTTGCCTATAGATTAATTTTGAGTAGAAATATTATTTTTATTATTGTAATTTTTATAAATTTTTATATACAATTCAATATAGCGTTATAAAATTATTAAGAAAATATTTCGGGTAAAACTTTTTAATATCTTCTTTAATAATATTAAAAAATATTCTTTTACTGAATTGAAACTTATTTATTTAAATAACATTTCCATTTATATATACTAAGATGTATAAAAATATCTATATTTATTTGAAAATTATATTCTCGAATAGAATCACGAATTTTATTATAATACTATTTAGTAGGAGAATGAAGTTTTTTATTTACAAATTTTTATCATGATTTCTAAAAATTTATGACATTAACGAATATAGAGATATCATTTTATTTATTGATTTTGATATCAATTTGATTAATTTAATATTTTTTTGATATTAATTTGGGATAAATCTGAAGTCATTCTGAATAAATATATTAAAGCAAATATTTTAATATCAAATAATAAATTTCATTTTAAAAATATAATAAAATAAATTTCTCTATCACATTGTAAAAAATATTTGTGTATTCAGTATAAATATTGATTTATAGTATAATTCTAATATATTGTAACAAACTGTAAATATTTTAAGTATCATTTGTGAATCTGGTATAATTGATTAGAATTTTTTTTTCGTACATTACAAACGTTTTGTTCGAATTGATAGTTTTTTTACTTATCCATCCTTGTACTTTATTCTATTATATATTTCTAATAAATTAAATGTGACCATATGTTAACATAAACATTTGTGTTTTTCCTAAAACTAATAGTGGTGTATAACATAACTTGTACTTATTAAATGTCATTCAAGTATGTTTAGTAAATAAAAAATATTCTTGTAAATAAATAATAAAAATACTATTTTTATAATCATTAATATTAAAAAAAATAAATTGTTTATCTATTTATATAATGTATATAAATTCATTAAATTATTTAAAAATACTGTTTTATTAAATAATTAAAATAATAATAAACCTTAATGAGATTAAAAACGAATTATATTATTTGAATTATAAACATTATACGTTTTAAATTTTATCGACGTGCTACATTAAAACAAAATCAGTGCAAAAAATACGTATTTCTTTCTACAAAATTTATTGTAACCATTATTATTGATCAATACAGAGAAGATAATGAAATGAACAACCGCTGGCCAAATGTCCACTTATCAAGCTATGAGTCCATTAGTTAGTTTAGGTCAGACGGTGGTTTTTGACAGCGTCGGCATCATTCTTTCCCAGTTGCCGTCGCGGCCATCGAGTCCACTAGCAGGGGTCGATATTGTAATTTATTCTCTCGGAGGGTCTGTTCAACGTACGCGCTTGAAATTGAAACACTCGCTGGTTCTCTACAGGCGTTCCGATACCAAAACATTGCTAACGGTGATGACGATATCAGTGAACAGGAAAGATGTGTTTGGTTGGAAAGCTATTTATATTCGTCAAAATTCATTGCGAAATTTAAAATTTTTAACATTTTTTTGTATAAACATTTTTATTTAATTATTGAAGAGTTTATTTATTTTAAGATTATTTTAATTGTACTTGTATTGGTTTTATGATTAATTATAACAAAACATGAGGAATAATCAATGAATTTTAAGGTTCGAAAAAGTCGAACTAAAGCAATAAAAATATAACAGAAGAAGTAAAAAAATTGTATTTGGAATAGCTCATTAACACACAAAGAACATTATGTAGATGAAGTAAAAACCAAAATGAAAATGAGATGGTATTAATTTCAAAGAAATTATTATATTAAAAAATCGGATATTTATTTGTATTTGATAAAAAAGTTTTTGAAAAATTCAACGTATCTGTTATTACTTAAGATAGTGAGAATATGGATTTTAAATGTAAAAGTAATTCACTGATTAATAAAGATGAAAAGGCATATACTAGGAATAATATGGAAATAAAAAGAGAAACGAGTAAATTTGAACGAAAATTAAATTAATGGATGTTATAACAACAGTAGAAAATTTAAAGATCGATCATAAATCAAGAAAATATAATCAGAGATAGAGAATAGAAATTATCGATTTGGAACACAGAATTATAAAAAGAAAAAATAAGAAATCTATTGAGAGATATAATTGAGATAAGAGAAAATTTGTTGATATGAAATGGAAGAGAAAAGCTTTGAATAATTGGAAGTGAAAAGCTTTGAGGAGATCTTCATCTAGTAGTGGATAAGTGGATTTAAAGAGACTTCTACTGGTGTGTATATATGCATACATATGTGTATATGAATGTGTAATTTATTTTATTTATACATTCATAATTAAAAAGCTCATATTTTTTACAAATCGAAAATTTGATTTAAACTTTCATATACCATAGTTACTGCAAACGTATATAATATATCTATTTTGTCCGCGTTTACCTTCAACTCTACATGTAACGATGTTATTACAAAATACCTGAAGGAAAGAATGTCAAATATTCTGTTATAGTGTAGACATTAACTTTATACTACAGTATAAATTGATATATTTGATAAAAGTAACGCACTTACTACGTAATTTGTTTAAATGTTCTCTTTGGTTTCAAATTGTTTAATAAAAATATTTGAATTATTTTTAACTTTGGTCGATAACTGCTTTTGTATCTCATAAGAACACATTGTATTGTATAAAAGCATTATACGTTTGCCTGTTATCAACTTTTTAAATTTTTATGAAAAAACATTTATATTTTATATTATTTAAATGACTTTATTTTGTTAAAATATACATTTTTATATCGTTGAATATTCTATAATTCTTGATAATTAAGAATTTTATATACAACATTATGTACGAAATTTTGAACATTATATTTATAAATTTTCGAACTTGTGACCTCAGCTTTAAATAAAGTAACGTTGATTTTATCAATTATGAGTTTTTAGCTTTTATATGATAGCTACATATACGACACAAAGTAAGTGATAAAGAATATTTATTTGAGCGTATTAGATAAGGTCTCATTTCCGTATATCACAAAATGGAAAATGTTATATTTTTTGTGACAAAAACATTAACGATATTTCGAAAGTATATACTTTTTATTTATGGACTTTATATTATTAAATAAAAGTATAATATTTTTATTTATATCTTAGTTTTGTACTTTATCAATACAAATCTTTTTTTTATAAAAAAACGTATTAAATCCTTGAAATTGTTTTATATAAAAATGTAAAATATTAAAATGATTTACGTTTTTTTAGAACAAAATATTTTTATTCCCTGTTTAAATTTACCTACACTAAAATGTAATTGTTTCAGTGGAATTTTATAATATGCAACTAATTAAATTTTTAAATTATGAAGTTTTTTTGAAAATAACATTTTTGTGAATTTAAAAATATTTTTAAATGCATATTTCGTTTGGGATAATCTATGTATGTAATTTATTTTTATAAATTCATTAAAGTATTTTGTTATTTTGTGTACTTTAATGAATTTAATTGACTATATATTTATTTTGAAATGTATACTTTTGCAAGTAGTTATATTAATATAAAATACTAAAAACCTTTGTTTAATTTTTTTATAAAATGTAAATAAACAGAAATACAAAAATCCTTTAGTATAAATTTCACAGTTTATATAAATGCACACACATTACATTATATATATATATATATATATATATATATATATATATATATATATAAATTAAAATTCAAATTGTTTTCTTAGTATCTGTTAACTATTTTGTCAATAAAAGTAGGATAATATACAGAGTTCAATGAAAAATATTTTTTACAAGTATAATAAATATATTTGTATGAAAAAGGAAATAATGAGTTAAGTTATTATTCTGATTTTTTTAAAAAAATATAAAACATAAAATTGTAACATAGTTGTAAGAAAAATGAAATAATGTATTTTTTATATAAAAATTTAAATTATCTAATCCATAATAATTCAAACAAATATTGTAATGTTATTATTTATATAAATATTATTTTTTATTATCATTATTTTATATTTTCCTTCAAATCTATTTTTGTTGTTATAGATATATATATTTCTCAATTTCTTATATTTCCTGTTCTATGAACTGTTATTTTCAAAGATAGATTGGCTTATAGTTTGAAGGGTCCTTTTACGTAAACCGTTTTTCCGCTGCATTTAAGTTATATACTGTTATATGTTTGCAACCCAGTACACAAAATTTTTTCCTATAATCACTTTATTAATACTGGGGGATGAATATTATAAGATGTTTTACTTATTCTTGTTAATTATATTTATTTAGAATTATTAAAAATTATAAATAACAAACCATATAAGTAATTTAAAAAACCAAATAACATTTATAGAAATAATTTGATGTTTAAAATATTATATGTTATAAATATTGAAAATTATGGTATAAAAAATAAAATGTTTGTAGACTAAAATTTAAGACGAAGATTATAAAATAATATTTTAAGATTTATGTACATGTTATATATCTGAATGATTACATGACAATCTTTTTTGTAATATCATATGTTCAACAGACTAAGGAAGAGAAAAAATGAAATTAATTACATTTCTAGAAAAATAATAAATTGAATTCTTATTTTTGGTTTGAAATTAATTAATGTATATATACTACTGACGGAAATTACATAAAGCTAGATATCTAATAAAAAATATAATAAAGCTACAGGTAAATTTTTAATGAAAACTCAAGTTATTAAAATAAATTAAAATAATGAATTATGGAATAATATTTTATTTGTATTTACAATTTTTTATATTCATAAGTAGGTTTATTAAAACATTTATCCGTCCCCTCTATATATAATCGTTATCATTAATCTTTTTCTATCCATTGATAGATGAGGATTTCTCCCAAAACTCTTCACTTCGACCCTATTCAATGATTTTCTCTTCTCTTTTAGTTTGTTGAGACGAATTTTCTTCTCTCTCTCTCTCTCTCTCTCATCTGTTCATAGGTCTCGTCTTGGACCTTTTTATATAGATAAAATTGAAATTAGTTTATATATTATTCGTACATTTATTTCTATATAATGAAAAAGCTTTTTGTAGCGAGTACTTATAAGTTAGGGACTAAAGGTGAATAATTTTTAGCAAAAGATATTTTTTAAACCTTATTCCCATCTATAGTGTTAAGTTCACAAATACAAAATATATTTGTAAAAGTTGAGTTTTGAATGTGTTTAAATAAAAAATTCAATGTTCATTCACAGATGCCTTTTTTATAGAAAAATAGCTTTAACAGTTTCTTTCAATAAATAGTTTCGTATCCATTTTTCTGAAAAAAAAGTATTGTGTACTGTTATCACTTCACCAATCATATTTTTACGAAATGTGCACCGGGAAAAAAAGAATATAAAGAGCAATATGTCGACAAAACCAATTCACAATAACACGGTATCGACGAAACCGATCCGACGAAGTTGACTAACCGAAATGGAGTGCACAAAACGGTTCACATTTTTTTATAGTCACTAAAGCTCTACCTGCCCGAACATGCTTATATATATATATATATATATATATATATATCCAGTTTCACGGTATATACCAAAACGATATCATATGCTATTTGCGGTGAAACGATCAACCAGAAAATTCACCGTCAGTATCCCTTCTTCCCTCCTTTTCGGAGTCATCACGTTTTTATGAACATATACACCGAATATGAGACTGGCTGCTGTTAGTAGCGCATCCGGCCAACAGTGGTGGCTCGATTCAATTGTATGATGAAACTGCACCTTTCATTGCAATAACTGCATTTGACAATTCACACACACACACACACACACACACACATATATATATATATATATATATATATATATATATATATATGTGTATGTATACAGAAATAGGATCAATATCTAAAATTATTTATAAAATAAAATAACATAAGTTTTCGTCACATATTCTATAAAATATTGACGTTGAAAATATGAACGCAGTAAAAACAGAAAAAATTAATTCATTATACAAAGTAAACAAATAGTTAATTAGTTATCATATCTAATGCACATACATATGTATATAATATTAAATATAATTAAATTATGTTATATAAAGATAAAATTGATAAATTAGTACATTTATCATATCCACTAGCTTATTTTTGAAAAATTAATTTTGAAAAGTATATATATATATATATATATATATATGTATATATAGGTTTTTGAATAATAGAAAATCTTATAAATTATAAATTTGATTATATTAAATATTTTAAAAAGTTTTTTAATATATAAAATATTTATATATTAAAGTTAATATTAAATCAAAAAGGTAAAATTTATGTGAAAATTGACGAGAAAAATAAGATTGCAAATGAAAAATATTTTTGTAGAAAACATTTATCTAAAATTATTATAAATAATTATTCATGTTAATTTGTATATTTTATTTTGAATAGACATTTGATTTTGATTTTAACTAATTTTTTTGGAATACGTATAATAATGTAAATATTTTTTTTTTGATGAAATCTCTAAATTATATATATATATATATATATATATATATATATATGTTAAATTTTTTAAAAGATTATTAAATAAAAAAATAGGTGATAACAAATTAAAATTAATAAAAAAATATTTTCATGAAAACATCAGAAAAAAATATATTACTTCATAATGTATAGTGAAGATTTATTCAAGTAAATATTTAGTTTAAAATAATTTAAATAAAAACAGATTATAATAAAAATAATTAAACTTACCAAAAGTTCGTGAAATATCTATCATGAGCACTCTTTTTTGTGTGAAAACTGTACTCTATTTATATGCTTCTATTGTATCTGAAAAAGAAAATTATGTAGTTTTGTAAAGTTCTTATTTCATTAAAAAGTAAAACGGTAATAAACTATTTGTTTTTATACATATAAAATATTTTACGTTATTATTGTATATTAAAAGTATTATATATATATATATATATATATATATATATATATATATATATATATATATATATATAAAGAAAGAAAGAAAGGATTATTGATTTGAAAAAATAGATTAACATTTTAAATAAAAAAATTAATACATTTTAGTGAAATGTGAACATAATGAATGAAAAAGTTAGATTTTATGAAAATATCGTGAAAATCAAAACAAGCAATTATTTTTAAAATTATCTATTGTAAAATGCACGTATAAAAAATTAAGGTATTCAATATTAAATTTTTATCAATACACTTTTAATTTCTTTAAAACAAGCTATTGTACATAAATGAAATAAATGCATTATTAAACGAAATAAACTAAATTATTAAAATATAGAATAAAGTAAATTATTACTTTAATAAATGTAATAGTTTACTAAATAATTTTAAAAAATATTTTGTTTTAAAAAAAATTCATTAATTTAGTTACAGGATTTTAATGAAAAAGTCAATAAATTTTGTAATTCTAATAATATATGTATTTATATAATAATTATTAATATAAATTACGGGAAACGTTCAATTTAATTATTTTTGTAAATCACTATCATAAAATTTACCTTAGAACTTAGTTTCCACTAGTATAAATTGTTTATTAATGCTATTTAATAATTTAAAATTTATATAATATATCTTCTCTCTCTCTCTCTCTCTCTCTCTCTCTATATATATATATATATATATATATATATATATGTATGGTATATGCATTTTTACAAAAAGGTATTGAAATTTTTGTTTGAAAAATATGAATAAAATTACAGTAAATATGAAAATAAAGAAAGAAAAATATTATCTGAGTTAAAAAATATATAAATGTTGAAGGAAAATCAATGAAAAGGTTGAATATGGATATCACAAAAATATCTATTGAAAAAGAAATCATTAAATAGTTCGAATAGAAAAGCACTGAAAGAAATTCATAAATGTATCCTGAAATATAAACAAACTGAAACAGAGTTTAAATAGAAAAAAAGAAAGATGTTTGTACATAAGTGTACTTTAAAAGACTGATCACTGTAATATGTGTGTAAGTATGTATGTATGTATTTATATATATATATATATATATATATATATATATATATATATAATACATAGTACAGTATATAGTGTATTTAGTAAATTAATATATAATAGTTCATTTTACTTTTATTTACTGTTTGTATTTCACACTCTATACACTTTTTTTATACTATTTCAAGTGAAGTGTTTTCGAAATTTGATACATTTTTTATAGTATTGACTACTATTTTATTTATGACATAAAACGAACACATTTAAAATGTATCAAATTTACAAATACTTAGTAACAGATAATAATAACAGTAAATAATGAAAAGTAATATTAGTAGTAACTAATCGATATCTCTATTTTCAATCTCAATTTTAAAGGTAGTTTTACTAATGTATGAAAAAGATTTTAATTACTATTGAATATTGTCTATTTAATAAAATGGATATTATAGAAGTAGAAATAAAATATATATTATAAATATTTCTAACTTATGATAGGTTGTTATATCGATTAATTGTAATTTATTACATTTTGATTTTGATTTTTACAATAGAATTTTTTAATTTCATGTTTTTCTATTTTTATCAATTTTATAGTATTTTTTTAAAAAAAATCAATCATTTATTATTTTATTAAGATTTTTTTAAAATTCAGACCATAATTTAAAAGATTAATGTAAGTATTTAAATTATTTTCGTATTAAATTGTAATTTTATGATTAATAAAGTTATTTATTTATTAAATTATAAAAATTTATAATAAACTAATTCAGTTTACAGATTCAAATAAATGAAGTACATGAACAAATTTTCAAATTTTGTATTGTATTTTATAAAATTGATTTTTGAATTCACTTCCGTTTAAAATTTATACAAATGAAAAAAACAATAGGACGTTTAACAAAGAGCTTCTTTTATTGAAAACACTTTTTTAACCATATGCTTTATTTTTTATTGAATTTTATTTTTTTACATTGACTCATTTTAAAAAATATATTGAATATGGAGGATTTAACTTAAAATGCAAAATAAAAATGTTAAAAAAAATATGTTTATAGGAATATATCGAATAATAATACTTAATTTTAAATTATATCTAAAAATATTATTGTTCAAATATGATTTAAAATGATTATTGATATTAATATATAAGGAATTTTTTTTTACCTTAAGTAATAATTTTAAATTATTAGTTGATTGATAATTTATATATATATATATATATATATATATATATATATATATATATATATATATATATATCAGATTAAAATAATATATAATTGGTTATTAAAATTTGTTTAAATGAAAAATGTCTAAATACATATGTATTGCTCATCTGGTTGTATGACTTTTATTTATTTTTATTATCGTAAATGGTTCAGAAAATAAAGTAACTTTATTGATTTTACAAACTGATCAAATCTATTGTTATGTTTTCCTGAACCTTTTTTAATAACATTTTAAAATCGTCCATTCTAATTTTTTCAATTCTAATTTATTTCTACAAATATTCACTGAACCGCCACTGCGAGAGTGGTTGTCTGTGGCGAACTCACCGGGCGTCTGTGAACTGTACACGGGAATGTAGGAATTGATAGCACCATCGAATATTTATATACTACGAGGGCAATGAAATGCAATAGCGTGTGTTTGGGATGCGTAAAGGGAGTTATAGAGTAGTAGCTAGTGTAGTAGTTTTGGATAACATGTAACGTAGTAAAATATTACTGATGAATAAAAATTACTTTTTCTATGTCGTATCGCACGCAGCATGATACGTTTTATTCGATTATTTACAACCTGGCGAAACATTTTGTGACGATTTGATGACATCGATACAATTTGACGTTGATTAGAAAACTAATGGAGACTTTCGTCACTGTTAATAACATAAAAATGAGAAGGGTGTGTGTGATATATAAGGATGATTGAACAGTGTACATGTTTTTTTTTGGTATACAATTTGCATATAACTTTATAACACACTTAAAAAATATTTATATATATATATATATGACAAAAAAAATTCAATAATATAATTTTAAGTACAATATTAGAAATTTAAAATGAGATTTTAATAGTTATTTCTAATTATTATCTAATTGTTTGAAAATATCACAAAGAACTATAATTAAACATTTCATATAAAGTGGTATACAATTTAAACATTTACTTCATATTTTAAATTAATATGTAATTTATTAAATAAACATGTAATTTATCTACTATTAAGCTATGTATAAATATTTAAAATATTTTAATAATATATATATATATATATATATATATATATATATATATATATATATACATACTTTTTGTACTTATTTTTACTGATAAATGGGACTTAACAATCAATATACAGGTTTTATCATAAGTAATCAATAAACTATAAGTTTGAATTAATTTATAATTTAACTTCAAGCCATATTTTACATGAAGGATAATAATTCTGAAGTTTGATTATGTATATAAACTCTATTATTATTGTATATTAATTGTAAGTGATGAATATATTCATAAATTGCTCTTTATTGTAATTTATGTACATATATATATATATATATATATATATATATATATATCATATATTGGCTGAAATAGTTAAAATATTTTTTTTAATACAATAATTTAACGATGATGGTATGACTAATGAAATGTGCATCAGTGAATAAAGTGAATACTAAATGATTATTAAACATTTTAATAAAATCATGTTATTGAAATGAATAAATAATTTTGTAGTTATAATAAATTAGTTAAATTAAATGAGGGATTACATTTTTGTTTATAATTAAACGAATTATTGTTATAAGTAAATTAACTGATTTATGTTTAATGCAACAAGTTTTCTATATGAGTTTTGTTATTTTTCATACAACTTGAAATAACATAAAAGATATAGCTATATGAAGTAGACTGTTGGTTGTAATACAATTACAATAAATATTTTTTTTATAGTTGTTGAAGCCATAAAAACTTATTGCTTTTCATATCATAAGAAAAGACAACTTTTTCTGAAACAGTAGACTGTATTATTTTTTTTGTTGTGTAAATTTTTTTTGTATATTTACAAATATAAATATTTATCATCTTTTTTAAATTCACTAGTCTATTTACACACACATATTATATATATATATATATATATATATATATATATATATATATATATATAGATAATTTCATATATGATACAAGATATACAAAGGTGCATTGATTTAAAATAATTTTAATAATAAATAAAGATAGAAATAAATATCTTATTCCTAAAAATAAGAGATATGAAAGAGATTTATATTTTTAAAAACAAACAATCAATTTGTATATTTCTACAATTAATTTTAAGTATTTTATTATAGTTACAATATATTATACTCGTACAATTAAGTTATTATTTTATATACTTTTTAAACAATTATAATATGTGTAATCTCTTTAAATCAATTTCATATTAGATTCTCTCATACTAATTTTATAAGCGTCTTATTCAAGTGAGATGTAAATCCTTTCGTATAGTTTTCTTTGAAATATATAGCTGTCTTTATAGCACAGATTAAAGTATATAAACATCAGTAACTTTATTATTAACATGATCTCTTGACTAGGATGCATTTAATGTATTAACAAGACTATGAAGATAAACAAGTATATATTATATTAACACACACACACACACACATATATATCAAATTAAATTAAACTAAGATAACAGAATTTACATTTTTTTTTGCTAAAAATCTTTAATAATCTAAAAGTTAAACGAAATAAAATTATATGATTAAAAGAATATAACAAAATATGTTATAATAATTATTATTAAAAAATTTATTCATTTAACACTTTCGTTGACATGTGTATAAAAGAAAATATAATAAAAATTAAATACACTTATCATATTATTCAACATTCTTTACAAGATTTGATTTTTAATAAGTGAAATATGCAAACATTAATTATGTTAGCACCCGTACGATATACTTCGAAACAGTCTGAAATTATAATTACAATTTTATGCGTATTTTATATCAAGTTCGGTTAATTGTTTCATAAATCTTGACAATTTATAACATTTTTCATTTTGATTAAATTACTTATATTTTAATATATATTTCTTTTAGTCACGAATTACAAATAATGAACTCGTGTGCTCCAAAAGGGCTTATAGAACACGATAAAAGGGTGTGCTCGTTATTCAACGATAAAAAAGATCATAAAACCCGAAATTAAAAATTTACTGCTGTGATATAAACTGTACGAAAAAAGAAATAAGTATAGAATGAATGAGTTGAAGATGACATAATTATAACATTAACCTATCGGGCTTGTTTATGAGTACAGATTGTTTCATAAATAACTATATCAATGTTATTTATTTAGGGAAGTATTTGGGAATCATGTTTGAATTATAGCTATATGTAGTTTTTTATATTATATTGAAATATTCATATAATTAAATAATTTTACTACTACATATAGGAATTTATAATTTATATATAATATATGTTTTTTTTTTTGAAAGAAAGAATATGTTTATAAATTTATTAGCAAAAATATAAAAGAATCCTTATTCTATTGTAATAAAACCAAAGTAATTGAAATGATAATTATTTAATAATTTATTATTAAATTAAATAATTCTTCTCATTTTTCGTATCGAAAAAATGCTTTACTAATAAATATTTCATTATATAAAAAAACTGACGGATTTTTTTTTTTGAAAACATGAAATTTTAATTAAATTTAATAACAATTTATTTAATAAATACTAGTGTAATTAAACCATATCTCTATTGGCGTTTACAAAGATACAATATTTTTTTATTACTAATTTATCTCATTAATAATTAATTAATATTTTATAGGAGTAACATACGAATTTGAATTACATTCAGAATTATCTAAAATATTATTTTTTACAAACAAAGATATTTAGTTCAACTAGTTCAATATGCTTAAATTTAAATTACGATATCACTTTTAAAAAAGACAATAAATATTTTAATTATAAATATGGAAATAAAATATAGATACAATTTTTTTCAATGCCTTTTATAATTTATTTTCATAGTATGAAATATAGGTAAAAATAATAATTATTTTTATATTTTAATTATCTGAAAATATAAAAGGAAAGTAAAGATAATTACAATTTGAATACAAAGTAGTAATTTTTAAGAAGTTCATATTTTATAAATTATCTTTATATATATATATATATATATATATATATATTTATGTATTTATAAAGTGCATGAAATGTAATTAAAATAAACGTGTCCCATGTAAAATAATTTCGTTACGCATTTAATTACACTCGTTTCTGAATACGTATCACTCAAACAAAGATAATAATAAAATTCATAGCTAACAAATTAACAAAAAGCATTTATTTTTTACATCTCATTCAATCGTCCAAGACCAAGTATCGCTTAAACAGTGAACTCATTTATAATATCGTAAAATACACTTCATTATTCCTCATGAAAACAGTGCAAATAAACTGTAAGTTTACGATCGTGATGTGAAAATATACAAGTTTCAATTCAATGTAATAACGTTTACACCGTGTTGTTTTTCAGTGAGCTATTTCAGCATCACGATCTTCGAGTATTTACTTAAATATAAATATACACGCAAATAATTTATATATACGATGTAAGGTATTTTTCAGAAATTCGAATTATGGACTTGTTCTTCATTTAAATGTTGTTTGGTTCTTTTAGAATTTGTATCTGCATTAATTTTAATGTCAGTCACATTTACATGAATTTGTATCAATTTTAAAAATTAACAAAATATTATTTTATTTATGTTTTATACAATAAAAAATAATGTACAGTATTATCAAATTTAAATTTTCAAGAGAATTAAAGATGGAAAAGAAAAAATGCCTGTTTATAATAATATGTATTTTTGATTGTCACATTATACATAAATTACAAATATTTTAAAATTTGTTTACCGTAAAATATTTAAATTCTTTTCTAATTTAAATCAATTTTATGTTTTCTTAAAAAAGATAAAATTAAATTTATATAGATTTTTAAAATGTTGATTAGTATTGGTATTATGATTAAAGCAGCGTTTTAAAAAAAGTAAAATAATATCGAGATATCAGGTTACGCATATATAATATCACGTATAGATAAATCCTATTTGATATTGGCTTAAATTTTGACGTATTGAAGAGTCGAGTCTTTACCAGTCGCGTCCGTGTAAGAAAATCTTGTGACACGAAAATAATGCGGAGGTAAACAAGCCAGACGTCGCACGCGTTGGGGACACAAAAAGCGCACAACGTCGCGTTAAGAGAGGGTCGGACGCTGAACACGCATAATTTACGCATTCTGTCCAATTTGCATAATTTCGACTTAAGAGAGTCGCTTTGTAAAGAAAACAAGTCGTCGAGAATTTACGAGACGGGTGACTGCATCTAAGCATCGTCGTAGTGAGTTACCCGTTATTAACGTGCGAGAATTGTACTATCATCGTCGTGTTTACCGAGACTGGTCAAGAATATTGTCATCGTTTAGAAATACTGTTTTCTTAATTAGGAATTATTTGTTGTTTATGTTGTACATAAAATTAAGTGCGTATCGTTGTAATTAATATATGTGTCACTTTTATGATTGAATGTATATTTTATTAAATTGTAGAAAGTATAACCGGGTTACGAAAATATTTGCGTGCGAAACAAAATGTTATTCGTGCATTCACTAAGATATTATCATAAAGTGTATTATAAAAATACTGATATTAATCCATTATACTTTATATACAAAATAATATTTTTTTTATTATTGCTCACAGGATATCAGAACGCACATCAATACATGTATTAATATAATTATATTTATCCAGTACAGATTTTTAGGTTTACTTTTATAATGTAGATTAGAAAGCAGTTAAATATCTGATATCTAAAGTTTCTTATTACCTATATAAAATTATTTGTTAACCTATGACTAGTTTTAACCTATAATAAGGATATGTTGCAATATATAGGAAATACTAGTAATAGAATGTGAGATTTTCGGAATTCAATTACATATTTTTTATTTTACAATATTTATTGAAATATAAAATTAATATATTTTTAAGATAAAATGGTATCAAAATTAAACAAGAAAATAATAAGAAATGATTAAATAAAATATCGAGATATTTTTTTATTTTATTGAGTTTTTTACACTTTGTAAAATTTATTTAACATAAATATTATAAAGAGTTATATACGAGTATTAACACTTGAAAAAATATTTTTTAACCGAATGAGTTACTAACTTTAATATTATAAGATTTATTGAAAGTGTTAATTTCAAGAGATAAAATGTCTTAATATTTATTTTTCACTTATGCTCATTTCATTGTCCAAACCATCATCATAAAAGTGCGATATTAAAAAATCTATTGTGTTTCAATGATGATAACAAGGTAATCAAAATGGAAATAATGATGTAAATAATATATATTTAATAAACTACCAAAGTAAAATAAACTTTTTATTGAATTTGAATAAATAAATTTATAAAAAAATCCATTTGAGACAATTTTAAATATTCACAAAATAATGTTTTATATTACTTTTTAATATAAACAGGCATATATATATATATATATATATATATATATATGTACATGACCATGTAAATACACATCACATATGTTATTATTGATGTATTAAAATATTTATAAATCGTGGACACATTAATTGGTAAAGTAAAATAAATTGATCAAAAGTTAGATTGAACTTACAAGCTATATGTTGTAATTCAGCCCTTTTTCCATTGTCATCAAAGTATAATTAGAAAATTACATCGTACAAAAAAACACACACACACATGTATACATGTACATACAAAAGCGCTTCCCTAATTTCACAAAAAAACTACATAGTCATCGCATGCATATTCAACTAGCAACACAAAATTCCAATGTCCGTCCACACATACATATATACATATTACATTGGAGTAATTTTTAACAAGTTCATATCTACATTTAAAATTACATTACGCAACTGTATAGATAAAGATCACGTCACTCATGAAAATATAAACAGTTGCGTACCGCCCCCTTTTCCACATTGGCAACCGCATACGAAAGAACTTACTCAGCGGGTGTCAGGAGGCCACAGGTTGCTCTCAGCAGCATGAATAATCAATACACATCACACAACTCAATTAATCTTTGTGGTCACTCATAATTTCCTGAATCGTCTCTATTTGACCTACTTTTTTACCAGTTCTTCCAATATAAATGACATAGATGATTGTCAAACGATAATTTATAGTATTTACCCTTCAATAATGACATGACTCAACTTAAATTATTTTTATTTTATTATTTGGAGAAATGTGTTTGATATTCTAAATTATATATATATATATATATATATATATATATATATATATATATATATATATATATATATAATATATTTTAATAATAAGCTTTTATACATAGTTTATTGTAACCAGAAAATAGAAAATTTACCAAGAGTATGTGTATATTTTAACGTCGAATGATATAGCAGTTTGTATTTTTCAACAGTTTTCCTAAAATAAAATAAATTTTATTTCAAATAATATCATTAAAAACTATTTTTTCTTCTATTAGAAGACATAAAAACAGATTTTTCTTATTCTTTGTCTTAGTACTGTGGCAAATTTATTTTAATACAAATAAATCACTCACTTCAACATCACAACATTTTATATGTGTTCAATAATTACTTATTGTTTATTTATTTGCTTATTTTGAGGGTCATGTCAACATTATTATTGTAGAACTTAGTATTATAAAGTCAGATTTTATAATGAGTTGCTCTGACGATGATGGCACGGTCATTGAAATGTGCATCAGTTTTTTAAATAAATAAAGTGAACAGTTTTTTGTACAATATTATGTTAATGATTTATTTGTATTAAAAGATGCTTCTATCCAGTGATTGGTTTTAAATATGTTTTTTTAAAGCTTATATTTAAGTTTGAAAATAATAAAAATTTATAGATAAGTATTTGAATTATTTAAATTCCTATTAGAATATAAAAACGAAATTAATAGCTTAATAATATATTATCAATGGCATAATATTTTTCCAATAATTATTGTAACATGTAATGTTTTTACTAATTAGGCATAATTAATTATTACAATGAAAATACTTTATAACATGTGGTTAGTTAAAAAAGACTCAACATTATAAAAAAAGTTTCTCGATTTCACATAAAAATTATAATTGATTTAAAAGTATAATTGTTATAAATATATAATTTTTAATTAAGTAAACAATATTTAATTTTATACAACAGAAAAATTATAATATATTTACTTTTTAACAAAAATGAAAATTAATACAAAAAGAGAATTGTTTATCAATCTATATCTACAATTTCTGACAAAAATTCATTATAAAAAAATGTACATTTTTTTATTTAAATTATAAAATAAAATATTTTTATTATCTTAAGAAATAAACAAATAAAGTTTAACTTTATTTATAAATAATTAGATTTTTTTAAAAAAATGATATGAATTATTTTTAAATTTGTTTTTTCTGTAGGCATATTAATATGATAAATAAAAAATAACAAATATATATATATATATATATATATATATATATAAAGAAAGAAAGCAAGGAAGAAAAACATTATAGAACGTTATTTTATATTCTCTTTGACGAGTTAAAAATAGTATTTGATTATAAATAAAAAATCAATATTACAACAAATTCAAAGGAATGAAGTAAATATTATATGTCATAATATGTAAGTCGAAAAGAGACTTGCATTTTTACGAACTGGAATTAATAAAGTATATTCATGATTTTAAATTAAAAATGTGTGTGTTGAAGAAAACTGAATCAAAAAATCAATATTTATGTAAATAGACATTTATGTATTCAGAATGACATTTTATGATATTTTATAACATTTTTAATCGATTTTACAGACAAAGTTCAAAATATCATACAAATAAATAATATTGGTATGTTATTTATATATTACTTTATTTTATTTCATATTATTTATAATGAACGTATTATTGCTTTAGAGAATTAAGTATAAAAAACAGTACTAATTATTTCATATGTCGTTTTAAAATTTATTTTTGATTATTATAAGAATTTTATTTCGTTTCAATAGAACTTTAATTATATATTGTGGTTCAAAGAAGAAACACAATTAAGTAAAACTATCGATTAAGGTATAATTTCATGAGTAAAAAAATACTGATTGTATGTTTCAATTATTTAAAAAACGACTGTACCTAATGTTAAAAGAAACAATAATGTATTTAATAATATAACATTATATATCACTATCATCATTATTAATTTTTTTATCCATTATTGAATGAAGACCTTTCTTAATATTTTCCACTTTGACCAATTCAATGTCTTTCTCTTACATTCTGACGAGTTTTGTCGAATTGGAAAAATGTCTTTGTCCTATCTATACATTAATTTCTTGTTATATATGTATGTGAGTATATGTGTGTGTGAGCATAATGCAAATATAATTGTACTAATAGTCTGTACATTGATTTTGTAACCCTAGGTATTATATCGACATCAAACTACAAATTGTAATGGATTATTGTTCGATTTTTTATTAAGTTGATACACATGTAGAATAATGATTTCTGGTTTCTAAAACATACTTTTGGAAATTTTATTTTTTTATTTATAAACTGAAAAAATGTATTCGATTTTAATTTTGATTTTTCTTATAAATATTTTTTACTATTTTTGATAAGTAGAAATATTTTTTTTGACAAAATATTTATTTCATTATTTATATTTTAAAAATATTAATATATTGTGCATTCATATAATTTTTGGAAAAATAAAGTATTTGTCTGATTTTCAATTCGACTATAATTTATATTAATTAGAAAACTGACATGGATATTAATGGTATAATATAACTTTATATATATATATATATATATATATATATATATATATATATATATATTTGCATACAAGTTCATTGAACAGATAACGAGTGATCGTTAAAATATCTACTAGTGAAGAGTTCACTTGTTACTTAGAATACTATTAGCGTCTGGGTGAATAACGGAATTCTATTCTGAATTAAGTTTGATTCCCTCTCTTTGGAATAGTAATCACCACTCAAAGATAAATAGCTCTAGTAGCTGTAAAACGAGCGACTAGAACTGAAAGTGTTCTTTAGGAAAAAACTATACCGTTACTTGCTTCTAATATTCGAAAATTTGCATTTTATTAAAGCGGTTACTATTTATTTTTTGTTTTAACAATATATATATATATATATATATATATATATATATATATTGTTGCAAAATGGTCTTTGTTTGATTATCATATAAATTCATTTTGTTTACTTGTGTTTATTTTATATCATTTTATAAAACTCTTCTATGTTAAATGTCAATTAAATAATTTCTTTTATGTTTTTTTAAAACAGTTTTAAATTGTGTTACATTTGAAATTATAAGTAATAATATAAAAAAATTTCTAAAAAATAAATATCTGTAAAATGTCATATACTAATAAGAATAATTGGAAAAATTAAAAAAAATCTTGAAAAAAATGATAAGATATTGTTAATAATAATTTTTATGGAATATTATTTTCTATTTTTTATCAAAAAATTCAAAATATCAGTTATAAAAAGGGAATATAATCATTAATTTTTGTACTGTGTTTCTAACAAGTGATACAATATTTTAATTCTTAAATAACTTTAAAAAATAATTTTCAATATGTCTAAATGTGATATAATTTCATAAAAAAGTTGATGTATATTTATTTTGTATATTTAGGTATTTATATTTATATTAGATACATCAACTGTGATTTTATATTACTTCAACTGTAGAATAATCTTTGAATAAATGACATATATTGAAAATAAAATAATTTATTTTTAAGTATTTATTTTAAAAATTAAAAAAAGTACAATATAATGTTTTAATATAAAAATAAGTGGAATCACTTTCCATTATTGATAAATATTTAGATTAAAATTTTGTAAAAATTCAAAATATCAAACAGTTAAACTGTTCATATATTTATTTTTATTATTAGATAATATTTCATAAAAAAATATTCACATTTCTGAAAATTAACATTTTTAAATGATAATGAAAAATTTGTTATAATTATATCTTTTTCAGAAAAGTATTTTTTGGATTAAATTAAGTAAGATTAATAATTTTTCTTGAAGATAAATGATTAATTTTTTTTAAATTTGTTCGAATGAAGAATGAGAAAAATATTTTTTATAATCACAAATATGCTTGTATTTATAAATGAATTAATTTCATATTTAATTTGTAAAACATTTCTTTTTAGAAAATGTATCTAATAACTAAATGTAGACCGAACTCCTAAATTAGTGTATTTACGTGATTAATAAACAGCAATTTATAAGAAAACCCATGCAATGTTTGTGTTTTGACCTTTTGTGCAATGAAACAATGTAATTTATTCAAGGACTGTGCACGTATTTGTTGTACATGTAGTGATTAATGCGAACCAAGAAACAATACCATCGACTGAAAACAACAATTGTCATATATATTGGCCTCTGTACGATGAGTAAGCAGAGTATATTACTGGCAAGCAAGCTGTCTGGTTGTTAAGAAGAACCTTTCGTGTTTCACTGAAACATTGATGACCCGGATGCTGTTCCGGTCAATTGACCCGCCGTTATCCACCCAGGGGACATAGATACTACGACATATAGGTGTGATCTCGTTATACGAAACTCATGCCGAAGGTCTTGCATTTCTTCCTTTTCCCATACCTAATGTCATCTTCTCGAGTGATTCAGTACGTTTGGAAACATTAACTCGGCAATGATTCCATATAAAAATTTGTTGGCGTTCGATGCTTTCAGTGAAATGTTATTTGGAAACTATTCCATACTACAACAAGATTATATACATACTCACACACACGCACACGTATATATATATATATATATATATATATATATATATATATATATATATATATATATATATATATATATATATACTTTCAGAAAATACGAATTTATAGAGAAATGAATAAATAAATTACCATTACGTTTACGAGTCTAAACGTAACTTTTTTATGAGAAATGAATTAGTTTTAAAAACTTTTAAATTAGTTATAAGATTTTACTTACAACACCTCAAAGGTTGTATGTGCGCACGTATCAGAAAGTATATCTTATTCGTAGTCAATTTTTTAATCTATTATAAATAACACAAATTTTAATTATCAAGTAAAATAAATTTAATAAAATAAAATTACTACATCTCTTAAGACAGACGAATTTGTAATATTTATTCGTTATAATTGAAAAATAACTTATTTAAGTTGAAAATGGTTCATAGATTATATTTATTATTGTAAAAATTATTAATGAAAAAATTTATATTATCAAAATATATCACAAATGATGTAGTTAAAATTTTTTGATTATTTACGAGGGTCGTTTGATAAGTACGGTAAATTTATTTATTGTTGAATTTAATTAATTTTTTCAATTTAGTTTTTCTTACTTTTTATCATACTTATCAAACGACTCTCGTATATTGATAAAAAGGTTTATAAACAATTGTAAATTTAAAAATGAATTTTTTTTCATTCTTCATACATACACATATTATGTACACACACACAAATATATATATATATATATATATATATATATATATATATTACAATGCCATTAAAGTATTCAAGATACTAGAAATTTGAAGAAATACAAATAAAGGACGAGAAAGTCAAAATTTGCTGATGACATTATTATTTCCTCAACAAGTTGAAATGAAATTGGAGAAGGAATAGAAGAATTAAACAAAACGAATCAAAAATTAGTTTTAGGATGAAACATAGTAAGGTAGAAGTGACAATTTTTGGAAGAAGCCTTTTTCTAATATTAGATGAAAGAGGTTGATGATGTGTGTGTGTGAATAAATAAGTTATAAGAGAATATTTATTTTTGAACATTAAAATATTAAGAGTACTTAAATGAAAATATTTTAATTGTTATTTTCAAATATAAAGAAATAATTTATATTGCAGATTGTTTTCAAAAATATTTCGAGAAATAATTTTATTTACTTTCATTTGAACAAATTTAATGGGAAGAAAAGAAAATGAAGTAGCTATAGAATGAAGTATAACGACGCGAGATGAATTTATATATAGGAAAACGGAGACATATACATTCATGCGTCATCTTGTCTTCGTTTTTCTCCTTATGATTTCATTTCATACTGTTTTCAGTTCCTTTCTCGTGTTGGTTTGAGAAAGTTTTATTGATTGTAATGTATGAATAAAAAATGCAATTTAAATTCTTTTAATGTGGTGACAATTTTCAGTTATAAAAATATAATTTTAATAAACAATAAAAGTAATCAAAATAACTATAAAAAATATTTACTTTATAGAGTATTTGAATTGATGATTGATTTAGATTTAATATGAAATATAATAATGATAATATATGAAGAAATTATAAAGACGTATTTTAGTGTTCAATAATTACTATTCACACTTTTCAATTATGTATATTTAGATTATTATATCGTTTACAAAAAGAGATGTGAACGAAAAAAGAAACAAAAATAAAATTTAGTTTTTTTTAATAAATTTATTTTTCTTATTTAGTGAATGATTTTTTTTAAAGTACTTTGTATATAAATTTAGTTATTTATGATTTTTGATATTAAAATATTCTAAAAAATTATAATTTGCAGTAACAATTATAATTGATTAAGGAAAATTTTTCATTGACGACTTTATCAGAAAAAAATAAAAGAAATAGTATTTTTATGAATAATAATTGATGATTATTTAGATAAAAAAATGATAATAATATTAAGAATATATTTATTAATTTAACTGCGAGAAATATATGTTTCGTGTTTATTAATATAAGATTTGACTTGATTATGTAATAGTAATGATTTGTAAATTGCAATAATATGTTTTCAGATCGTTTATTTGGAATTATATTTTTTATTTGTAGACTAATATGAATAACGAAAATAAATTTAGGTCAATTAAAAATTGTTACTGAATTTTGCATCTGTCTACTCTAATATTTGCCGATTGAAAATTTTGTCTATTTTGCTATACATAACATAAAAAAGTATTCAATTAACATAAATATAATTTCTACTATGACTTGTAAATATAGACGTTTGATTTATTTAATTGTTCAATTCTCCACAAATGTGTAATTAGGTCAGATATTAACGTACATATTTCATTTGGATTATCATTACTTCCCTCTCATATTCATTCTGAGCTGCAATTGGATATGCTTAATAAATATATGCATACATAGTATGCACATTTGCAAACTAGTATCGTGCGTTCAAACTTCATTTATGAAACAATTATACGACCCCGACATGTCATAATTGAATTGCTAATCGTATATCTATTGATTAAGAACTTCAATTATTAATATACTAAATTTAATATATTCATTATTGTTTATAATATTTGATATTTGGATTATATGATTGAATTATTATAATACAATTTAAAATAAAAATAATATAATGATTGACTATTATAATATGAAATAATTTTTTAAATACTAATACAATTTTTTTATATACAAGGTATGGTTTAATTTACATTTTCTAGAATTTTTTTTGTTATGAAATTTACTATTACATATTATTCTCGCAATATTTTAACATTTAACATGCACTTTATTGACGTTTTTTAAAAAAAGAACAATTTAAATACAAGTATAACATGGAAAAAAAGTATAAATAATCCCATAAATTACGTTTCTAATTTAAATTTATATCGTGTTTTTGTACCACAGGTAGTAAATACAAGTAAGTGTAAGAAATAGGTGTTACTTATAAGATGATATGAGCTTAAAGAAATTTTGTAAACAATAAATATTTTAATCAAGATTATGTTATTAAAAGTTATAATTAATTTACTTCGTACTTATTTCATATTATTACAAAACTTCTACAGGCAGTACATAAAATTTACTTTCATGGGTTCATTAAATCCAGTTATTAATTAATCAGTAATTGTGAATAAATATCTTTTAAGTATTTAGTTATTTTATATCATATTATTTTCGTAAAAGATATTATATAGAATATAATAAGGTTCTTTATTATTACTGTAATCACCGATTAAATTAACTGGCGAACATAAACCACGTCGAGCAGTAATGTCACACGGCTATTATAAATTAACAAGTTATATTATGTTGTGTACGTGCTAAGAGCATTTTGTGAGATAATCGATGCAATAAAACAAAGTCCGCTTTGTTTTATTTTTATAACTTCACTAAGCGCTGAAAATAATTATAAAACGTTTCGGAATTTTCAAGCAGTAATTCATTTTTCGCACGCTAAACGTATTACATATTTACTGTGAGTGAATTTCTAGAATTCTTTTTTTAAAAAAACTATGAAATTGATATTACTAACATTATAAAATGTTTCTCAGATTTCATAGATATATTTTTCCAGTATACTTAAACTGCAATTGAGATTTATCAGTTTTTTGTATGGTATTACATTTATTTATTATTTCACAATTTTCTTTTTCAAGTCAAATTTAAATATACAATTACTTCCTTGATATCATTTATTATCCTCCAGTTTTATTTGAGGTTTCCTATATATGTCAATATTAATTAATAATAATAATTTAGATATATCAGTTTATTATTATAATATCAACTAATAACATCCATACATATATTATTCTAAAGAAAATATTTGTGATATTAATTAATTGCTACATAGTTTATATGAATAAATGAAAAATAAAACATTGAATGCAGTAACAATATCGTTAAACAAATTCATTTTACGTATACAATTAATAATTGGCTCATTATTTTAAATGATTGATTATTTTTGTCTACGTTTAGAAAAATGTTTTCAATTATAATCATAAAAGAATTATTTTACATTTATTTGAAATTTATTATTTCAATTTGTTTCAAATGGTATGTTTCGTTTCAACAGCAGTTCCAATTATTCAGTCTTGTCTAATTATCATACCTAGACACGAAGAAGGAAATTCAATGGAGAATATAATGTAGACATTTAAATAACATTACAATGAAAACAATGTCATGCACTGTAATAGAGCATTACTCAAAATGAATTTCAAAGTGATTTCAATTAACTTTGCGACGCTGTTATTTTAAATTATTATTCGAAAAATATTTGTGTATGTGCACGATAGTACATTTTCTTGTTTATACATTTACATATATATATATATATATATATATATATATATATATATATATATATTTAAACAATTAAGATGTATAATAAATTGAATACTAATGAATAATTATAGAATAGAAAACAGAAATATTTTAAATATATGCATTTAAGTGTTTGGAATTTATTTACTTGTTATTTTCAAATTTAAATTGTTTGTATATTTCACAAAGAAATAATTTTAAAATAATGTGTAATTAAAAGGACATTAATATTTAACTAAATTCAAGAAATTTTCTTTATAGTAATACAATAAAATATTTTAGACAATTTTAAGTCTTTATGTTTTTATATTTTCTAACATATATATATATATATATATATATATATATATATATGTGTGTGTGTGTGTGTGTGTGTGTGTGTACAATATTATGAAAAAAGTAAACATTATATTTCATTAGAATTGTCTGTTTAAAATTGTCTGTTCAAAAATAATAGCGTCTAATAAATTAGAAAGCACAAAACGAGTTATAGTAAATTGAATCGGAAATGTATTTACTGGTGGTCGGAAATGTTCAAACACTATTATATGCAATATAAAACGATATTTATAACAGTCTTTAGTAAAGACGTTTTCTTGTAAAATGGCATTATTTGCGTTTTAAAATATTCTTTATATGTTGACTGAGAAAAGCAAAATAAAAAAACAATGTAGATAGAGTATCATTCTGTCTTATTCTATTAAAATAAAATATACCTTATATTTCCTCTGCAGAGCTTCGAAATAATCAGCAAATATGTATTGTGTTTATACTTAACGAAGATAGTTTTATAGGAAAATATATTTTTTGTTCCCTTCATTACAGAATAGTACTGTTGAAGATGACTTTAGATGAGTGTCTGTGTGGTTGTATGTACATGCATATGTATATACATGCATATATATATATATATATATATATATATATATATATATATATATATATATATATACATGAAGTATCAACATATACATTATTATGCACATCACTTTGTAGAACCCTTTTCAAGTTTGTGTTTCGCGCGTTCGGGTACGGTTCAAGATATGAAAGGATTTGTCACGAAACGAAGGCAATTTCTTGGTCTGTAGAATACTTGTGAAGGAGTCGCTCCCGGCATAAAGTACAAGACATCTTAAGCCCTATTCACACTGTGTACTTTTATTGAATTTTTATATGCGGGGTTGTGTATGAATAATTCTTGTTATTTTAGTGCGAGTAATTATTTAAATTTGAAAATGAGATATTTCGTTATTTACTTATATGTTGTATAGTTTGAGTGTTCAATAAATTCATAAGTAATTTATTTTTTAATATTTGGAAACTCAGAACTGTGTGAGCTCATATAAAGAATTATAGATGATATTTTTTATTAGGGTTTTATTTCTATTTGAATAGAATGTGAATAAGTGACTTTTTTATTTATTATTTAATAATTGCAATATAGTAATTAATAATATTTAAGAAAAAAATTGTTCTTTTAATATATTAAAATATGTCCATATAGATTTCACTGACATTAGAAAATATTTATATTTACTTAATTTAATAAAGGTCTATGTTATATAATTTTATTTCTGCAATTTTTAAGTAAAAGAAATTTATTCAAAAAAAAGGGTATGTGTACTTATATACACATGCCAGAAGTGAAATTTCTTTTCAATAAAGTAATTAAAAGGTACACGGACAAGCGTATGACTAAAAATCGTAGGTGAACAAATTCTTCAGAATAAAGCAAGTAACAAAATGAAGAAATGTAGTAGGGAGAGAAGCGGCAAATACACGAGATGAAAATTTATGTAGAAAATGATCAATGTTTTAAATAAATTCAATTTTTACAATTATTTCATATTAACACATCGTATGCGGTCAACGCGACTCGATGATGTCTTTCGCGCTCTAGTAATAGTATGCGAAATACGTCGTCGAGACGTTGTCCGCACACAAGTGTTAAGTAAGATTAATATTTATTTTCAAATTAAAACTTTTATATCATATAATATCGGATCGATAAATGTCGGACGATAAATGTCGGACCGATAAATGTCGGACGATAAATGTCGGACGATAAATGTCGGACCGATAAATGTCGGACCGATAAATGTCGGACCGATAAATGTCGGACGATAAATGTCGGACCGATAATGTCGGAATGTCGGACCGACCGATAATGTCGGACCGATAATGTCGGACCGATAATGTCGGACCGATAATGTCGGACCGATAATGTCGGACCGATAATGTCGGACCGATAATGTCGGACCGATAATGTCGGACCGATAATGTCGGACCGATAATGTCGGACCGATAATGTCGGACCGATAATGTCGGACCGATAATGTCGGACCGATAATGTCGGACCGATAATGTCGGACCGATAATGTCGACCGATGTCCGATAATGTCGGACCGATAATGTCGATAAATGTCGGACCGATAATGTCGGACCGATAATGTCGGACCGATAATGTCGGACCGATAATGTCGGACCGATAATGTCGGACCGATAATGTCGGACCGATAATGTCGGACCGATAATGTCGGACCGATAATGTCGGACCGATAATGTCGGACCGATAATGTCGGACCGATAATGTCGGACCGATATTGTCGGACCGATAATGTCGGACCGATAATGTCGGACCGATAATGTCATCCGATAATGTCGGACCGTTAATGTCGGACCGATAATGTCGGACCGATAATGTCGGACCGATAATGTCGGACCGATAATGTCGGACCGATAATGTCGGACCGATAATGTCGGACCGTCGGACCGATAATGTCGACCGATGTCGGACCGATAATGTCGGACCGATAATGTCGGACCGATAATGTCGGACCGATAATGTCGGACCGATAATGTCGGACCGATAATGTCGGACCGATAAATGTCGGACCGATAATGTCGGACCGATAAATGTCGGACCGTTGTTATATAATTGATAATTTTATAACACCACATAAAATTCAATTAACCTTCAAAATGACACCTGAGAACAAAGAATTCATAATAATTTTAATATAACATTTTTTGATAAGTGTAGAATAATTTGATCATAATTACAAATAAATTTATTGTGATAAATTGTTACAAATAAAACAACAGATAACCTCAAAACTGTTATAGGTTTCGATAATTTTTAAATACCATGTGTTTTTAATAGTATTTTTTTTATTTGATAAATAGATTAATGTATATACATAATTAATTAATGTATATACATAATTTTCAACTAAACCGCTGAGAAAATGTGAGCAATCAGACTTCCGTACTACTATTATGTGGTTTCCGCGTCACGTAAAAATTTTACCCCAACGCCGCTAAAAAAGTTTCACTTCAAAAAAAGGAATTTAAAAAAATATAAAATACATTATTACAAAAATTGCACCTGATATTGATAAAATATAATAACTTCCATCAAAAGATGCCAGGTTTCTAGTAAAAAATATATATTTTTTTAAATACTAATACTCCTTTTTTAATATTTATATTTACAAGTGTAATCTAATACGATTAGAATATTTGAAATATTATTTTAATAATGATTTATGTAGAATTGACGATTTTCAGAATTGTCTTTATCGTTTATTATTCATACTATAAATACGATAAATTTTATCGCCCTATTTGTGTCAGACAAATATTAGATAGATTAGCATAATTCCACAAAATTTATTATTTGTAAATGCAATACAAATATCCTTGTTTATACAAAATTTTCAAATTCCTGCCATTCTTAAAGCCGATCCACATTTCACGAGCTTTTAAGTACATGCAAACATTTGTACAAACAAAAGGATGCAATTTGTTCTTGTCCACATGTGGAGTTGTGCCAATCGAAGTTGATTATGGAGCAATTTCGTCAGTTATTACTTGTATAGATATTTAAATTATTTATTTATATAACTTAAATATCTTATTTTTTATAACATACTTAGCATAAATAGTTCAACATCTGCATTATCTATCAAAAATAGTTAGATTAAAAACAACAACTGATTGTATATAAAAATTACTAAACATAATAATGACATCATTCAAATAGTAAACATACGTGCTGCCTGCATTAATAGCTATCGCTATCTAATCACATGGTAAAAGAGTGCGCATGCGTGATGGACTTTTTCTCACTCTATCTACTACTTTTTTTCACTCTATCGTCTAAGCATTTATGCAAATTCAAATCAACCGCAAAAATTCGTAATCAAGTTCCGTCATGTAGGTCTCTATTTCCGCGTCAGTAATTTTTTTACCCTAACGCGGCTAAAGAAGTTTCACTTCAAAAACAAAGCTTAAATGAATTTATTATATAACTGAAAACACATTTTTGATTTATATCTGATATTTTTAAAAAATACTATTGGATATTTTTTAAAAAATTGGATAAAAAATAGATAAAAATACTGATTTAAATTGCATAATTATATAATATTTTTTTATACAAAATTGTCTGAAAAATGAAAATAGTGATTTTCATTTTTCAGTATATATATTAGAAACATATGATATTTCTAACTGATTTTTCGATTAAAAAAAGTATAAAATATAACAAAAATAACACAATTATAAAAATATAGTATAATAACATGCCTTTATATTCAATGTATTATGTAATTATTCTTATTACAAATTAATTTACATTTAATTGATTAAATGAGGTTCAAAAAAATGTTACTTTCAATCACATCGTTGAGACTGAATATGCTTTGAAATTAGTCGATAAAATTTGATAGTTACTTTTATCAGAAAGTACTTTTTCATATACATACGAAAATGTCTTTTTCACTGTACGACTGAACAATCTAATATGCATGTATTTGGATATATAATATAGCATTGTACCTTTCTATTGGTATATTTTCTCTGCTTTATCCTGATAACGTTGTCATTCGAATGAAGCGAAATGTCATTATTACAAATACGACAAAGAAGAAATGAAATTTTATCAACTATATTCAATAAAATCTAATAGCGTAGTTCATATATTATATAATTCAAAATAATGGAAAGAAAAAATGTGTTATGAATTTTTGATGCTCTTAAGTGATGTGAAGAGTGTTTGTTGATTGAAGCTTATAAACTGTATTTACCAAATGTGTTTATAAAATGTTTAAATCTATCAAAAAGAGTTTTACATGTTGACTAATATTGAAATTTCAATATGATGGAAATTAATTTGAATACGAATTAATATATATATATATAATCATTTGTATTTTTATGTATTTTTTTCTGAATTTAGCTTTTTTACAATAAATATCAAGGTTAGTGCTTTTAATGTATTTTCATATGTTCAGTTTTTATATTTGTATACAGATGCATTAATATTTAATAAGTTAATTAAATATAATAAAAGTAACAATAAATCGTACAACGATACTATAAAAATAGCAATCTTAAAATTTATATATAGTTGATTAAAAATCCAGAAATATGAAAAAATCTCAGGAAAACACCCTTAGATTAATAGGAAAAAAATTTTCAGAATGAAAAAATGCTTCAAATCAATGAAAGTGGAAAGTTTTGAAAGATCCAGCAGTGGATAGAAAGAGGATATGTCATATATATATATATATATATATATATATATATATATATATATATATGTGTGTGTGTGTGTGTGTGTACATGTAATACATTTTTTTATTATTTATAATAATAAATTTGCGAAATAGTATGAATAATCTGTTTTTATTCTAAATTTATTATTTACTCACTTATTCTGTTTTTCTCTAGTTAACTTTCTTTTTATTGAAATTAAAAATGACACAGACAATAAAATAAATAACCGTAATTTTTAGTTATTTTGTTGTACTAATTTATTATCACGTTATTACAATTTACATAGCTAAATTTTAAAAATAGAACATTCAAGTATTTTTGTTGTTTAAAAAATATTTCCTGAATGAATAATCATATTTTCAAGTGAAAATATTTCTATTTAATATATTATTGTTTGACATTTTAATGCGTATTTGTATTTAATATTTTATTCCAGGAAATATTTATAATTCATCCCGAGTTAGTTTTGTACGAATATATGAGTATATATATATATATATATATATATATATATATATATATATATATATATATATATGATTATATAAATATATGTATGTGCAAGTGTATAATAAGAGTAATATTTACACAAACAGTTTTATGATATAATATTTTTTTTTCGTTATACTCCATCCGGTTTGTTGAAACTAGATATTATTTATAACACGAAATAGGTCAAGTAGATATCATCATCATTACCCATCATATCATTTTCATCTCTTCTCAAAGCTATATAAACTTAGCAGTGAAGTTTGCTGAAGAGAACTTGAAGCTCAGTTGTTCCGATTGGAGTGCAGTGTTTTGTCGACGACTACCTATGGTAGCTGCATCAAACAGGTGCTCTGCAAATATCGACCCCACCGGCATGAAACCGCCAGCGTGATGTAGTTAATGTACATCAGCTAATTAACGGTGATTGTTTGGACTTTGGAATTAACAATTCTGTCGCGTTTATTGTGATAAATGTTTACACTTCGATCGGAAATATATTATACACTCAATAAAACATTCGTATTTCGTCGAATAATTATTTTTAACAGGTTATTTATTACTTGATATGGATTAAAATTTTCAATTTGAAATGTTTATAGCAGTTGAAAAACGTATTGTTTCATAAACGTAATCAATTTATGAAATAAATTTTTCGTATTTTTTTCAATTATATCATTCAATGCATTTGTACATTTCAATCAATTATTTTTGGTTACACTCTATAATGAGAATAATATAATATATATCCATTTTTATCTACTTATCTATCTATCTGTATATATATATGTAATAAAAACTATTTCTTAGAAAAATGAATTATATCTTAAATAAACTAATATTTTTTACGAAAAGAAAATATATAGAAAATCTTATTAAAATTCAAACTTTTCAATATTTCAATTACTACAGTATACACATATGGTTGTAATTCTTGGAATATCTTTTTTATTTTGAACGGAAATTTAAAATAAAGATTTTCAAGTAAATCAAAAAGTATATGTATATAAATATAAAAAATTATTATATATATATATTTTAAAAATATGATTTTGAATTTACTATTAAAGATGAAATGTTAAAAATTATTAGAAATATTTTGTGTATAACAATTTATAAAATTCAGTGATTTATTTCAAAAAAGAATTATTCATAAATATTATGTAAAAATAGATTAATATTTATTTTTAAATTATACATAAAAAAGCTAATTTGTTTCAAAAGTTAAAACAGAAATTCAAAATGTATTATTATACGATAATTTATTAAATTTCTGAATTATTTTTTATTACATTTTTTTTAATTCTCTGTCCTGAGTCATTAATATACAAGTTTATTATTTTATGAAAAATATACTAGATTTAATATAAGATAGAGTAACAAAGAAATTTTTATATACACTTAAATTATTGTATTTGAAAAGTTGTAAATTCATAAATAAATATCTTTACAAAAAATAAATCATTAAAATATTTTATTTGGTATTGTAATGAAAACTACATGCTTACTGACTATGGACAATTTTAAAATAAAATAAATTTTCCAAATTTTGTAGTTATTCAATATAGTGGCCTAGATGAGACTAAGGGATAATAAAAAATAGTAAATGACAGTAAACAAATAGCATGTCTAAACCTTTTTATCTCATATAGATTACCTAATAATTTTTATATTATAATTATTTAATATTTGTAAAAAAAATCACTTTTTTAACCCCAATGATATTTATTGTAGTGGTCAATAATTACTTTCAAAAAATCATATTTAACTAGTTTTCTGTAAATTAGGTTATATTTTCTTAGTTATAATGTTATAAAGAGATGAACCTAAAAGTGAAGTAGTTATTAAGAAATAAAAATTCAAATAATTAATTAACGTTTAAAATGAGAAAAAACGATTGAATTTTATTAAATATTTCAAATGAAAATCATAGAAATTTAATATATTAAATTATGTTTAAATATTGGAATACACATATTTTATGTATATATATATATATTATGATATTATGATTAAAAGTGTAGTAATTAGTTTATTCAATCTCATTAAAATAAAACAAGATTTATATAAAAAATTCAATATACTATAAAATGAGAAAATTTATATACTACATATTACTGGCATACAATATTTTGTAAAATTTTTAATGATTTAATTTTATTTATATTTCAAAAAAGGTAATGATGTAGTAAAATAAACTTTTTAATGAAAACAACTATTGAATCTACATAAAACGAATTTCAATTCATTTTTACTCGTAGGATAAAAATATATCGTACGTGTATTTTACATAGGAAGATGCGGAAATGGGAAAATAAATTAACTAAAGCTTTAGACATTCTATTTACACGGTTCAAAAATGGTATTCATAAAATCGTACAGCATATACCAATTTAGCAGATTATCCTTCACATTGAATAGAGTTAAACGTTACATATCATATAATGATGTGATATGAAATGTGTTTCATATAATATCCTCTGCAGATAGATGTGTTTACTATCCATATAGTCGCTAGAGTTATGTACTGACATAGTTCAATGAACACAACAAAGATACGGATTATTATTACAATGTTACGGAATTGACATTGCTGATCTGATGTGTATTGTGTGATGTTTGCTGACAGAAACATTCGCAACAATGTATTTTAAATAAAAGAGAAGATAAATTCAAATGAAAAAAATCACAGTATTGACATATATATATACATATATATATATATATATATATATATATATATATATATATATATATATATATAAACTTTTACGTTTTAAACGTGGAATTTGTTATTTTAAAATTATATCGTTGATAAATAAAAATGGTTTAAATAAAGTTAAAATTAAAATTTTAATGAAATTATTTTTATTTTACTATGAGTTTAGAAATTATATATAGATATATAAAACTCGCTATGTATAAATCAAAAATTTAAAATAAACGGTTTTTGAAAGAATCAATCGTTATGATTACTTTGACATTTAATTTAAAAAGGGACTAATTGGAGAAGATATTAGGAATTTATTTAATATTTTGTAGTTCTGTAAAAACTAAAAGCTTTTAAGTACGTAAAATGAAATAAAATAAAATGTAGAAAATTATTTTATTTCTTTATTATATTTATCTCTTAAATAAATTATTTAAAAATAAATATTTGTTAAAAATTTTAGATTACCTCTTTATTTTATATGCAATAATTTTGAAAAATATCAATTCGTATAATAAATGATAATAATTAATTTGATAATATACGTGAAATGAGTGTAAACTTTTTTAAAAAAAATCTTCACAACAAATCAACAATAATCCATTGAAATCAAATGAAATTCTCCACAAAATAATAATTCAATTACTGCACAGTAGAGAAAAACATATCGAACTCGCACACCGTTCATTCTTAATAACGCGTCGTGACTCCACCGGATGTTACAATTAAACCGGAAAATTGAAATACTGTTTTAATTAATTAAACATTTATCTGCTTTCTGAAATTATAGGACTTGAAAGCCGCAAGCGTTTTCCCCGTCCACGCAGTGTGGTGCGCGCTGCAGATTTTCATACTACTCCGCTTTCTCTAACTGAGTGAAACAAGTAGCTGAAAAGTTTAAAATTTGTTGGTCTGAAAGTTGGACCATAACTTTGGCGTATCGTACAGTTACTAGTGAATTAGTACGCAAGTTTTGTCGGTTGATGTGCCACGCTAACAGATTTGTATTCAGTAATTTATCGTATCCATTGTTTTCGACACAGTATGTCCTTGAAAGTTAGTATTTTTCTTTCATTAAAGCAATTTATCGATCAAAAAAGTTCACGAAAACATATGTGATAAATGTGAAAATATTTCTTAAAATCGATAACGAAAACTTAATGTACTTAAAATACTTCATAAACTCAACATGTACTCGCAATATTTTATAATTTTAAACTGAGATCATTTATGCCTTGTGTACATATTTCTAGGATATGTATATATATATATATATATATATATATATATATATATATATATATATATATATATATATATATATATAAAGAGATAAATGGATATGTTTGAATACAAAAATCATTTTTAAATACAATTTCAATTATACACATTTTCATATAAAATGATTAATATTTAATGGATACTTTGTTTTAGAATATTTATATAAATTTTATCAAATAATAAAATATATGAAAAAAGTATAACTGGAAATATTTTCTATATTCAAAAAGATATTTTTATTCTGAAATAAATACTTTGAAGTATAAATGAAATGTTACATTCGAATATAATTTAAAAAAGTAGTTTAATGTCTGAAAATAATGTATATTGTTTTTCATTTCTATAAGGTGATCCAAACAAAACTGAAGGATAATAAAAAAATAGTAAGTAAGTAAATGTATGTTTAAATTTTTCAATCTCATTTGAATCACTTTATATACAAGTTCACAAATTATTAAAGATTTATTAATAATATATAAATTAAAAAATGTATTAGAAAAAGTTTGAAATATTAATTATATTTTTTTTAACAATAAGTTGAGAATAATATGAAGAGAAAATTAAAATATGAGAATTTTTATTTCATGAGTAAAATTTTGAAAAATGGCTGTATTTAACAATTTTTTTATTATTATTTGAACCTAGAACAACAAAATTATCTCAGTATGAATAAATCACGAAAAACTAAATCTGTTAAAAAAATAATGGCCGAAAATTGAAACTAAATAATAAAGACTGCCTTATATTAAATCATATAGTATTTAAAAGTTATATAAACATTGTTGAAAATGGGATAGAAGAACTCAATAGCTTACATGAATATAAGAATTGAATAAGTTTAATAATCAATTATTGTTTACTTATTTGTTAATATTTATTTCGATTCTCTGCACATAAAATTAACATAAATTATTAAAAATAAAATTTAAAATTATTTAATATAATATATTTTAATTTTTGTTAAATCAATTACAAAATAACTAAAAGAACTGTACAAAAAGAATAAACACAATACTGATTTTTTATTACAAAATCTAAATGGACTTTTTGTTTTAGACATGTAAAAAAACTCCCCTTAAATTACAACATGTATTATTTTATGTCTGGATATAATTTAAGGTTGAAAACTCTTGAAAAGAAACATATATTCCATTTGTCCATTTAATATACTGCAACGTGCAAGAACAAGAGTTGAGGTACAATAGTTGTTTGCGTGCATTGTACGTAGAATTAAGTGCAATTTGTCTAATTTATGAGACAATGTACAAGTTTATAGAAACTAAAATACACGGCAAGTAATTTGAGATATTCAAAGGAAATTTATAAACGTATGTTAAGATTTGAACGTTTAACCAATGAATAATCGAGGTTGATATGGAAGAGGCGTAGTTTATTATTATTTTTATTGTCAATTACTTTTTTATTGTTATTATTATTACGACACGAGTGTTTCGTTAATCTTATGAAAAAGAACATTACAATACAATGACGTTTATAGAGAAAATTACTATGCACTACTAAATATTAACTAATATTTATTCTCAGTCAGATTTGTAAATTAACTTAATTAATTTTATATCAATCATGGTTATTATTCAAGTATATAATAATTTTTATGAATAACATTTATCAGAAAAATATTAATATTTAACAGTATTTCGTTATATTCATTTAAAAGTCATCTGTGTAAATAAATTAAGTAGTGTTAATCAGGCAAAAATAAATATTTTTTATTAAAAAAGGAGTCAAATATAAATATATAAAGATTGTTTCAGAACCTCTGCAATCAGTCTTGTAATCTTAAACAGGTATCTTCCTCCCCTGTATATATATATTTATATATATATATATATATATATATATATATATATATATATGATCAATTTTACTGTAAAATATAATGTTCTTTTAAGGATATGTACCAGGTAAAACTCTTTGAACTATTTTCTAAAAGAATTCACTACACTTGACGATAGCAACACATGACAGCTTCAACGCCATCACAAGGTTTTCAATCTCAATTATTGTCATATCATATATGCATTGAATTTCTCGACGTTGGTATACGATAAAATTTTTCTGTTATTATTCAGATAATGCTTATTGAAATATTTATTCGTTTATAATATGTTTATTGCGTTTTTTATTTCGTTGTTATTTGCTATTGATAAATAAATATCCATAAAAAATAAAAAAATCGATTAACTGTAATTAAGAAATATTACTTTATTATTTTATTTGATTTACATTTATTATTTTTTTAAAAAACTATTTATTATAGATAAAGATAAAAAAGTGGATATATAAATATAAAATTATCTGTGATTGTATTTAAAAATAATTACTTTTTTTAAAAAAATATTTTAATTATTTAATAAAAAAATGGAACGACAGACTTTGTGTTGAATAAAATTTGATTCAATTTTAAAAAATATAAAATAAATAAGATTCTATTTTGTATTTCTATCATGTAAATTTATTTTTTGAATCTTTTTAGTTTAATATGTACTTTATATGTACAGTTTTGCTGCCATATAAAATAAATTACCTGACGTGGCATGTTTATGTATGTTAGTCAAAATCAATTCATAATTTTTCTAAGAAATGGTATTATTTTTCTATTGATAATTTTATAAATTTAGGATAAAAATTTGATTATAATTATTTTCCACATTCATTATTTAATTATTTAAATCATTAATTTCGAATAAAATTAATAAATACACTGAAAAAACTGATTTATACAATTTTAACAATACTTGTACAACAATACCAGTTGTTTTTAAAGCTGATACGTTTAAAAAACAGTAGTGATATTCCATTATCCATTAATTCTGAGTGCACTACTACGTCAGTTTATCGGAGTAGAACGCCTAAACTAATAACATTTCACTTTATCACTACCATTAAAAGTTTGTGTAACTTGCAGTAAAAATATTGCAAGTTTTTATGAACCATCAAATATTATTCTTGTATGTATGTCGATGTGTCTACACATAGTGCAGTAAGTTTTTATGCAGTAGTAATATTAATATTTCAAATACGTTGTCAACTTGAAATTTATAAATAAAGTTCATGTTTTTTTTAATAGCTGTTATCTGTAATATTTTTCTAAAAGTATGCATATAAATATTCTATCTACTTATATATATATATATATATATATATATATATATATATATATATATATATGACAAGTTTTTATATTTGAAAACAGCAAAAAAATAATGTCTTAAGGATATTTTATATCCGTAAAAGTAATTTACATAGATTTTTTAATACGAAGTTCATGTAATTATTAATAAAATATAACTATATAATATATAGGGTAATCCAAATATGACGCTTAGATTTGTGTTTTATTAAAAAGAAATATGTGTAAAAGATAGTGTATAGGAAAACATGTGTATAGTGTTTTTTGTTTCTTTTTAATAAAATACAAATTTAGGCGTCATATTTGGATGGCTCTATATATATCAGTGGAAAATAATATTAAAACATTTTATTAAATAAAATAATAATAGTATAAAAATGTATATCTCATTATTATTTTATATTAAGAAGAAAAGAGAAAGATTTTAAAATTTATTTGAATAAACTTAAAATACTTAAGGTATTGAATAAAACTGCATTTCCGAAAACTACTTATATCTATTTGAAAAGTGCATTCAACTGTAATTCAAAATGTTTGAAAATACAACAAAACGTGCGGAAAAATATTATTATCAGAACATCTCCAATAAAGCAAATTGTAGAGTTAAACTACAGAACATTGAAAAGGTGGTACAACGTCTTCATCACAACATACCGTAAGAGCAGTCTTTAGAATCTTTCAAACTATTCGTAAACTTCTGGCGTCGTCACGTATTGTTTGACGGATAATTGTATGTGAGAGACATGAAATATATTTCGAATTAGAATGACGAAGTGAAATGCAGTTTACTGCTAAAGAAAATTAATATATATGTTTGTTTACATATATAATTCAAATATATATATATATATATATAATGTTTATTTTTACTTATTTTAAAATGCAACAGAACACAAATGTTTGTTTGACAATGATGTGAATAATACATTTTTATTTCCCATGTCATTATTAAATTTTTAACGACAGATTTTTATTCGATATCACTAAACCGTAACAATAAATAAAATATTAAAATTGTTAAATTATTTTCTGTAAAAAAATGTCCCTATGGATGTAATGCGTGTGGAATCGATTAATATTGACTCTCTAATTCGTTTGTTTATGGGCGAATATAATAACAGGGGGTTGTAATTTTCAATAATAGTTGCATAACATGTAACTGATTACACAATTATAACATTGTTAATAAATCTGTACATGTGTTCTGTTATTACTTTATTATAAAAAGTACATTGAAAATAATTATATTAAAAAAATGGAAATGTTAAAAAATAAAATCCAATGTTATAAAAATCTGATATTTATATATAATATCTGTTTTTTAAACGTTTGATTTTATTGAAGAAATTAAAAAATATGTGTATTTAGAACTTGTATAAATGGTGTCAATTTCGAAGAAATATTTACAAAGTCAATAATTATTTATCTTTGGAGACATTTTTTTTTAATTTTTATGATGGTGGAAATTTGGGTTTTAAATTCCAAAATAATTCAACGACTTTACTTAATACTAAAAAACATGGAAGAATTCTTGTCAGGAATAATATGTAGAAATATAAAAAGAAACGAATGAATTTGAAAGAAAATCAAAGTTATGGACGTTTTAACAAGAATAAAAATTTTAAAATGAAAACAAGCGATTATTGTAGCAAAAAGGGAAGACTACTGATGAAAAATTGAAATTATAAATTGAGAAACTAGATACATAAAAAAATGAGATATCTACATAGATATAAATATATTGAAAATAAATTATATGGTGAGCCAAATTATTACCAACTTATATTATTAATTTAAATTGAAGTGAATATTTATTTTATATATATAAATGTATATGTGTGTTTGTTTATGTATATATGTAATAATTTATTAACAGAAAGACTTACAGACCTATACGACTTTGTTTATTTCAACAAAACAAAGTAATTTGACTATAATTTAATTAATTAATATTTCGTAAGGTGGGTATTCAATTAATACTGTATTCAGTACTTACATGTTATAATTGCTTACTTGTAAATTACAGTTTGCAATTGTAGCATAGATATCTAACGTAATACAGTCACTTGGGAATAATTATTTTGTCGAGATCTGCTGATGAAACGTAAAGTTGTTTGAATGCACAACGGGTATATAAAATAGGAGGACGATTGTAAAGGAGGAGGTTGGACAAATATTTAATAGGACGACAACGTACGTGCACTGAGGTCGATGACAAGTGTGTACCAGACTTGTGGATAATTGATGTGGCGTCACTTCATCTGCATTAGTGATTGACGACAGGTAAAACACACGTTAAATAATTACATTGTAGTAAATATCTTCTATGTGTATAAATGAGGAGTTTATTGAAAATAAACTATGTCTCAGAAAATGTAAATGATTTTGTGTTTAAGTAGTAGTAGTAGAAAATACGAATATCGTATTTTAAAATAATATTATATCAATTTAAAAAAATAATATTTGTTAGAATTTTGATTTTTTGAATTAAAAAACTGGATTTTTAAAATTTTAAACATTCGAAAAAAATATATCAAATTAATTTAAGAAAATATAATTAAAAATTGTTATCCAAAAATAACATAATTAATAAACAAGATTTTAATAACATTCTTTATTATTACACAAAAGTTATTTTTCATTAATATATGAATAATTTAAAAATATTTACGTGACAATTTCATAAATTAATATAAAAATAAGTTGTTAGATTATATTCTATTTAATTGAAATATAATATTAAGCCTATTATGAAAATATTATGAATAAGTAATAAACTTTACAAAAATTTCAATTTTTGTAAGAATAAAATTCGATTATATATATATATATATATATATATATATATATATATATATATATATAATCACACAATAAATATACTGTCATTAACATTTAAATTAAATTAGAATAAATAATTAATAGACAAATTAAATTAAATTGGACCCAATGTCATTGACAAATATCAAACTATTAAAACAAAATTACATTTCAAAATAAGGGCTAATATCTTGAATAATTTCCAACATAAATATTTATATACATATAATGTATTTATTTATGAGAGAGTGTGTGTATTGGTAAATCAATTACAAAATTTTGATAATTTTCAAAGAACGATAATAATTATAATGAAATTTTCAATGAAAAAAAAATATTAAAAAGCACGCAAACAAAAACAGCTCCCTTTGTGATTATGTACTGATATCATAAAGGTGCATTATGCAGCTGATGGGGAACTTTATGCGAATGCACATCATACAAAGATTTACCGACACTAACGCCCTTATATATTAAACACGCAACGGTCATCATGTGAATAATCACGCACCATTGTGACAATATCGCAGGAATAAACATCTGTGTTGGATCTCACACAGCATGTTAAATATTTACTAAATTAATATATATATATATATATATATATATATATATATATATATATATATATATATATATATACATTAATATGAAATATCTATTATGTATGCATATTAGTTTAATATATGTTATTAATTAGAACTAAAATAATAAATTTATATCAACAGTAAATACAAAATATTATATTCATGAAAGGCATTGTTATAATAGTTTACTGTCAATATTTATTTTTATTTTCAAATAATTCATAAATTGTAAATAGCATATATATATATATATATATATATATATATATATATACAGCTGGGTCTGTTTTTGTGCGGATTATTTTAATGGGATTTTGAAGTTATGCGATTCATATTTCTTAATATCTTTTTATGCGAATTTTTTTAATGCGATTTTGAAGTTATCCGATTCATATTTCTTCTTAGTATCCTTTTATATGATTTTTTTAAGAATTTTTTTAAGCGGTTATTTAATTCAATGAAAAGCTCTTCAGTTTTATGAACAAACGAAGGAATCAGAGCCATTTACTTCCGCTTCTTAAACTGATAAGGAATTATCGACTAGTAAAGGATAGTTAACCGGGTTTTTAAAAAGGAATGCACTGCACAACGTGAAGATTACGGGCGCGATTGCATCGGCAGATGAAAAAGCTGCAAAATTTTTTTAAACAATATTACGTTAAACACACTTTTCAATTTATATTGGATAAACTAGAAAATGAGTCCATAACAGTAACTGACGCTTGGAAAAAAATTCTATCTTTGACTGTATAAATCATGTTGCATTTGCTATTACTCAAATAAAACAACACACTTTAAATGCCTGTTGGAAAAAGGCTTGGTCTACATGTCTTGAAAACAGTGCAGCTATTCACTTTCTTTTTTATTTTCTTATTTTTATTCCAAACAGTGCAGATATTATTGCGATGATAATTAAAATATGTATGAAAAATTCTAAAATAAATTACACATATGTACATATTGCTTTGAATAAAATTAAATAGTTATATTAAAAAATAAAGTAAAAAGCTTTGTTTTGTATCAATTTTTTGTAGATATTTGAAATTTTTTTAAAGCATTCTTTATTTCCTGATTTTTTTATATGAATTTTTGAGTAATTTCACTTTGTAGCTTTGATTTTTTGTGGTTTTTGAAAATTATGGAACGTATCCCTAATTTTTCAATGTAAGTTAAGTCTTTTTTAATGCGGTTTTCTGCGGAACGTATCTACCGCATAAGACTCAGGTATATATATATATATATATATATATATATATATATATATATATATATATATATATATATGTATGTATGAATAGTGTGGTTTTGAAAAAAATATAAGCGTTATTTTTTATAAACACGTATATGTTGTACACATCAGTTAGTAGAAGTGTTGAAGTATTTTTTGTTAAATATTAACATAGGAACGCAATTTGTTATAAAGTACAGGTGTTCTTTATTACTTAAAGCTGAACATAGTCGAGACAGTGTGAATACATGTGGTTTCACAGCCTCTGCCAACAGGTTTTATCGGTCCATAAGCATAAAAGTGTCAATATCCATTAACGCGAGACATAATTACTCATTGTCATTCTTAATATGCCATCTGACCGTGTGTGACGATGCTTGATCCCAATGGAGGTGTCACGTGCCATGTGCGTGACTTTATACGCATGCACCTCTAACGTTAAGGGGTGAATTTTCTCGACGATCACGGCAACTTACTTCCTTTGAAAGTATTTTGACGCAAGGGGACACAGTATAACATAAATGTGTCCACACATATATACACCCTAATCGTTCATGTTTGCTCAAGCAGAACATCCAAAATGTATTTGGTACCTTTAACAAAATCCATTTATCTTGGATTAAGATTGTTTTCAGATATAGTACCAATAATATTTAATTCCTCGACAGTTTTGATTCGTGTAAACGCGTTTATATATTTTTTTTGTTTGATATATGTTTATGCTATTAGAGATATATAAACAGGGCGATAATACAAATTATAGGGTTTTAGTTCAGTTAAAAAGAAATGATTAGTAGATATATATATATATATACCGTTTGATAAATATGGTAAATTTATTTATTGTTTAATTTAATTAATTAATTAATTTAATTTAATTTTTCAATTTAGTTTTTCTTACTTTTTTACCATACTTATCAAACGACCCTCATATATATATACGAGTATAATGATAAATTGATTGATTGAAGATTAAAATTGAATTTTGAACTTTTCAAAACAAATTTAAATATTCAGAGAAAACAAGGAGGCAAAAATTATTTTTCTATAAAATCGCTATTGATAAGTTATACATTTTTTTAATTGAAAGAATTATATTTTGAATCTGTTTTTGAAAATACATATTTTAAAATGTTTGGGTCTGATTTTAATTAGATTTTTTTTATAAAAAATAAATATTGATTACCTAATATAAGTATAAAAATAATCATTTATCTTAACAGGACAAGGTTTTATAATAGCATTCAATAATTACACATTGTTTACTTTATTTACTAATATGCATTTCGATGACTGTGCAATTATTGTCTAAGTACTGTATTACAAAACATTGGGATGAGTCAATTAGTTGTATTAATGAGAATTTAGCAAAGTACCAAATAAATAGTAAATAAGTGTTCTTAAAATATTTATTAAATTTAAATCGAATTCATAAAACAATCTTTGTCAGAAAAATAATGAAGTATTTTATTTATATCAATTTTTTTGAATGTTGAAAAGTTTTTATTATTATATAAAGATTTAGACTTATTTTATAAATAATATTTAAATATAAAATAATTGTTATAATTTATATACTACGAATGATTTCTTAATTTGTATAATTATTTGTTATATAATTTAAGAAAAAAAATAAAAACTCAATATATTTTTCAATATTTCTATAATAAAATATTTTTTTTAAAATATATATATAAAGTATATATTACAAAAATGGAACTATTTCTTATATGTAATGTTTATCTAAATAAACAAATCTACATTTAAAATTGTTTCTGTCTACAGAAATCGTTTAAAATTCATGGTACAGTTTTATGAACGAGTCTGAATGAATTTAATTAAAAGTTCAGAAACAAATAAACTTACAAACATATGATTCTATGTGAACTTCGAAAAGAAACATTTACTATTGAGAACAACAAATGTTCTTGATAAATTAAATAAAGAAGTTCACACGTATTGAATAGAATTAGTTGTGATGTTGAGTTCATTGTTACTTGATATATACGTCCGCTTTTTTACTTCTAAACTTTAGTGTATAAAACAGAAGTATTGTAATTGTTTTTTAAATTCAAGTTAGATATTCGAAGTGTGTTTTCTATTTGATAAATGAACGAATTTCGAATGAAAGGTATTATATTCTTTCTTTGACAGTTAAGTTGATTTACATGTTTTGGTTAAATGTAAGTCCGTTTCCCAAATTGTCTGTTTCTGGTGCTGAGTTTCTATTTATCTGTCTATTCATTAATCTTCTAGTTCTTCAACCAAAACTAATTTCAGTATAATTATAGCTGTGTTCAAGTATTTTATACAGGACTTTTTCATTTTCAAATGAATAAAAAGGAATCATTGAAAATTAATTATTTATTTTATTTTCTATAATCTCGTTTATATTACTAATATATATTTTATTACCATAATTTTATATTATTCTTTCTGTAATAATCTATTATTTATTTTTAATTAAATTTCAAATAGTTTCGATATTTACATACTTATAATTCATTTCGTTTATATATCTGTATGTTTTGTTATTAAAATGTAAATATATTGTTATATAATTAATAATAATTATAGAATTATTTCTATGTATAGGTAGAAAAATTTATGCTATTATTAATTTTTTGGCTATAAAATTTATAAATGATAGTAATAAGTTAAATAAGTACAAAGGAAATATTTATTTCCAGATATTCAAGAAATATGAACGTATTCATTAACTTAGTGTAGTTAGGGTGTGGTTGGTTAGCTGTTCGTATGTAAACATGCATTACTATTAAAGTTGAAAACAAATTGCAAAGCACTCGGTGTTGTCGTGTGGTTTCCAAAAATATACATTTATTTTCGTTGGCCTTCGTAAAAGTAGTTTTGTTAACGTCGTAAGATAAATCCGTTTTTCGTATCAAAGTAAAATAATTGTTAAAGCAGATATATCTTTTTTATTAGAAAAATAGGGGTAACAAAATCCATTTAGCAATTTAATTATTTTTAAAATCCGTTCGTTTATTTTTTTATCCAAAATTGAAGGTTTTTTTAGTTTAATTATAAATTAAAAAATGTTATTTAAATGTATTTTATATTTTTACGATTTATTTATGTACTTATATACATATATAACTATATTTTATTTTCATTATGATTTATATAACGTTTAGTATTTAATTATATACGGTTCGAATATGAGTTGTGAAACATATTCTGAGTTTTAATTTCATAAAAATTTATTGCTTTGAAATAATAATTGCCGTTTTTATAATTAATAACGAACGTCGATTTATTTTAATAACGACACAATGAAAAAAGTAATAATACTCCTATAAGACTCTCGTTTGGCAGCTGCATTAATACCTAATATTCTATATAAATGCTTACTGTTTTTCTTTTTCATGAAACCCGATGCGATATCAATTTATTTGTTTCGTTACTCGAGAATTTTATTAAACTTTTTCTTATCATTTTTCAAAGAAAATTGCAATTATTAACTGAAAACAAATACGAAACCCAATAGAAGTCAATTTATTTTCATTTTTAATAATCTCTTTTGTTCTTCGTCGAAACAACATTGCATTGCTGCTGGCTTACGTAATGACGTCCACACCTGCGCCATCAATTAACCACCACAGAAGAAGAGTAAGTTGACGTTATCATCATCGAAGAAAGCAACAGCTCGGTTCGAGTTGGTCGTGGCGCACGAACGTAGTTAGTTGCATCAGACGTCCGTCACGAGACGTCTGAGGACGCTGTGCGACGTCGCGGTGCCCCGAACGAACAGGGTGGTTTTAGCGGTGCTGCCGTCGCTTCTCATTCGAGTTTAAAATCGATGCGACTGGAAGTTCGCGTTCAGTGGCTGCTATCAGCTTGAACATTACGCTACGAGACCGTGTGTACAAACTGACGTACTCTTACAACGGCCGGAGTTGACGTGAGAGACGTCTTTCGTCTCGCGTCACTTCTTTAATTATTGTTGACTGTGTTTCAAACTACGCGCGCGTTCTCCCCGATTGAAAAGCACTGTTGATGTTTTCTTTTTATTTTATTTTTTTAGAAAAATAGAAAACGTACGTATAAGATTTTCGAAAACCAGTGATTGTTATTCTTGAAATTCTTATTCAGACGTTAAGGAAATTAATGTGAATTTTTTATAAATTTACCCGATAAAAAGTTTAGTGTGTAAACTTTGATATTTTTTCTCTTCAGATATTTTTAAAGTAAGTTTTAAAGTTTCGTGACTGTATTTAAACTTTGAACTTTTGACGGTGTTAAAACTTTCTGAAAGTCGTTACAAAACGTGAAAGAAAACATTTTTGTCGCTTATAAAATTAATCGTTATATTAATATAATATATTAAATAAAAAAATTCTTCGTACATTTCCGAACTTAGAATATCTAATTTTTTTTCAACGAAAAAACTTTTCGATAGACAGTATTCTGTGGTTAAAGTTTTCGAAAAAAAACAACTTACATATTTAAAAGTTTACAGAAATGAAATTTGTTTTGTTGTTTGTGACAGTCAAAAATAATTGCATTTATAAAAAGGTCGAAGATTTGTTCTTTTGATTGACGTTTTAGTAGAAACAGTTTTAAAGTAGATCTGCTTCTGTGTCGTCGATTAACAGTGAAATAAATATTACATGTAGTTTTTATGAACTATTGTAATAATTACTTTTAAATTACTTTTGTGTAATGAAAGTGTAATCGTTGTTCAACGCTTAATTATTAATTCAATATAATAGCTCAAATTTTTTTATCCACAAACGCATTAAGAGGACAAGTATGTATAAATAAAGTTTCAATAGTTCACTGTTTTATCGAACATTGCTTTACGTGCGTACATTTAGAAATATAACGTTACAATATTAACATTTCATTAAATATTATCTAAATAACTTAAGTAAATTATAGACGTGAAGATAAATAATATATTGAACTGTTCATGAAAAACTATCTCAAGCTGAAACAGGTAATATTAATTGAGTTATTGAATATTGAGTATTGATTAAATAATCATCCATTTATGGCGTAGTGGTAGTTGAAATGAGTTCTCTAGTAAATATTTTAATATGACATTTGTTAGTCTTCGACATGCACTAGTAAATTATAGTTGCTAGTAACATTATCTATAAGTACTTTTTAAACGTTTCAACAGTTATATATAACATTAGTCTAATTCACTTTGAAAAATTACCAGTCATTAATTGTTTAGTTTCAATAATTAATTTATATATATATATATATATATATATATATATATATATATATAAGTGAATTATATTTAATAGAATTTGAAATAGAAGATGAATGATTCATTTAAAAATTATTTTTTTAATGTAATTAAAGTTTGTGGATATCAATAAAGACTTTTAATGTCAATGTATATATTAAATAAATATTGATCTGAATTTCTAGGACAACACAATAAAATTTAATTAAATACATTTATATGAATTATTTTCTCATTAAATTATAAATTTGACCTTTTTGTTTATAAATGAAAAATATATTTTTCAGGTATACATCTATTTTTATTTATTAATTCTGGTTTAATATACGAAGTGATTTATATATTATGCATATAATAAAATGTTTTATATACGTTAGTAATTAGAGATATATTTTTTATTCAGTGGTGATACATATATATATATATATACACACACACACACACATATATATATATATATATATATATATATATATATAATGATTACTAAATTATATGATAAATTCAATTGATTATTTTCAAAATTAAAAGAGTATATATTTGTGCTTTAATTAAAAAACTGGAAACAGAAAATAAATAATAATTTTATAATAATAAAATTAAAAATTTTCAGATATTACAAAATGCTCTAATACTTATCGAGAATAATAAATATTTAGAAATAAAATCCAAATATAGCTTATACAGTAAGTTATTAAAAATTAAAAAATTATGATTTAATTTATAATCGAAAAAATATAGCAATTGGAATTTTCAAAATTAATTTTTATTTTAAATAACTTGATATATATTAAATGTTTAAAACATTAATAAAAATAACAAAATAATAATTTTTGAAATAGATTTTGTATAAACTATTTTAATAAAAATAAAACTGGTAATTTATAAATAAGAGTATGTGAAAAGGGTTTAAAAAATACATTTTAAATAAATTGATAGCATTTTTTCAATGAATTATATTTTATTAAAGAGAAATTCAACATATTCTTTAATATGATTAATAAATTATTGAAAAATGTTATAAACTGTAATATCTTTTCATTTAAACTTAATACAAAATTTTAATTGAAAAATAATTTTAATAATAAGGAAATATTATATTTTTAATATCAATTTCTATTAAATAAATTGATGTTTAAATACACAATCACTCATATATATATATATATATTTAAATGTGATATATGTTATAATTTCATATCGTTTCATTATGATTTACTGTTTTTGTTGAAATTAATAAAATATTAATAATTATGCGACAAGAATTTGCTAAATCATAAAGAAACACATTCCATAACAAGAGATTTGAAAATTAAAAGAAATTGTAAATTTGTGGAATTTATTTAAATATAAATGTTTAAACCTTTTATCTGTGTTAATAATTAAAAGTTCGTCGATGTTGGAAATTTATACGGAAATTCTATTTCTGCTACAAGGAATGAAAATGTAATGAAAGCAGATAAAAGAATATTTATAATATAATTGAAATTTAACAGAGAAAAAATGTACGAGTCAGAATATTTTTATCAAAGTATTTTAGTAATTTAAATGGTTCAAATTTACATATAGAAAATAATACATATATAAAATAATTACTTTATTCTGATATAAATACCGCACACCTACACACACCCACACACACCCATTTATATATATATATATATATATATATATATATATATATATATATATATATATTGTACATTAAAAACTACATAATTAATATTTATTGTCGACTTTAGAATGAATTAGTTCATTATATGTTAATATTTCAATAATATTTTGTAACTATAGATATAAATTTATTTTGTTATATTTAAGGCTTTATTGTTAAAATTGTTAATAAATATTTTTCCTTAAAAACAGAACTGATAGAATACAATGTAAGACATAATAATTTTAAAAAAAATATTTAAAAATATTTTTGCAATTTTTTTTGTATACTAAAATTGAAAATTACAGTTTAATTTTGTTATCAAAAGAAGCAGTCAAATGTGACTTTTATAGGAAATTGTTTTTTTCTAATTTTAATTCCTCAAATTGATTTTCTCTAAACGAAATGGTATTTAAATTAATAATAACTGAGAGTTAATTTCAGTTTACAACTTCTGATTATGATAATTTATTGAATTTGTATTTTCAAATTTTCATTAACCTTTACAATATTTAGATACATAAGGTCAAAATGTGTATATAATTTTTGTGCAAGTATTACATTAAATTTATAATTTGTATTTGGTTAATATATATATATATATATATATATATATATATATATTTATTATTTAATTCCAATATTTTATTAATATAAATTTGTATCATTACTCTTAAAGTTAAAACATTTTACTGAAAATAATAATTTGTTCATATGACTATAAATTATATATATATATATATATATATATATATATATATATATATATATATATATATATATATATATATATATAAATATATATATATATATATATATATATATATATATGTATATTAAATGGAAGAATGAATTAAATAAATTATTTTATCTAATTTTTTATAAGAAAATTCAAAAATATAAAAATTAAAATATTCATTATTTATTTCAAATTTTAAAACTTTAGTATTTTTTAAAAATCGTTCTTTTATTATAAGCATGTAGCTTTTACAATATTAATACAACATTTTACAAATATAATTAAATATCTTTAATAACATATTGCATTAAAAACACGAACAAAAATAATGATTATTATCTTACTTCTATGGACATTTTTGGTTTCTTGAAAATGTCGTAAAAATAGAAATAAACCAAAAGAAATAAACCAATAAAAATAATCAAGAAAATAAAGTGTAATATATATTTTGATCAATATTATATTATCAATTTCTAAGAAATCACATATTTTATTTCGTTCTTTTATTATATATATATATATATATATATATATATATATATATATATATAGATATATATAGAGAGAGAAAGAAAGTTAAAGGTTAATTATTATTTTTATATAATTTTTTCACAATTTTTTAACTATTATCTATATTTTATTTTTTTATACTGTTTATATATAAAAATCATTATTTATATTCTGTGAGACTTAATGAAAAAGTAAACAATACTTAATAAAAATAATCGCTATAGAAAATATTTAATTTTTACATCCACTAATGAAATAAGTTATTTTTTAAAAAATGTTTGTATTTATATGTACTTTTAAAATATACTTTATATTTATATATTTTAAAATATATAAATATATAGTATTATGATAATTCTAAAATACGATGTTTTTATTCAAAACATACAAAAATAAATAAATATTCTCATTCATAAAAAAATAAAAATAAAAATGCGTAGTATTATTCGAACTGTATATAAAAAATCATTGAATAAAAAGGAGATTTATATATATATATATATATATAAATATATATATATATATATATATATATAAATATGATTGTATATAAATAAAAAATATAAACATGAAATATAAATAAGAAAGTAGAAAAATATCATATGAAATAAATAATAAAACTTTATTCATTCGTATCAACGTTCTAAAATTCGAGATTTTTTTATTTAATAGTTTCAATTTTAATGTTTTCAAGTTCGATATGTTTTTATTTGTTTATTTATTTTATCTCTTCTGTAAAATTATTATTACATTTTATTAAAGATATCAAAAAAAAATAAATATTTCAATTTAAATAATTGTAAGAGAAAAAAAATAATGCTGTATTCAGTTTGAATTATACGGTATTAATAAAATATACACCGATTTGTGAATGTAATGGCCTACAATTAAGGGTTCTCAATTGATTTAATGTTATTATAAACCTGACCGTCTACAGAATAAATTCAGGCATTCTTGATAATCCACTAAAAATCACTCCAACATTTAAAGTGGATCATACAAAATTTTACAGTCGGATTAAAAGCATACGCTAGGTAAAATAAAGGTATTTAAATGACGACTCGTATTATTCGCGCACATTTGTTCCGTGTTAATCCTTTCGTCATTAAAATAACAAGTGATTAATGCTGCATGTATATTTTATTTGACGTTCTATTAAAATATTTTATGATATTGTAATATCTGTTTATTTTCATATGTAGTTTGTTTGTTTAAATACAATAAATAAAATCAATATTATCATTGATAAATTTCAATGATATTATAGTGTGCAATTTTAAAAATTATTACAAAACGTTATTGGAATTGTTATTTTATATAGAGTTGTTAGAAATGCATAAAATCAAATGAGGACAATTATAGAAAAACGGTTTTTTAAATGATGGTTTTTATTTCAATGCACGATAAAATTGTACGATAATTGTCTGTAAAGGTAAAATATTTTTTATACTCATTTATATGTAAATTATTATAAAAAAATAATAAATAAAAACAAGATTTTTTTAACAATATCAGATATTATCTACATTTATAAAAGTTTTATTTAATTTTTTTTTCATTCATATTAATTGTTTTTAATTTCATAACTTTACTCCATATTTTTAATGAAAATAAAAATATATTAATATTTTTAGTTTTAATATCGTAACCTTTTTTATGGTATTCATATTTCTGAATTACTAATAAATAATTTCTATTGTCAATTAGTGATCATTTTTTTTCATATATGATCAGTCCATTTCCAATATTCCCATAAATCTCATGTTTTATTAAATAAGTGAGAAAATATTAATTCAAGTACAGATAGTTTTAATTTTTTTTATTCTTACTGATTTTAACTCCATTGTCTTTTGACAGATAAATTCATTGTACATTATTTTTCATCATGATTTTTTGACTCGCTATTTCTTGATTCCTTTTTTGAATTCATATATATATATATATATATATATATATATATATATATATATATATATATATATATATATTAGGTTGGTAAAATTTTATTTTTATAAAATATTCGTTAATAAAGAATTGATAGCATAAGAATATTTAACGACATAATATTTAGTATTTCAAATATTGTACAGTTGCTAGTTAATAAAATCAGTATTTATATTATTGAATAATTTTTTAATACCTTGTGGTGCTGGGGTAATAATTTATTTATCTGAAAGTAAAATACCATAGTTATTTAACAAGTCGAGATAAAATAATTATTTTCATTACAAGTTGAGTAATTGAATTGACATTTATGTATGTACACATATAAAATTATATACTTTAATTAAAAACATGCATATATTATTTGAAAAGTTCCTTATTTTTTATTATTTTTATATTGATAATTACTTAAATTAACAAAAAATAGACAATGAATATGAATAAATTTAATTCAATATTTATGCATTTTTATGTAAATAATTATAGCAATTGTAGTCATGATACGTTACTAAATTAAATATATTTGTTTAAAAAAAAGTTCAATATATATTTATTTTAATATTTGTTTGCTTTATAAAATACACATTATTTTTTTAAATACATAAAAAATTGTTTAATTGTATTTTAAATACAAATTAAAATATTTTGTTGTTATTCGCGGAAATACAGATTTTTTTAAAAAATACATTTCAAAATATTTTAAAAACAGATAATTACTGGTATTATTTATTAATATAACATTTTAATGTACTGTTTTGAAATATATTTTTATTTAAACAGTGAAATATTATAATTATTTTTTTTCTTTTTATTTACAGCAATTTTATTATTGAAGATATATCGACAAAAATGATTAATATTGAACAAATCATACTAAAATAAAATTTTATGTATTATATTAAATTTTAACAGTATAAAAAACATTTTTTATTATGGAATTCAAAATATACAAGTATTTATTTAAATTTCTATATGATTGTAAGAGATAGATTTATGACAATTTTAATTATAAAAACAATTAGGATTATAAAATTTATTTTATGGAAAAAATAAAACAATTTGTCAACTTCAATAGTATTTTTTTAATAATCAAATAAATATATTTTTTAATTTTAAAGTAATTGTATTTATTTTATTTTCAATTTTCTATACATTTATCAAATTACATTTTTATTCATAATATTTTTTATTCTAAATTAAAAAGCTAAACATAAAAAAACATAATAGAATATAATTTAGTATTTTATAATAGTCAAGCATTAAAACTAGTTTCAAAATCATAATAATATTAAATATTTTAAATTAATTTGAAAACTATCCTTTTCTCTAAAGATATTTGTTTACATAGTCAAATAAATGTCACAAATAAATTAGGCATTCGAGTAACGTAAAAAAATGTCTACATAAAAATGCACTATCATGTAAATAGGAAAGAAAAAACGTTGCAAAACACCAATAAAATGGTAGAGGGATCAATAAAATTGGAACAGAAATTGTCACTTATCTTGTAAAGCGAAGAAGGAGATAAGGAATGCACTTGCTTATAAACTATTTGAAAGTTTCAACGTGTTAGCAAACATTGTTTCGAGACTTGTTAGGGATTTAAATGTTTTGATACGTATCTATTTTGAATTGAACTAGTGATGTTCTCATTTAACATCCTATTTATTTATTTTTTATTTAAATGTTGAATAATATTAAAATTTGAATATGAAAATATATGTATTTTTAAAAAAAGTAGATTTTTATAAAATAACATTATTTATTGATTATTTAAAATATTGTTAGTATTGATTTGTGACTAAATATTTTTTAAACGAATTTTAGAATTGAATTCCTAAAAAATATTTATATAAAAATATATCGAAATGAAAAAATCGAAGAAATAAAATTGGCAAAATAAAAAGAAAATGTCAAAAATAGAGAAAAAAATATAAATAGATACATATATTTTATTTAAGATTATAATTCTATACAAAATTCTTGTTTCTAAAATTTATTTTTTTATATTTCTTGGAACCAAATTATTAGCCTTATTTAAAAAATAAAAAAATATTTATATATATATATATATATGTATGTATGTATATGTACATATGAATAATAATAAAGAAAATATCTGAAAAACAATTATTATTAAATTAAACAATTCTTAATCACAAAGGGATTTAATGTATTTATTTTTAAATTTTCTTACAATGCAATTTAGTGTTAATAAGAAAATTATCTTTTATTTTACTGAAATTCTTAGAACATTTAAATAAAGATTTTAAATTATGAACAATGCTTTTATAAAATACCTTTATATGTTTTAATGTTTTAGATATGTATCAGTATTGTTTAATGAATATTGCATGTTTCAGAGAATAATTTTAAAAACTCCTCTGACATAAAAGTTATTTTCGTTTGTATATTAGACAAAAATAGTGTTTTTTGTTGAATCTTTTTTACTTGACTACAATATGAAATCTTTATGTTTACTTTAAGGGTGAAGAATAATAGTATAAAGTTTCAATTCAGTTTTTTTAATATGGAAGTTTTTGTTTCGTGAAAAGTAATCAACTTTTCTGTGAATGTAATCTGTTGAATATAATATAATTTCGTTATTAAATTTCCAAATAATTTTATAATCGTGTTTTTAATAATTATTTTTTCTTAGAATATTTATATTTTTTTTAATCATTTAATTTTTTTTAAAAAAAGATAATAAATACCTTTTCAGTTAACGACACTTAGGTATATTTCACTTAAATAACCGCCTTAAAAATAAAATAAATTTCATAGAAATATTTTGTATAGTTGTACATAGATTAGGTATTGAAGAAAAAAATATTTTTGTTTTATTTTGGCATCTGACTGTATTTTAAACGTTGATATAATTTAAATAATATCTGTAATTTTTGATATATTTAATAAATAGTCATATTTGAAAAAAGAATATTAAAAAAAAATAATATAAAATTTTAATAGTAATTACAGCTATAAAATTCTAAAATAAATTTAGAAAAAGGATATAAGTAAATATTTTATCTTCAATGTAGGGATAATAATCTAGAATGAATTGCAATTTTATATTCTGGAACCATTTCATTCCTCTACATCGATTTTCAATAAAATATTTAAGCAGGTAATATGTTAGAAAGGTCAAAGCTTTATTTCAAAAAGAATCGCTGATATTATTTATTTTAAGAAGATATTATTATAATTATTATTTATATTTTTTAAGAAAAGTGTTAATGGTTTATATCTAATTAAATATTTTAATTAATTTATTTATTAAACATCTTAAACTCTGTTTATTTATTTATAAAACATCTTTTAAAATATCCCATAAATAACATTTAAATCAATAAATTTTTATCGAATTTCAAATTATTGCAAATATAATATTCTATTTTTTATAATCATAAATTTGTATGTATAAAAAGATAATTTATTTAATTAGTTAAATAATTTTAATCTCAATAAATTTTACTATCTGTTAATAGTATTTTCTGTAAAATAATTATCTATTATCGAACAGGTAATATAGATGATTTTTATATTATAATACTTAAATTCTAAAAAATACTCATATTTTTTATCTGAACGAAATATTTAATTAAAATTATTTCACATATTTATATAATAAAATAATTGTGTAACTTGCATAATCAAAGAATCTTTGTAGTAATTGGTTGATTATTTTGTGATTTATTTCATTAAATATTAATATAGTTTATTTAAGATTAAAATATTAAGTTGATTGTTATAAATTAATAAAAATATAATTAGTATTTTTTTTTATAAACGAATCGTCAGTGAAAAATATATTGTAAGTAATATCAACTTTTAAAAGTACGACGTTATCAGTGCAATACAATTTCATTTTTAAATGTTTATTATTTATATATTTTATTAATAAAATGTGTTTTTAAGTATTATGGTTAAAAGTACTATAATGATGTATAGACATTTTGCTCAAGTTTAATAATTAAAAATAATAATTCTGAAGTTTTGTTCAAGAAAATAGTCTGCGTGTGAAAAATAATTTTTGTTAGTACGAAGTTCCCAAATTGGAGGAGTTGTAATTAAATGTCTAGACCGTTAATCTGACGATCAATGTAAAAACAAGCTTGATACAATTTGATGTTATATTTTTGAAAAAGAAACTTTCTAACACATCAACTTTTATTAATGCAGTAAATATTTTTTGATCAAAAGAACAACTTGATAAATTTTGAAAATAATAGTGTTGTAAAATAAAAATATACAATTTTTCTAACAAAAATCAATTTTAAGTGTTTAAAATAATATATGCAATTAATATATAACTATAAATACTGTTGCACATTGTTTAGGTTTTAATTTATATTCTGTTTGAAAATAGAAGAAAAACAACAGCTTTATCTATTTGGAATAATATCGATTATTAATAATTTAGAATATAAAAACCAGATGAAAGCACCCTGTGATTGGTTATGGAAATATATAATAATAGCTTTAAAAGAGTGCACATTTAAGGTAGAAATCGAAAATTATATTACACATATGCACGCAAAGAATGAAGTTACCAATTTTATTTACTAGAATCACGCGAATAAAGAAAAAAACGTAAGTCTTCAATTCTGTGTGCAGATTTGATCATCGATACGAAAAGAAAAATTATATGAAAAATTATATACTATCGGCGTAATTTTCAATTGAAATTGTACTACGTCTAGTATTATAAATTGTAGGGGAATATTTTACATTATATATTTAGAACGGTTTGTAAATTTAATTGTAGTCTTGCGAGGTTGGCGTATAAAAATATTCATGTTTTATTTAAATTAGTTTCAGATATAAACAGATTTATACAATTTAAATGTTTATTAACATAAAATATTTATTAATGTATTTTTTTGAATTTATTTATATAAAATTTATTTTTTATACATATTTATATATATATATATATATATATATATATATATATATATATATGTACAGAGAAAGAAAAAAAAGATTGAAATTATAATTTTTTTAATTAATAACTAAATTTATTAAATGTTTTATAATAAAAAATATGATTTGAAAATTTTGACTGATAACGGTGTTAAAAAGTTTTTTTTAATTAACATTAAAAATATTTTATCGTTATGAAGTACCAATAAAAATTAAATATTTTTTAAATGAAAATGACAAGTAAAATATATATTACGTAATAAGAATTTCATTATTCGTTTTAGTACTGGAAAAATTCACTTTAACAAAAATGGATTACTCATTTCAACATAAAAAGATTTTATAAAAGGTTTGCATTGTGATATAACACGGCCAACGAAATGTGCACCAGCGAATAAAATGAAGAATAATTGATTATTAAACATTTTTTACAATAATGTGACGGTAGGATGAGTGATTAATTTATTTTAATACATATTTTTCAAAAAATTCATGTTTAATCAGGATTACATTTTCATTTAATAGGCGTAATAATTGACATTTAGAAAGATTATCTTTTAAGCAATAGTTGTTTTTGTATATTAAAAAATATTTTGTTAAAAAATCAGAAAAGTTCCAATAAACAGTAATTTGTTGAATGATAAGTGACTAAATCGATTGTAATAGTAAAAAGTATAATTAAATCATATAAAATATAAATATAATAAATTTATGAACAGACAAATGATTTTTTTAAAGTAAATGTAGGTATTTGATGATAATTTTTAAATTATATATATTTTTATATATTTGATTCAAACATTTCATCTACAAAAAATAATTATTTTCAATTAATAATTATTGTTAAATTTGAAGAAAGAAATGTTATAAAAGATAAATCTTCTAATTAATGCTTTTATATTCTTGAATGGAATCTGCTTATTTATTATTTTAAATATTATTGAAACAACATAGAAAACAGATGTAAGATTTAAAATTTTATCAGAAAATCAAATTAATTATTTATAGAATAAATAAATTTCAAAAATATCCTGAAACACGGCCGAGATATGCAATAAATTACAAACAATTACTCAGATTTTACAGGTTGAAAAATCGTCTATCATAAAGATGCCGCTGTTGGTCGTAAAGAAAAAAATTAACGGTGAGAAAAACGATCCCACCCCTTTTAAAATAATTTAAAATAGCTATCGAGTTAAGTGCATCATTTGTCTTGTGACACTTTTAAGTAAGCAAGCGTACTTAGGCGTTAATGGCATGTCAAAGGTCTGAGCCACGCACGCACGGGGCAGTAAATAAAGTTCAGCGAGTCATAGACTGCCTCATAAGGTGAAAATGTTATATTTTCAGTTTATATCACGCTGCGCTAACACCATCATATCTTTTTGTATATACAGTGCACACGACAACGCATGATAATTTTCCAGTAGCTGAATTACGTACGAGTTGAAACATTATTTGAAAAGTGTATTATAGCAGCGCCTGTAAGCCAACTCATCAATAATGCATTATTATTGTCATTGCATAGAGAAAGCATGCTAATTTAAACACACAATGAGGAAAGTGCACGCTTCAGTTGACTCAGATCTTAACAGGCATGTTTTTTTTGTGTCCAACAATGAACGCGTCACAAGGGGCAGTATGCCTGCCCACGAACTGCAGTTTGTTTTTCCCCATTCTGCTGCTACAATTAAATGAATTCTCTGTTCGTATTTTTTGTTTGTCCTTTTGTTCTTCGTACCGTGTTGTAGTTACCTGAAACATTTCTGACATTCTGTTCGAGGCATACAATGTCTTTTTAATCTAGTATGCAAATACAGCTCTCTCGTTCTTGTTTACATTGCCATGAAAATATTAATATTTCTTTACATGTATAAACAATATTGCACGTTTCAAGTTGTACGTATGAAATGGGTATTTTCACAAACAGCGACTTTTTATGCTATACTGTAACGTTTATTAGATGATTATTTAAACAATTCATTTTATGTACATAAAAAGAAAAATACGTTAAAAAACAATACATTTAATATCTTATACGAACAATAACTTTTCAAATAATGGATGAACGTTTTGAAAAAGCACTGATGTTTAGATTTATATATATATATATATATTTAAATTTATTAATTTCAAAATAAACAAATACTTTAAAAAATAATTATTTATTTTACAAAGAAATATTCTGATTTTTGATAAAAAATTTCCATTTTAGAATGAAAAGAATAAATATAATATAAATGACAAAGATTAATAAATAACAAAAAGAAGAACTGTATCAAATCTTGAAAAAATATACTTGAAAATCTATTCACATATTTTATTTGATTCAAGAAGTTAAAAATACATTTACATTTAATACCAATCGAAATTATAAAATCCCTTATACAAATTTTCATTCATGATTGCATTTGTTCGTTAAATTTAGGTATAGTACGCGAAAAATATGTAAAAAACCAAGAAAAATGTTTTAATGAGAATAATATAATATGAACTTCGGAAATTTAACGTATCCATCAATTTTGAACGTTATTGTTATCGATTGAACAGATTAAAGCTCGTACTATATTCAAACGCGTTCATATTTACCAAATTGAAATGGTATTGTATTCCATCACGATAACGTGAAACCATACATTACAATGATGATGATCTTCCAATCGAAATTAATGGATCTGAAGTGAGAAATTTTTCTTATTCATTTCTCTTCATCGTTTGTCGCTATTCACTTAAATTCTATTCTGATTATTTTAAAATAATTTTTTACAATAAAAGTTAAATGTTTTTAAGATATCTATTTGTATTACAACAATTGAATTAATGAATTGAGATTAATAATTTAAAAATTCAGTATTTTATTTTTAAGAAAAACGATGTTAAATACAAGTTCATCTATAATCAATTGTTAATAAAAATAATTTATTCAATATTTAAAATATCAGTATGCAAATATACTACATTACATAGATTAAGAAAAGAGTATAATTGATGTTTTAAGGTCTTTGTCCTCAAATACAATACCTACGTGAATAATAATGATAAACTTTTATATAATATGAAAAATAAAGTTACGTCATTCTAGGTACTATATTATTCTTTTAAGTTTTTTATGTTCAAAAATTTAATTTAAAAACTTAAATAGAGTTGAAGATTAGAGTAGAGTTAATGTCAATACTCTTAAAATTGATTGACAGAATAGTTTTTATATATTTATCAGAGTTAATCTAACAATGACTTTTCAATAGCCGACCTTTGAAATGAACTTCTCATACCCTTTCTTTCTCCCATTTCTTTATATATATATATATATATATATATATATATATATATATATATATATATATATATTCAGTAAATTAAATCTATATGTTTTCATATCAAAATTTGTATATCTATATTTACATTTTTTAAATTTGGTCATTTCTAAATATATTATTTTTTTAATTTGTTTTTCTTTACTAGAAACAGAATGAACCTAAATTATTCTTTTTAAACATATCGGTGTTAGTTTTTTACACCTGATTATTTTTTTTTAAAGTATTATATTCTATGTTATATATAAAGCTTATTATTATTATTTTTATAAATTAAAAATATTTATGAATAATTTTTTATAGAGTTCTAGTTTATAAATTTGATAAATAAATTAAAAAAATCGTCCATCAAAAAGTAATTTTGTTTAATTATTATTTTTCTACATCAGTATTTAGGTCAATAAATTGAAAATTGTAAAATTTACCTACAAGTTAGCTACAATTTTAATAGAACAATCACTAGAATTGATATTTAAAATTGTAATTTTTATTTTTTTTGTATTAATTTGTGCATATATATATATATATATATATATATATATATATATATATATATATATATATATGTATATATAAATATATAGGTATACACGATTTTATAACAAAGAGAATCACTTAAGAATGAGATGATCACAACTTTAGCAATATATATATATATATATATATATATATATATATAATTTCTATAATAAATAATATAAAGATCTCTTCAACTGCTAATAATAATCTCTTCAGATAAAGTAATATCAAAGCACTTTACGATAACAATGTCAATATCCTTGCAAGTATGTTCATTATTTATATTGTATATTAGTATTTTCATTGAAATTTCTATTAAGGTAAGTACGTGTTTTTCACTTAAATTTATTTTATAAGTGACTGTTTATGTAAAGAAAAAAATATTTTTAAAACATCACTGTAAAGACTAATTAAACTTATAATAATTACATAATTAATATTTATGTTTTTATTGATAATTATTGCAAGGTTATAGTTTAATATATTATCTTAAAATTATTTTTTAAGGAAATTTCAAGTACGTATTAATATTAAATAAAAAATAATTACATATCATAAATTATATTAATGTTTTCATTAAATAAATGAGATTTTTGTTTGAGAATTAAATATTACATATATCTCTATATTTAAATTACCCAGGTGCTCCGGCGTGATGTGAAAATATCGTTTCTGAATTTTCTCGAAGTTTTCCAAGAATTATTGAAGTACAAATTTTATGAAACAAATTAATGGTGCTCTGTACATTATTAAATAGAAGCAAGTTCGAGGGTCAACGAGCGAAGCGAGTAGGGAGTGAAGCTTATTGGTATATTAAAAAAAATCAATATTTATTGAAAATTTATTAAAACTTATTAAAAGTTATTTGAGTGATTTTTGTAACTAAGTGATTTATGAAAATGAAAATTTCTTTTTATATTTTTTGCTTAATTTACATTTAGTGATTTTACTTGAAGTGATACTTAATAATATAAATGAGCTTTATTTATAAAATAATTTGTTTGAATTAATATTTACTATAAAAATTCACTTTTTATGGTAAACTTCTAGACCACTAGAACATGGGTATATTTATAAATAAATATCCTCTAATATACAATTATATCTTTATGAAATTGTTGATACTGTAGTCAAACTTGTTAAGCATTATGAACAAATTGAAAAGTACGATAATTGAGGAACAAGTGGTCTTATTAGTTCGTAAGTGTTTCGGAATATCAATAGAAATGTATATAGTGGTATATGTAGATAATTTATAAATTTGGAAGAGTATCATCCAAGTATTATCGAGTATACAAGCATAGTACACTGTCTAGACAGTTTAAGATATATACATGGAAGGATTGACCGTGTGTTCGGATATACCACGTTCACCACTCACATTACACACGGTGAACAAAATGACAATGTATATAAATCCAAATAAAAACAGCCACATCGCCTACGTTATACACGTTGCTCACTATACACAGGAAGTGGGTGAGCCGTGTAAAGCTCCACTATCCTCAGCGTGTCAGCACCGAGATTATCTTCCGGTAGATGTATCTGTATAACAGATGATTCGTAATGCCGAAAACGTGATATGACGGCTGACTGTAGCTACGCTTCCATCTTATGTCAGATATATCGCATTTTTCGTGATTGCATGAATGCAATAAGAATACATGTTCGTAATGATATATTGTATATCAGTCGGTTGTAAGGTTGACATTGGATGAACTTTTTATTCAATGTAAAATCTTTGCAGTTCAATACTCTATTGTTGTTATAATACGTACAATATATTTTTGTAAATAGATATTTTTCTTTTTTAATTTTTTATTAGTAATTTATATATGGTGAGAAAACTTTACTATTTTCAATTTATCAGTTTTTTTTATAATTTTGAGAACAATAGATAAAAATGTTTTTTTAATATATATATATATATATATATATATATATATATATATATATATATATTTAAGAATACAAATTTTATTGTAGATTTAAATACTCAGAAATTAATAATTTAACGAAATAAAAATTTTCAACTATGTTATTTCTTACACATTAAAAGATTAAAACACATATATACATACGTACATATTGTTTTCAAGTGAAATTTGTAGTATATGACAATATTTTTTCAGTAAAAAATAAATATGTAACATACGATAACAGATAATTGCAATACATGTTTGCTTCATATGAGGGTAGTCCCATAAGTACCCGGCCTGACCTAGAGATGGCGGTAATTGTTTGAAAAATATCACTATATTAAAAAGTACACAATCTATAAAGCATACGTTTCAAGTTTGAGGACGCCATGTTGTTTAGTATTTGTTTGGCAGCCAACAATAGTGAACGTTTTCAGTGAATTTGTGAAAATGGAGAAAATTGGTCATCGTTACATGATACAATACTTTTATTTGAAAGGCCTCAGCCCAACTAATATAAAAGCTGAACTGGATTCTACTCTAGGTGAGTCTGCTCCTTCGTTTACAACAGTGAAATATTGGATAGTAGAGTTTAAACGACGCCGTACGAGCTGCCAAGACGAGCATCGCAGTGGTCGACCAAATGAGGTTACGACTTCAGAAATGGTGAAGAAAATCCATAAAGCGGTACTGGATGATCATCGACTGAAAGTGCGCGAGCTAGCAGACATAGTAGGCATTTCAAAAAGTGCGGTATATCGCATATTATCTGAAAATTTGGACATGAGAAAGCTGTGTGCAGGATGGGTGCGCGTTTGCTCACACTCGAGCAAAAACAGTGTCGTGAAGATGTTTCAATTGAGTGTTTAGCGAAGTTACACAGCAACAAAGCAGAATTTTTGCGCCGTTTCATAACCATGGATGAAACATGGGTCCATCACTTCACACCCGAGACAAAAGAATAATCAAAACAATGGATTGAAAAGGAAGAACCGGCTCCAAAGAAGATGAAGACCGTTTCATCTGCAAGCAAGGTCATGGCGTCGGTTTTTTGGGATGCGCGTGGGATAATTTTCATTGACTATCTTGAAAAAGGAAAAACTATCAACGGCGAGTATTATGCGAACTTATTGCAACGTTTGAGCGAAGAAATGAAGCAAAAACGGCCGCATTTGGCTAAGAAGAAAGTGTTGTTTCATCAAGATAATGCACCAGCTCACAAATCCGTTATTGCAATGGCCAAAATTAATGAATTAAAGTTTGAATTGCTACCTCATGCACCCTATTCGCCAGATTTAGCCCCCTCGGATTATTTTCTGTTCCCAAACTTGAAAAAATGGCTCAGTGGTCAAAGATTTCCCAACGATGAAGAAGTGATATCGGCAGTTAATGGGTATTTTGAGGAGCAAGACAGTTCTTATTATAAAAAGGGTATCGAACTTATTGAACATCACTGGAAAAAGTGTATAGAGCTAAAAGGAGATTATGTTAAAAAATAAATATATTTTTTTCCAAAATTTTTGTGTTTTCTTTGTTGGGTCGGGTACTTCTAGGACCACCCTCGTATATGTATATATCAGTATAATCACTCTTTATCAAATTTTCTCTATACGATTTTGCATTTAAGCCACCTTGTGCTTCAACATAATATACGATGCCCTAAGGGAAAATTTAATAAAGACTTATTAACCGATTGATTTACCTTCTCTATTTCTCACTTTAATTACGCTATATATATATATATATATATATATATATATATATATATATATATGTGTGTGTGTGTGTGTGTGTGCTTATGTGTAAGTGTTCGTACGTATCACGATTATTATCTTCTTATCTGATACAAATGTCATTTCAGTAAATATGAAATATATGTTTATAAATATATTTTGGATGAAGATTTAATATAAAGTTATAATATTAAAATTATATAGGTATAGACAATATATATATATATATATATATATATATATATATATATATATATATATATATAAATACTTGATAATATTTGTACAGAGATTTATAAAAATATGACGAGTAAAATACAAAATCCAACAGTTTGTAGCAAAATGCATGCACGAATAACAGTAAAATAAATATTTGTAACCGTATATGCAACGTGCATGAAAACTGATTTAAACTAGCTAAACAAACTGAAGTGCTGTTACACGTTTTCTCTCATGCATACGAGTTCCATTTTAATAAATACATGTCTAAGTTATGCAAAGAAATATATTTATTCCAATACTGCATGCAAGTTTAAATATGCAGAACATTTTCATAACGGTTTTCTGTTTGCGCAGATTTGAGTATTTTTAATACGTAATTTATTGAAATATTCAGATTAATGCAACAGAAATTATGCATGTATATAATATTATATTGAAATATTTGATAAAAATATTGTTAATAATGGTATAAATACGAAATTGAACGGTTTTATCGCTTGAAAACAATCAGATTAAAGATTGATTAAAAAAATATTTTTTTCGAGAAATAACAATACATAAATTCATACATATATATATATATATATATATATATATATATATATATATATTTGTTACTGAAATATTCAGACAAATTATACCTTTGATATTAAATTAGAAGATCTAATCGTAAACAACTCAAAATAATAAAAACTTTTGATTTATATGATAAATACTATACACAGTAAGTATAGCTTGAAATTTAATTATTGTATAATATTTAAAATATTTGTTAAGGATATACATATAAATTCTTTTTAAAAAAACATTTTCTGTGACATAAAAATAATTTTATTATTGAAATAATTCAATTTATTAAAATAATATGTTATCATCAAAACTGATTAATTCAAAAATATGATTTTATGCGCTGTGAATACTGAACTCGATGTAAAATAAACATTAAATATTTTTATTCTTGCTTAAAGTAAATGATAAGCTAAAGTATAAACGCTTAAAATGTGTAGATATAAAATGAGCTAAAATAAAAGATTATAAAATTTTAGAATTATAATTTATATATATATATATATATATATATAATATATATATATATATATATATATATATATATATATATATATATATATATATATATATATATATATACATATATAAATGTCCCCCAACTTGTGGATAGGCATGGGGCTGATAACCTCAACTCGTAAAAAATAACCTTTATGGAACTCGGACAAGAAAAACCCCATTGGGACTCTATTGCCAGAGAAACCTTGGCTCTATAATAACTAAAGTATATATATATATATATATATATATATATATATATATATATATATATATGTATATATGTATATATGTACGTGTACAGCTTAAATTATATTCAAAATATAAAAAGATATAAAAACACACCTTATAAAATATACACATTTCGTCAGTTTGGTTGCAAAACCTATTTATTTAGGTTATAAAGTCTATCCACTAATATATTAACCACGTGTTTGAAAAATATATTATAATTAAAATATTAAAACTAAATACAATACACTAATGGAATGAAGATTTAAAGATTTTATTACAAATTTCACATAACTACATGCACATATTTCATACTATACGACAAAATAATTTACTACATGGTTAATAAACGCACACAAATCAAATCAAAAACGTCTAATTTAAGGTTAAAAAAATGCACATTAAAATATGTATTGTGAACGATTAATAGATATATAACTAATAGAGTTGCATATAAAAATTAAATCAATTGTATATGATAATTTTAGTTTTTGATAATTTGATCAGACATTTAATATAATATTAAAATAAATATTATTTCAATTATTTCAAAATTAAAAATGAAATTATATTAGAAAAAAATGATTTATATCTATATATATATATAAATGTACAATGAAATTTATTACATTTTTTCATAATATACTTGTGAGTACAGTATCGTTCTTATTTTGTAAAGTTCATAAAGTAAATGTTGACTTAGATATGAAAAAAAGCAATTCTATTTTTGTGCAAATTCATAGAGAATAACGAATGTTTATTTAGTTTTCATTCGCTACAAACTTTGTATACTTTTTATTTAACTATAAAGGGGGTTTAAATTTCAGTAAAACATATAAAGATTGAATTTGAATGCGACGAAAAAAGTTAAAATGTATTGTATTTATATTTAATATTTTTGTTTATGTATATAAAGTATGTGCAAATAGAGAATTTTAACTTTAATTAATATATATATATATATATATAATTTATATTAAATTACTCTAAAAGTATATATTATAAAATAAGTTCATATTAATTTTAGATAATGAAACCATTTTTTTAAATTATATACAGAGATTTGTATATTACATATATGTATTTGTTATTAAATACGGTATTTTAAACAGCAATATATGTATTTTAAAATTTACAATTATTCATATAATTTAGCTATGAATAGGGGATTTATATCAGTTCTGTTAACCGTCACTTAAAACATTTTTACAATACTACTTCAATATTTATATGGAAATAAACAGTATTTACAAGTAGTATTTGTTGTCCTCGATTTATATGTTCACTCGAGACTAGTTAATGTATGTAAATAAACTTAAATTGCTTCTCTGTTTTATATTGTATTTTACTACTTAATTGTGATACTACTATTTGAAAGTAGAGAAATAAGTGTACATTGTGCATATAACAAAAGTTTAGTACACCATTAAAATGAAAATAAATTTAATAATAATGTTATATTATGAATATTTTTTTTGTGACATATGTATTAATGTTTAAATTTAAACTATTTTTTAAAAAGTATATAATTTTTTCTAAGTAATCTAATATTCAAAGTATAAAAACATAGGGTCATCCAAATGTGTCGCCTATATTTGTGTTTTATTAAAAAGAAACATGTGTATAGGGTGATGTATTGAGAAACACATGTATAGTTTCTTTTTTATAAAACACAAATCTAGGCGTTACATTTGGTTTCTATATAAAACATATTTATTATATACATATATGTTATTTATGGTAAAATAAAATTATATTATTATAAAAATATTTAAAATGAAACTAAAGTTAATAATTCATTTTAAAAGACGATTAAATCGTCACATCAAGCTAACGACTAAAGTGTCATGATAACGATTGAGAGATCATACCCTTTTCACAAGACGAAAGAATGGAACATACTGTGACAGTAACTGATGTTGTGGATTCTTGCGTTACATTATAAAAACTTTCAAGAGTTAGAACGTAATTTAATTCTGCTTGAAATAGAACAGTTAAAAGTAGTATGTGGATATAATTTAGTGAACAATTTGTCAGAAAGTAATACAAGTTATAAATAACATTACATTAATAAAGCATGCTGGAAAGTTATTTTTTAGATATGAAATCTTGTCTTTATATATATAAATATCTGTATTTTTAAATATACTTTTTATAATTATTATAATTTACTGTCAACATATCAATGCTGATGAAGTGTTAATTTAACTTTAGTTTAGAACAATTCAAAGTTATGTAGTAAGTTAATTTATATATGAGAAAAGGTTAAAAATATTCTTTTAGAATCCCTAATATTTTTTGTATTTATATTTATCAAGTTAATTTTTATTATTAGTGATAATAATGTTGAAAAATAAAGGAGAACTTAGAGAAAAAATATTGTTTTGGTTTGTAAAAATGATTTTATAAATTGTAAAGAATATTTATTAATACATATTTATAAGATTATTTTTTTATAACATTTATTATTTATTAATTGTAAAAATTATCATTACTTTACAAAAAATATTACTTTGTAAAGATTTTGTACTTTTTTCATACAAGATAATAATTATATAAATTAATTTTTTTTACAATTGCAAATCTTTTTTAAATTAAGTAATTATTTTTTAAGCTTGCTTGAAAAAAATGAATTATATAAAAATGTATATTTAAATCATTTATAGAGTATCCAGCAATAAAAAAATATTAATAAAAAATTACTTTTTTTCTTTCATGGAATAACAATTGTCATAAAAATTAATTATAAAAGTAAAAAAATATTTGATGAAAGTTCATTTTTTATAAACATATTTTATATTTCTCTATAAAATATTATGAGAATATAATATAAATAAAGGTTTTTGATGAATATATTTATTAATTTCAAACAAATACCAAATATAAGTTTATCCAAATATTGTCCTTTATTTTTTCTGTTTTTCTAACTTTTTATAATTTTTCTGTCAGCTTGAATAGTTGTTTTTCGTTTTCTGCTCCTAAATTCATATATTTTTTCACATTTGAAAACATTTAAAACACAATTTACTGATCGATTAACAATGTTGGCAATATCTCTATAACTTTTCCCCTGTATTTTCAACTTTAGTATAATTTTTCATTCCTCAACAGAACAATACCTAGCTCGACCTATAACAATCTAAAATTTCACTACAATAATCACCAACTTATTTGTTTTTTAATTTCAAATACTTACATAACCCTTGTTAAAAAATATAAAAAACGAATTATTACTTATTTAGAGAAAATAATCAATTTTTTGCACTGTATCTATTTTTAAGTCCACTTGACACTGAATTGTTTGTAATTTATATGGAAAATCCTTTTAAAATGTCATTTCAATATGACACTTAAGGGGGGGAAATAGGTGTAGGACGGTGTTTTTGCAGTGATTTTCATGAATTTTTTAACACATAAAGAATTTATATAATTTATTGATATTGTGAGGTCATTTTATACATATATTTAAGAATATATTCTGAAATTTTCAAAAATTTTCCTCGAAAATTAACGGAGATATCAGCTGCCCCACATTGTAGATCGCCATCCGACTGAGCAGTTTGTATACATCTTGGAGGTCACAATTTTCATTTGAAATCAATTGCACAAAGAATTTACTTTTTTTATGTGTCTCTTCTATGTGAACCCCACTCTCCTCAAAAAAATTGAAAATTAGTAGTTTTTAGAGGGGTGTGAACATAAATCATGATTTTTTACCATTTTTTCGTACTTTTTTTACAATAAAAAATACTTTAAACAAAGATATTGTTTAGGATTTAGGTTCAAATAGAGCGTATTTATATAAAGAAACTATATACCAAATTTCAAAATGTTTGATTAAAAACTTTTTAAGCTAGAGTGTACAGAAATTCGAAAAAAGTCGTTTCGAGAAAAACGCGTTTGAAAACAAAACGCTCCGACCCTTTGTTAACGAGGGACACTCACTTAATCGGTTATAACTTTTGAACGAATTGGAATTTTGTTTTGAAATTTTAAGAGTATATTGTTGAATAGTTTTAAAAGCGATTTATGAAGAAAAAAAATTGAATTTTTTGAAGCCTCTACACCTATTTCCTCCCTTAATAATATCAAGGTGAAACATTTAGTGGTGCAAACAAATTGCAATAAATAGTGTTTTAATATCATATCACTTCTGTTAGAAAATAGCAAATGCAATAAGTTTATGATATTGTATTATTATGGCCAGTGGTGTATTTATATACACATATACATATTTAGTATATTATTTTAAATAATTTGTAGCTGATTTTCGTGCTTTTAGTTCTGTTTTGATATATATATATATATATATATATATATATATATATATATATATATATATTTGTGTGTGTGTGTGTTCTTGTAGATATATAGAGCACTTTAGTATATAAACATATGAAACAAAAAGGTTACTTCGACTGTGTAATCCAGAGTACGGTAACAGCTATGGGCTTCGGTGGCTCTGCCGGTAATGCTTACATTGCAAACAATCGGCCTTTCCATTCAACACATTCTGTGATTGTATTCAGTGGCACTGCGATCATAATTATAATAAACTATGGGGGGAGGCGTAGTACAATGACTGTTAATTTCACAAAATGAAATGATAATAACAATAGATTATATTTAGTGCGATACAATGTAGTATAGCATGTACGCGCCACATACATACACCCTTCTGCATTCTGTAGACGCGTTTGTCGGTGAGTTTTTGTAGCCGTTGCTGCCGCTTGTATGTGTGTCTGTTTATCGCGCCTGTTACTTGTTTTATGCTTCTGTTGTCTCCGTCCGCGCCTTTTGTTTATCAAGAATTATTATTTAATGTTGCTATTATGTTATTAGATAATTAGGATAATGGGTTTGTAGATTTTACAGACATTTTACTGAATACAAGATTTATTGTCTAGACTTGATAATTTGATATTTTTTCCGAATAAATTCTCATACAATTTTCACTCATTAATTAACCTTTATTTATATTTGAAATGCTCATAAATCAAACCGTACTTGAAATGAAAAGAAAACCACAAGGTTTGAAATCCACAGTTTATTACATCAATATTAAAAAAATTGATCTGAAATAATTCTCCTTTATCAACACATATTGACAAAGTTTACATGATCTTTGGAATACACTGAACCATTAAGGGGTTATACGCACTTGCGAGGCGCAAAAACGACGTTTTTTTAGGAATTTTTTTTAAAAACAGTATTTATTTTGCAATTACAAATTATGGTTATTTGAATAGATCCTACTTTCAAGAATAAAATAACATGTCGATCATAAAAAAATATTGAAGTGCACCGCTCCTGCAGACGATGTCCCGAACGACCTCCAAAAAAATGCGCTTGGCGGTGATCTCCATATCGGCGGTTTGGATTATTTGAAATCAAAAAATATGGTCAATTCTTTTAAAGGATAGATTAATGCAGGTATTGAACGAAGGAATAATAAAAATTTTCATTTTTGACAAAATGGCGTCTACTTGAAAAAAATTTTTCGTTTTTTACTAAAATGTTCGCTCTAAATTGTTTTAAAAAAATAGTAATAATTTTTGTAAACCTTATTCCTTCGTTCAATACCTGAGAAATATATTTGAGAAGATTGTGTGAAAATTTGAGACCGATCGGTTCAGCCATTTCTGAGATATCGAGATCACCGACTATGAAAACACCGTTTTGAGATAAACGCATTTGAAGTTTCGGAAGTAGTTTACACATAGTTAAAAATTTTTTACAAATTCAGGTGTATGTCCGAAAATATTTATCGGATTTACTTCAAATTTTCAGAGAATATACTCAAATATATGTGCATTCCGAAAATGCAAAAAAATCGATTTTTTGAAATTTCTAATTGCGTATAACCCCTTAAATAAATATTTATTGAACATTTATGAAATATCATAATGTTGAGCAGTGATTTATTTGTTGTAAACAATAAATTTCAGAATATATACAAAATCGATAATTACAGAGTAAGAAATTGTAATTTTTTATTTTATATTTATTTCAAAAACCTTAATATTTTACACCTTGGATTGCATTTAAATTTACTAAACTTTAAATCACAACGAATTTAGATTAAAGATACATTTACGAGCACAACTGTTGATAAATGTCGAAGTTTAATGTGCACATTTAACATTTTCCAGACTAAAGTGAACATTTTATAAAATTAAGTAGAAATAGATAGCTGCTTAACGTGAAAAATTACTGCATACATATAAAACGATATAATAATTTGAAATTTACTGTTATCAAGCAATATTTTTTATTCTAATAATTAAGACTCTATGATACATGTAATTATCAGATAAGGTTTAATGTGTTGTAATAAAATTTTAGTACAAAGATGTAACATGGATTTGGTATTAGATAGTTTTTTATATAGATTATCTTTTGAATGCAGAACCTGCTCAAGAATTAATAGTGTTAAAATATCATGTGTTTGTAAATCATTGATTAAAGTAAAAGATTTATACATTATTTTCCAAGATATATATTATTTTTTTCTCTAAATCACTCTCTCTCTCTCTCTACATATATATAATACAAATTTGAATTGATAATACAATTCATAATATATATCATAATATAATTGAGACATATATACAAATAAAACAATATTATTTTACTTAATAATAATATTATTATTTAATTCTATTAAATATGTTGAAAATATATAATAATAAATTCATTTTATTATCTTTCTGAATTGTTTTGCTTAAAACGATTATTTTTAACTACTTACATTTTAATAAATAGATGAGAATATTCTAAACACCAATATATTTTACTAAATATTGTTTTATTTTCGATTTGAATTGTATGGCGATACAACATGTTTACAAATGTACTTTGAAAATGTATGTCTGGCAACACCAAGCAGTATTACCTTTAGTTTTATTACAGACGGACACACAAGAAGGGTAAAGTGTCGTTTACACTTGAGAATGAAATCTCATGAGAGTATGTATATTTCAACTCTCAAGCTACTCTCGGTATAAATTGTTACCGTATCTAATCTCAAGAGAATTGCAAACTGTGAGTTATCACATCGTGTCATTTTATTTTAACTGAAAATAATATCTAAGCAAAGATGTTTGTTAGGAAAAATATATTTACATATATAATTCTAATATTAGAAAAAATATTGAAATATTCATTAAAAGGTATTAAAATTTTTTTTCATACTTTGTGCATGATTGAGTTTTAATTTTATATATTTATGAATTTAACTCAAATAAATTATTATAAAACATTTACACACATTCATATTCTAGAAAAAATTAAGTATTATTACACTTTTTCTACATTGCTTATTTTTAATATAATATAGACTTCTTCTGAATTATAATTATTTTAAAAAATTCGAATATGAAATGATTTAAACTAAATTTAAATAATTATTATATTTTATTGAGTAAATTTGAACTTTTATTTTATATCTACTTAGAGTTTTAGATTTATAGTTTTTCATTATTAAAATCATTGAATAATTATTATATAAATATAGTGAAATAAAAGATTATATTTTCTATTGAATTAACATATAATTCTAATATGTGAATTTAATTTTTGGATCAAATTTTAATTATAAATATAATATATATATATATATATATATATATATATATATATATATATATATATTTTTGTGTGTGTATTCATTTGAAAAATACATTTTTTATATTTTTGTAAAATATTTTAAAAAATAAATCTGAAATTAAATTTTAATTTTATGGAATAAAACATAACTTATACAAATATAAAAATAAAAATGACAAAGAGTACAAAAATATTAAGTAATGAAAAAGAAATTTAAATACAAATTAGTAATAATATTTTATTAAATTTATTAAATTTTTAACTTTAATAAAAGTATTTAAAGAATGTCAAAGAAGTTTTTGATATGAATATTAATTGTTTAAATATACACTGTTGTATTATAATGATTGATTATTTTACAGAGAAAAATAACAATAATTATTTAACGTTGAGATATACTAATGTAATCGATCGTTTCTTTTTAATGTACATTTTGCGAAATCAATATCCCTGATTATTTTCAAATATTTATATTTCAGTAACTACTCGCTCATTCTCGATGAAGTCAAAGAGAACACGAAACATCAAATATTTCACAATTAGCTTGTTTTCATATTGGCAACTTCGAACCGTGCAATTCATGAAGTGCGATTTACTTTACATTTATATTAATGGAGGTATCTGCGTGATAGATACGATGTATTTATTCGATTCGAAGTTCATTGCTTTGCTACATAAACTGAATCGGACAATTTGCAATAAGTTTAATTCATATGAGTCGATTTCAATTAATTAATATCGGTATTAACAAAAAATTGTTATTTCGAAATATAATGATATTATTTTAAATCTGGAAATAATTTGATAAGTCAAATTATTAGTAATGATGTTTTTACTAGGTAACGACAAATTACTTATAATAATTTCTTAGTGATTCTACATATTGAGTTAAATTAAAAAAAAAAATTGTGTAACGAAGAAATACAATATAATTTTTAACAAAAATAAATTTATTTAATTAAAATAGATGTAACTGACTTAAATCGTTTATTTTTACTGAGATACAAATATTATATGTTTAAAATTTATTTTTCTTCATAGTCATGAAAAATAATCATAAGTTTGCTTTATTTTAGAAATGATAATTGTTATCTGTGGATTAGTACCTTTAAAGTATTTAAACTAATTTTCATTTATAATAGACTTGGATTTTTTATTTAAGTTCTTTCACAATAATCGTTTCCCCTAACTTATGTCTTAAATATTATCTAAAATGTCTCCAATGTTATGGAAAAAATGTCTGATTAATAATCTATTTACTAGCATTAAATTAACATTTTTAATTATTTCAGCTATGTACTGTATATTGATTTAATCAAATTCAAATATGTTTTTAATTTATTATAAGATATTTTTTATAATACTAATTAAACAAAATGTATTTATTAAAATCAGTGTCAACGAGTAATTTATTAAAAAAATGAATATTAAAAATACAATATATATATATATATATCACTTAATTTAAAGTTTTTGAAATTGATAGTTTCCTTTAAACGAAATATTTATTTAATATTCAAGACTTTTGAAGAATGCTTTAGATTAAATATTTGCAGTATATATTTTATACACATATGTGTATATTCATGCAAATATATATATATATATATATATATATATATATATATATATATATATAAACATGTTTATATATACATTTGAACCTGTGCATATAGAAAACATATTATCTATATTACACACTACGGTTCTGGCTATATAAATTGAATAATTTAATAATACAGAAAGCGTAGCACGAATGAATTTTTACATAAATGCGTAACCTTTCACATATAAAAAAATATATTTAGATGTTTCTGTCAGACAAAAATATGCTTCTATCTACAAGAAAAAAAATTTGATTAAATTAAATTTTAATGTAATTCAAAATAAAATTCGGTGATTTATTTCCATATTTTTCCATATTACTTTAAATATGTTTTTAACTTTTATAAATAATAGAGAATTGTTTAATCGATTAAATATAATTTTTTTGGTATGAAAATATGAAATCAAAATTTAAATTTAAAAAATATACAATGAGTAAAATAATTAATTATAATTTATTTGATATTCATACAACATTCTATTTATTTTATTTCGTGGTTGATTTTAATTTTGATGCGAATATTAATTAATTGGATATTTAGAAATATTTTCTTTAATTTTCCATAATACAGATTTTCTGAATAATTTTTTTTAAAATTTAATTTAATTTTTAATTTTTTATTCCAAATAATAATATATCTAATATCATTAAAATATTTATTTATATTTTTTTTAAAAAGTTTAAATATTTAAATGACATTATTAATATATACATATTTATTTCAAATGATATGTTATATTAGAATTTTTGTAAATAAAGAACATTTACTTTTGACATTGTTATAACTATTTAATTGCAAAATTTCGTGCAAAATTATTTTTAGATGAAAAATAAGGTATGTCAAAGAAATATAAATGACTCTTTTCTTATTTATTTTATTTTTACCTTCTTTTTATAAATTTAATTTTATTTATATGATTATTAATGTATTTTGTATTAAATTTATTCCATACAAATTACCACATTTAAATTCTTTACAGTTTTAAAATAATATATATATATATATATATATATATATATATATATATATATATATATGTATGTATGTATGTTAAATTTAGGTTTTCAAAGTAAAATATGCACTTTTGATTACAATATCAACGAGTCATTTATCATACTGTTCTATTTGATAAATTTCATTAAAGATTACAAGATATTCACTAAAAAAATGTATAGCGTGACATTAATATTTTAGATTTGATAGATAAAAGTGCCTACGCTTTTATAATTTTTTCAAAGATTGGTTTACACGAAATGTGTTTTTATTTATCACAAAATATATTTTTATATTAGAAAATTATAAGTTCTGTAAATTGATTGAAATTCATATTTGATTTATTATGGTTTGTAAAAAAATGTCATCGTTAATTTACATAATGCGAATATTTTATTCAGTCGAAAGTATCAACGTAACCTCGACAATATAATATTATAAAATAAAAAATAACATCTAGTGAAAAATTTTTACGATGTTGTTTTATGATATAATATCGTAAATATATTCATAAATCATGTTATTTATCAATTAAGTAGTATTTTTTATTACATTTAGACAAAAAAGTGTTTTATTTTACATAATGTTATTTGATACTTTAAATTAAATTTAGAATATCATTTTATATACGTATAATAGCATGTGTATGTATATGTATGTGTACACAAAAAAAAAACAAAATATATTATAATCATTATTAAGATATTTAGAATGATAACAGTATATTTTGTAGATTAAGAATGTGTATTAAAGTAAGTACGTATTTTTAGCAGTCAAAAAAGCATTATCTGAATATCAATATAATTATATAAGAAGTTGTGAATGAAAATATCGTATATAATTTAGATATAATAATTTATTATTAAATTAATTTGAATTTTAATTATAGAATCAACATGAAATATTTACACCTGATTAAAATAATAAAAGATAATTTAAATAATAAATATTTACAAAGGATTTTTGTTTTTATTATTTTTTATATTTTAAACAAGTTATTTAAAAAAATGATATTTAAATATAATTGAAATTTAAAATGCATTCTATGTATTTTGTTACGTTAAAATAAAAGATTTTAATTGTCTGTTAAACACAGAATGAAAATGTATAAATTATATGAATGTAAACAGGACTTAATCTGAGAAAATTAAATAGTGAAGTAAATGAATATTCATGAAATGGCCATCTTGTCAACATAAATTAAAATAATTGCGTTGGAAACTATGTTCAGCAACGCTATGAAAATTTAATAACTGTATGAAATACTTTCAATAAAGTATAGTTTTTAAATATATTACAAATCTTAAATCATTGTACTGAATATTGAAAATATGCAATTGAAAATTAAATCAATTTATAAATTTATGAAGTATTTTTCAGTTACATTATAAACTAATGAAATAAATTTAATTTTTGAATAAATTTTCAAGAAAAATAATTTTTTTATTTGTATTAATTTTTATTTCTACTAAATTTATAAAAATATTTTTTTCTGAAATATAATTAATATTTAATAGATTAAATGTAATATTTATAAAAATATAATTTTAATTGCTAGTTATTTATTCAAGTATTTATTTTTTATAAATCAGTGTTATTATGGAATTTTGATTAATTCATTTTTACATATCTCCCAGATATATTAATATTCAGTAATCACAATATTTTTTTAACATACAATTGTTCTTATAGTTTATTACTAAAGTGAGATATTGAGAAGTATAAATAGATTTTACTCTAACAATATGATGTAATTTCTGTTGATTTTTTGTACTTTCTATTAAAACCAATTAATATTTACTAAATAAGTTTTTTACTCTAAATGAGATTTTACTCAAAACTTGTAAACTGGAGTTTTATAAGCAGTTAATATTTCATAAGTCACATTTTTTTTATCCAACTATTCAACAGTTATTTGTTATTTATATGGATTTTTTGATAGCAAATAAATATTAAGGGAAATTTTAAATTCTATGAAATTAATGTAATTAAATTTCCAAACAGTTATATTTATAAATTTAAGTATAAGGAAGATTAATCATTTAAAAATGATTTTAACTGAATTTAAGTGTGATTAAAGTAATAAAGAATATTTTGAATGATTATAAAATCCTAAATTGTAAAGAAGAATATGAAATGAAAAATATATTATAAAAATTATGTTAAGTTTCAACTTTTAAAATATGAAAATATTTTATTATTTTTATTATATACAAAATAATTGAGATCAAATAATAAACACTTGATCGAAATTCTTGTATACTTCCACAGATCAGAATATATTATTGAAGTTTGGTACTTATTTGAAAATTTGTTTCATTTTCTGCTACTTATCTTCAACTGTAAATATTTAAAATAATATCACTTTCATATAAACGTAGCATTTGTATGTAAAGAATGCATATTTCAACATTTTCACACAAAGTTACTGCTTCGTACATGTTACATTTCAGTAATATTTCAGTATTGACGGAGGTTTAGTAGATCCGGCGTTAGAGTGAATATTACTTTTTCTATATGACGGGTACATACGTACTTTGTGTAAAAGCGATATATTGTCAGCAAATACATTTTTGTGTAAAAAATATTTCACGTTCGTTTTATATCGCATGTTTTCTTTAAGTATATGACACATGATTGGACGTATATGCTGATATCAACATATTTTACATATTTTTACATTTATTTGCTTTGATTGAAAATCAAGGTATATATTCAAATGTTAAACTACATATATATATATATATATATATATATATATATTTAAATAAAATAATAAATTAAATATATTATGAGAAAATATATTATTGAGACGATAATATATTATGAGAAATTTTTTTATGAGAAATTTCAGTTAATATGAAATAATTGCAATTCAAAAATATATAATCCATTAATAAAGTAATTCTATTTAGAATATCAATAAAACATGAAGAAAATAGCAACTATTTACATACATTTATGTACATTTTTAAAAAATATAATAAATATATTATATATTACAAAATTATGTAAAAACCAACATTTTGTTGGAATTGAATTAAAAGCTTTCATGCTTTTGGTATTCCATGATAATTGTAGGTATATATTTTGTAAATAAAATTTAGTATATGTGTGTATATGTGTACATTATAGAGCGTATGTTAAATGAGTGATAAACATTAAAATGTGTACTGACTTTTAGGCTATCTGACTTAGTCATTAATTACAAATTACCTGTTTAAGTCAGTTGTAGACGTGGACACCAGTTTCTAATATTTGTACGTATGTCTACGGACTGTTAAAAACGCGATAGTATCAAAATAACGCCAAAAAAAATTTTAAAATTTTTCACTAAAAATTTAAGGTATCTACCTTTGTATTTTTTCGATTTTTGGCCGAATTTTTTTATTCGAAATCAACAAATTTGACTACAGAACAACATTCCGTAGGATTTATATATTAGCGATCAAGCGTCGGTTTAGACCTAATGTGCACTCTTTCGAAGCAGCAACGATTAGATTTTTTGAAATTTTGGACAGCTAAAAGATTCAAATACTAATTGCTCGTTTACACCAGTCGTAGGCGTCGGAGTCGATTTCTGATACTTAAACACATATCTACAGACCGTTAAAAATGTGATAGTATCAAAAACATACGAAAAAAAATTTTGAAATTTTTTGCCAAAAATTTAAGGTATCTACCTTTGTTTTTTTTTCGATTTTTTGTCAAAATTTTTTTTTCGAAATCGGCGAATTTGACGACAGAGAAACATTCCTTAGGCTTTATATATTAGCAATCAAGTGTCAGTTGAGACATAAAGTGTGCTTCTTAATAGCAACAATGATTAGATTTTTGGAGATTTTAAAGAGCTAGAAGATGCCAATTACTAATTGCACGTTTATATTAGTCGTAGTCACCGGAGCCGATTTCTGACCCTTAAACACATATCTACAGATCGTTAGAAATGTGACAGTATCAAAAACATACGAAAAAAAATTTTGAAATTTTTTGCCAAAAATTTAAGGTATCTACCTTTGTTTTTCGATTTTTAGTCAAAATTTTTTTTTCAAAAATTGGCGGATTTAAGATAAGGTAACATTCCTTAGGCTTTGTATATTAGCAATCAGGTGTCAGTTTTTATCTAACTTGCGTTTTGTCGTAGCAGTGGTGTTTATTATTAATTAACATTCATTTTTAAAAATCTGTTGTATGTACTATGACAAGTAGCAGAGCACAATTAAACATTGTACATTTTACGTTTGTATTAAAAATAATTTTTCTGTTTTCAAAATAATTGGTTATGCTTTTATCAAAGCTGCTAATATCCACAAGATATACAAAAATTATATTAATAATTTCACGACACAAGCTTCAAGTTGATTGACTAGTTATGATTTGTAATGAATGGTAATTTCGTATTGACTCACCCATTAAAAATTTCTATAATTTTATCGTGATTAACTTAAGCAGTTGTTCAAAAGGTAGCAGATGAATGTAGATAATAATATAGATTAGTTAGAAAATTAAGTTTGTATAGATACATTTTGAATTTTATAAAAAAGTACCAAATTAGTTAATCCATTTAATATATATATATATAATTTTTAAATTAATATACAAAAATATTTTACTTCTAAATATTTAAGAGATTTAAATATCTCTTTACTATTAAATGCAAATGAAATGGATAACAACAAAGATTTATGCATTAATCGATAACATAGATATGAAAAAAAAAACACAATTGAACATCAATGTCATCATCATAAGAAGAAAAAGTCAAATATGAATTTTTATATCTACATCAACATACTAGCCCGTTAGTGAATACAAACTCGCTTGTTCACTAGCGAAGAAGTTTTCAGGAACAGGAAGCGAAGTAAAAAAAAGTTCAAAGTACCTATCATAACCGCACCCCTAATGTTTGTGAATGTGAGTCAATAAATGGTGAGTAGGACGTAATAGAAGAAAAGAGGCATTATAACATTGATATTATTCAGTGTTATATACATGAAATAGCACTGTATGAAAATGAAAACTGAATATTTTTTTTATAATTTCTTGAGGGATGCATACAAACATATGCGCATAATATATATATATATATATATATATATATATATATATATATATATATATATATATATATATTGTAATAAAATTGAAATGAAGATAATACTTTATTATATTATGAAAATATATGAATATATACTTACATAAAATTAAATTTATATTGAACAAAATACTTGTGGAAAGAATATTTGAAAAATATGGTTTTTGAAAGAAAAAAAATGTAATATAAGAAAGTTTATTGCAGATTTTTCTAAAATAAAAATCTGCTTTGAATTTCAAAAATATATTTCTGGTATTTTATAAATAAATAGTAATTAGTATTAGAAATATCTATTTATTTTATTTTAGTGTCTTCATCTTGTTGCTACAACAAATAATTACACTTTTTAATAACCCTTGAATATATTTTCTTGTTATTATTTTTTTTAAAAAATGTAGCTTGGTTTCTTTTTTAATCAACTATTTGTTTCATATTAATATTTTACAAAAAAATATTATATATGCATAATTATTTTTTATGACTTATTATAATTTCATTAATTTTATTTTATATTTTGTAAATTGAAAGTTCTTAAGCTAAGTATAAAATATTTCATTCTATATTTACTGACCTAATTAATTTTATAATTTTTTTTAAGTACAAAAAATAAAATTGTTACGTAAATAATATTCTTAGAATGTGTTTATTTATTATTATCATAAAAATATTCTAATTTATTAATTCTCATTTTTTAGAATAATAGTTAATCAATTTTTTTAAAATTAAATTCATTGAAACTTTACCAGATATCAAGATTTTTTTATTATATAACTGAATTCAATTAATGATGGATTAAATTATAGATAAGTTTTATTAAAATTTATCTGTTATGATTTTCCTCATTAAAGATCAAAAAAATATTGATTTATTGGAATATAATATTTTATATAAAGTTTATTTTTAATAAAGCTCAAATTTAGACGTCCTTGTTAGAAAATTTCTAGCGAAATCCTAAGACAATTTGTTATTTGTTGTCAGGTATAAAAATCAATCAAGACCATTTCCGACTCTTGAACTATTACTTTCGTTTTTATTTTTTTTATTATTAAATTGATGCTACCACTGTGAACAGATAACGAGTTCTCATGTTCCGCGAATAGAGACCAAAATCATAGCAAGCGAATCACGCATTCTGCGTCGATAAAATTCCTATAACAATGCACACGTCAAACGAAATGCGAGGACGCACGCCCGACGCGTGATTTTGTCTGATTTTTCCGCTCGTAAAGGTTAAATTGCGTGTAGCAATCAAGACATGATCATGACGACGTTGTTGTCAGCCGTTAACAGCCGTAGGCAGTTCACTGAGTATATCACTGGGGTGGTGGACTATTTTTTTCTCTGTTGATGGTTCGTCCAAAATACACGGTTCGATGGAACATGAAAACAGAGGGAAAACAAGGCCGTAGTTAAACTTTTATAACTGAAGAAGTAATAACAATAAGTTCTTATTATCTATATCTATATCATTGCTATTACGAAATAGGGAATTTGGTGCTAGATTTCAATTTAAAAATGTCGCAATGATGTTTTGAAAATTTCAAGTCACATTGAATATTGGGTCACGATGTGAAAACACATTTTCAGATATATTAATTCATGAATTCTGATAAAAAAAGAAATGTGTAATTTAACTAACCATTTCTCAATATGCGTTTGAATTGATTTCAAATATATATTTCAATAAAAAAAGTATAAATGTCTGCATATGTGTTGTTAGGAAACTATCATCGAAATCCAATCAAATGAAAAATTAGAAATAATAATTCAATACAATTAATGGTGATACGTAACACAAAATCGAACATTCCACCTATAATATCATTTAATTTGTTCATTTTTAGATGAAAATTCAGATGAATGTTTTCAAAGACAAAAATGGAAATATTCTTTTTTGAAAATCAGTGTTTCCTTTCTACAGAACAATAATAGAAGTGTATTATATCAATTGAAAATCTTATTATTCTATATTTTTTAAAAAAAATGTGTGGGTTGTTATTGAAAGAAAAGTAATTATTTGTCTAAAAAAGATTATTCTTTACATTTAGAAAATTATTCTTAAATTTAGATTTTTAGTGAAAAAGTTATTTTTTATATAAAAGATTAACAACTTTTACTAAAAAAGTTATTATATCTAAAAATTAAAAAAAAACTCATACACATATATACAAAAAAAATTAAATATATATAAAAATATAAATATATATAAGGAATGTAGAAGTGTGAAGAATTAGGTTCATAGTTAATTTATTATAAAAATCAAATTAAATATTCGAGTTGACTTCCATTTTCTTCCTAACACTTTTTTAATGGGAGAATAAATAATCATTAATCATTTCTAAGTATATTTTTCTGATATTTTTAAATTTTAATTAATTTAATTGACTTCTTCAGATCAGTTTTATTCTGAATTAAATGACACAAATAATAATTTATAGAAATTTTGTTTAGTGTCCCAACTGACCATTTTATTGCCTGATCAGTCTAGTTACTTTAATATGTTTTCTGTGAAAAAACATGTCGATATTAACATGATTATGAAATATGATTTTTGGAACAATATATATATATATATATATATATATATATATATATATATATATATATATATATATATATATTTGGATTATATATAATATATAAATTTTAAATGTATTTTAAATAAATTTAATTAAAATATAAGTTTTTGTACTATATTAAAGTTAATTTTGACATTTTACTATAAATTTTAATATAGTTATATAACAATAATTGACGACGTCAATCAATATAATTCAATAACGAACAAAAATGTAATATAGATTTAAAATTTTATAATATGTATTATTGAATTAAAAAAATTAGAGATATCGGAAATACGTATCATATATTCGTTTTATTGGTTATTATTTGAAAATACATACATTCATATATATGTACATATGAATGTTGAAGAATTCTTTTTATACATGGAATATTTCGTATTATAAAATGTAGCAAAACGAGAGAATAGGATATAATTTGATTTCACAAACGTATTTTTCAACAATTGGAATGAACGTGATGTTATATAGTCATAAATTTACATCAAAACACACGCATACACATTCACAATAGACTATAATCAATAACAGCGCATAAAAAAGTGTTGGAGTAAAAGTCCAACTTACAACCCCAGGGCACCAACTCAATTACACTTACGAAAAACAGCTCGATCACGAGGCGACAAAATATAATTCTCACGAGAATTCTTTCGGAGCGTGAAATTTTAATACGAAAAGTATAAGAAAGTACCCGGCTAGAGTTCGACAACTTTTCCTAAAGTGAAGGGAACAGGCCTCTTGAATATGTCAATGGAATTTGATGTTATCTTCCCAGAGAATATTTAAACACTGTTTTTGGGGAATACTGAATTTTTCATAACACGCAAAAAGTAATGTGTTTGCTTTTTTCACTTTGAATTTACATTAGAAACTAATTTTGTATGTAAATAAATGATTGCATTAATGAATTCAATAGTACATAGCGTAGTACATATTATATTACGTAGAAAGATAATAAATATTTATAAATTCATACAAACACATAGCTAAATATAAAATCATATATATATATATATATATATATATATATATATATATATATATAAAGATATAAAAATAAGATAACTTTTATGGTTATTTATAGACCTTGAATACCTTGAGGGACAAAAAATCGATTAACAAGTCTGAAAAAATGGAGATAGATAATGGTTTTACCTTAAACTTACTTTTCTTCTATATGATTTTTTTAAAAAACGAATATTAAATCTTTTCAAAACTTTATTTCAAACAAACCGATTTTATTTTTTAACAATAATTGTTATTATATATATATATTAAGACCAGCATTTTTTATCCATTACTGGATGAAAGTTTCTTCGTAAACTTTCTTCTTTTAATGATCCAATGTTTTTTCCTTCCATACCGATGAATTTTCTTTTGTTTTTATTCCATCTATTTGTTGGTTCCTTCTATGGACTTTTTATATTTTTGGGTTTATAATCAATAATTTTGTGTTACCCTTCGGTGATTTCATCCTTTGAGTTCATTATTATTTCAAACTTTTCACTCGTTATAATGTTCTTAACTTTGCTTTCTTTCATATTCATCATGTCTCTTATTTCCACGTATTATTTTTAAATTGCATATTTTCATGCTTGTCTATGTTATATCTGATATACATTGCTAATTACTTTTGATATTTAAAATCCATATTTCACTACTATAGGGTGGCCCAAATGAAACTGAGAAGTTTAGACATACATTTATATCTTACTATCATTTACTGTTCTTTACTATTTTTCAGTTTCATTTAGGTCACCCTATATAAGTGAAAACAATATTAACATATATGAAGAAAGCAATATTTACACATATAATTCTCTTGAAGATTAAATTTGTTAATATAAAGTCATAATATTGATCTGATTCTTAGCGAAAATAATATTGGAGAGGAAAAATTAAAATTTTGATATGGAACTATAATTAACAACTTTTCTTGAGCTAAATATTTTTTTGTATTAAAAAAAGTAATACATATATATATATATATATATATATATATATATATAAATTATCAAATTTATAAAAGCGTAAAACAATCTTGAAACAGTGTATATCATTTGATTACTTCTTCAAGATTTCTTTGAAAAAGTTTCAGTTCTGATTACTTAATTTCAAACTTTCTAACTTGAATTTATTGATTGATGTATGGGTTTTTGTGATAAATCAATATCTAAGCTAATAAAAGTTATAATTTAATTGTAGATTTATACGATATCCTTATCATTGTAAAAAGTGTAATACTAGAGGATATTGTTTTAAAGGTTATTTCCTTGGAGAATAGTCAATAAATATTTAGATTCGAAATATTTATATATATATATATATATATATATATGTGTGTGTTTATAAATTTAATATTCAAATATACTGCTTTCATATATTTGAAATATGGAAATAACAAGTCTCTCTAAAAACTAAATTTACAATAACTACAAAATTCGATAATTTTTGATATAGAAAATTAAATAAATATTGTTTATCCAAAAACAAATACATTTTTAAAAATAATTTATTTTTTGTAAAAAATGGTATGAATAAAATATAAAATCATATTTTTACAAACCTGTATAAAGTGAACAAAGCGAGTTGCATGTGAAAATATTATAGTTTTCAAACATATTTTTATCGTTACTTTAAAGCTTGCATCACTTGTTAAATGCGTATAAATCAATATTTATAGCGTATGATTTATTGGCTGAATTATATAAGCAGGGGAAATTTGGAATAAACGTATAATTTATGTTCTTTTGTAAAATATTTTATGTGTTTTTGATTTATTCCATCGTAATATTTTTTAATGTTATTTGTATTTAACATTTTTATACACTGATAATACTATGTATTTATTTTTAAAAATAAGTTCAATATTTTATATAATTTTCATTTTGACAAATTTACTGTCATTTAGAAAATATTTGAATATATGTACTGTTAAAAATATAATAAAATTGTAATATATATATATATAATTTTTTTTGTAACTTTATTTTTATAGATATTTTATATATATATATATATATAATATACTTTATTGTATCATTCAAGTTAAAATTAATAGCACGAACCTCAAATAAGCTTCTTTTCTGATGTTTTTATTATAAAATAAACATTCTGGGTTGAAAAAATCTAATATTATAAAGGATTCTTAAGCGATATAAAAACAATATAATTTAATACAAACAATAAAAGCAAACATTACATTTTTTATAGCTTCTAAAACACGTCTCATATTCAATAAATATAATATAATCTGTTTGAAAAATACGAGCACAACATATACGTCTGTAAGAAAACAGAATCAAGTAAATTGCTTGTGATCGATAACGTATTGTCAATAAATTCTTTGTTGTATTTATTTTATATCGTTGGCAATAGAACTTCTTTGTGACATTCATCAAATGTCTTCTAAGACTCTCACCCGACCAAATATGCGCCAACAGTGTTGGTTGAATTGCATTGCCCTAGGGTACACTATTGCAATACTGTCTCATGACAGTTGAGTTTATGATCGTGACAAACTTCCGTATTTGAAGTAAAAATGTCTTCTTATGGATGAAATCTTTAGTTAGTAAGATGCGTTTTTTATAAACAGGTGTAGGGGTCAAAGCATTTATATGATAGATAAGTTTTTTGTGGAAGAATATTAGTATACGTAAGCATATACGTAAAAAAGGAATATACAGATTCAAAAAGGAATTTTTCTATTCATAAGAGGGTTTTGTACATTATCTTTTTTTAAATTTCATGCCCTTTAGCTACAAATGTATTCTGTTTATGTATCAATATTCCATAAAAATATATGTTGTCGTATAACACATTCAAGATATTTTTTACAATGTATTAAAAGATTATAAATATCGAAATATGAAAGAAATTAAAAAATGATCAATATATTATACAATATTTTATTTTTTTAAATATATATAGTCTATTCATTGAATATTTGTAAATGCATACAATTATAATTTACTTTTTAGACACTCTATTAAATTTTCATGACAAATTCTTACGAATAAGATTAATAAAGAAAAAAATATTTAATATTTTTTTAAGAGACTTGTTCAATAAATTATCATTTTTTAAAAAGGTACTAATATATATTACATATAATATATGATTACTATTTTTAATATACTGATCTTTCCGTCTCTCTCTCTTTCTCTCTCTCTCTCTCTCTCTATATATATATATATATAAAACTTCATTACTGTATCTAAAAATAAACACTACTTTTTATATAGTTTTCATTCGATTCTAGTAAATTGCATAGTAGTACTTTAGTCTCACAGCAAAAAATTCTAACCGATTCTTCGTGGTTCAGATTTAAACTTTATATGTTAAAAGAAGTTTTAAAATTGTTGACGTTAATTAATGATCATGGAACTTATTTTGATCGAATTTAATTTATATTGTGTCTTGAGAAACTAATTCACTTATTTTAATTTATACATGAATTTTTTTTTAAAAAAAAACTCTTAGCGTAAATTAAACATAATTTAATTTTATATAAAATGTTTTACTTAAATACTTAGTAGGTATTAAAATTTATTTTAAAGTTTAATGATTGTAGTTATTAATTAGAGATTATTTTAATAAGTTTTATATATATATTAGTTCACTTATATTTTGCGCATTTCAAGTGAACATTTATTTTATTAAAATCAATAATAATTATTTTAATGTAGCATGATTTAATAACAGATAAATTAAATTAATGAATTTACATTTTTTTTTGCTAATTACTACAGGAAACATTCGCAATATAAACAAACCAACTACTGATTACAAAAAAAAACGTGACATGAAAATGTCTTTTTCCCATTACTTTTCTAGCCGTGACACCTGGTTTGCAGCTCGAGGCATTCAAGCACATTTAATAAAGTTGAACGATAGAGAGACAACCCTGCATACAAATATATTGTGAATGCTGAAATACATCTTGTTTTTCTTTCGCGCTGTGCCGTGAAAAGTTTTGTCACGAAGTGACTTTACAGTTACACTCCATGTGAATGGTGTCGTCACGGCATGCCTGCCTTCTTGTTTGCAGCCCGGTCTCCACTATCCAAGCTCAAGGTGCGTCGGGACGCGAATTAAATTGGGTCTATTTCAACTCTTGACATACATTTGCACTTCCTTATGACTTTTGAGGCCGGAAAGCGTGTGGTGTTTTATACGTAGACGGTAGCCGAGTGTTTCTAACTGGATGTATGAACATTGTATGGTTCCGTGAACGTAATAGTTTCACTTTGGATTTCATCATTGAATGTGCCGATGACTACTATATTTTATTTGAAATCTTCATCGAGGTAAAATGATACAAATTATATTTGGATTATAAATATTACACGTACAATTGTAACTTCCGCTTTGAATTTAAATATATATATATATATATATATATATATATATATATATATATATATACAATAAAGATAAAAGGAAACACATTTTCGTTAGAGATTCATTAAGTATAAAAGCAATATATACAAATGAAATAATATACAGTAATTAATTTATCATAAACTTGAAAATGGTCTTGGAGCATGTATTACATTTTAATAAAAATATATTATTAACTTTTCAAGAAAATTGTGAATATGCATATATTATGAAAAATCAATCATTGTGAAATAATAAATAAGCGAAACAAAATTTCAAAGGTCAAGGATTATGTTACTTTATAACGTTATTAAAGAATGATTTTTAAAAATACAATATATATTCTTTTGTAATTTCATTATAATAACCAAATAAAATTTTCATATTACACAATAATCAATATTAATCTTTAAATAATAAAGCTAAAAAATAATTAAAGATGATGTTTATGTATTTAATAATTATTTATTTAAAGAAAATTTCAAATTAATTATGTAGAAATAAAATTTAGTTGTTTAAATTAAAATTGCAAATTAATAAAATGTTTCAGTAAGTAAAATGATTTTTTCATGTAAATAAAGATACTTTATAAATGATTAAACTTTTATAATTTTAATAAACAATATATTTCAGTATTTATTTCAGAAGGAATAGTCTTAGTTTAGAAGATAAACAGGAAATACTAACTTTAATTTATATTTTAGAAATCTTAATGAGTTGTCTAGCATGAAGATTTTAATCAAAGATTAACATCTTCTCTATTGTAAAATAATCACGCACTAAAAATTAAATTGGAAATTTCAAAAACAGGTTGTTGAAAGTTTAATCGTTCATAAAGATCCTCGAACTTGGAATGTTTTTTATTACAATATTTAAAAATTTATGCCTACGTAAATGGATATTTTTCAACATTGGTTAAAAAATTAAAAAGTTAAGTAAAGATTGTTCTTTATTGAAATCACTGTTATAAAAGTTATAAGTCTGAATAGGTGTACTAATATTTTTATTATTTAAATAGATAATAATTATGTTAATAAGCAAAAAAAAAATTTTATAAAAATCTATTTACTTTATCATTCATAAAATATTTTTTCTAATTTGTTATAAAATGTCGATTACTTTTAATAAATAGCAAATAGTAGTAAATACAATAATATAATTTATTAGGTTTTGTAAATTCTTTTTTCTTAATAAATAAATAAATAGAGCTTTATATTATATGAAAAAGAGATTTAGATGAATTTTTAAATTTAAAATAATTAATTTAAGATAGAGATTTTATATTCAAACTTGTAAATATTTTATTTTATTTAATAATTAATATTTTATCAATGTGTGAAAATAATTTACTATTAAAGAAAATATATTGGTTTGGAATTATTTTCATTTTAATTTTTAATCTGTATATATATATATATATATATATATATATATATATATATATATATATATATGTTTAATACAGAAGGGGCAGTCAGAAATTCAAGAAATTAATATTTTTTGAAATGAATAAATTTTCATAGGTATTATTAAATGTTTAAATATATATGAAATGTAAGATAATAACAATAACTTTTTTTTAAGATTTTCTTATTAAAAAAATATATGAAATGTATTTGGTGTATGTATAAACAATTTAATTTACTAAGAATCGAATGGGGTTAATTCGGGTTTTTATAACAGATTCAGTTTTTTACGACCAATAAATAAGTTCAAGGTATACACTCAAAGTCTCTGCATTAATAGTGTATGAATAATGTATAGTATCAGAAAAGTAAAATTGATTCTAAATCTTATGACACGATATCATGTGAATATAAGTTTATGGGTATCTGGAAGTGCGTTGTAATAAAACTAAGACAAAGTGTGGAGTCAGCGCACATCACGTTCGTTTAGAAGATTCAGAGCTCTGCACGAATGCGTTGCACGTTATCAAGAGACGTGTATGGTCTTCAGTTCGTATCCAGTACGCGTTGCGTTACTTTTTCGATCAGCTATACATTATTACAAGATATGATGGGTATTACAGTTACAATTTGCTTCTGAACCAAAATACTATATATGCTGATTTCGTAATAATGTAGCCATTTTAATTTTATACTTTAATCATTTTTTATAACTACTGCATATATCACTAAAAATAAAAAATAAATTGATTGTGTTTATATATAATTATTTTTTATTATAATTTAATATTCTACAATCATATATTCTTTATATATATATATATATATATATATATATATATATATATATATAATTTATTTAAAAAAAATCAATGTACAGAAGAATGATCTATCTTTCTGTATACAAAATCTTAAAAATCAATATCTATGATTACAATTTAAAAACAATTATTTCAAATATATATATATATATATTTGAAATATATATATATATCAAAATAACATTCATCAGTTTATTCAAACAAACTTTGAAATTTTGTGTAGTCATATCAACTTGTGAAAATACAATATTAATTATGTTATAAGAGGATGATAATTATATATTTTAGGTACTCTAAGTGGTTTATAAACTTAAAGGAGAATAATAATTTTCACGCAAGTATTTGTGACAACATGGTATAGTATGGTTACAACACGTCTATGGTAATGTTGCAAGTTTATGTCAAATAAAAGTTTGTCATTATTAAATTGTTTTAGTTAATAACTAAATTTTACATTTTCAGCATAAACTAGTTTATTTATAGATTAAATAATAAATATTAACATTTTTTTTCTTTACATATATTTCAAGAATTTATTTTTACTCTTTTAATTAGAAAATTAAATATTTGATCTAAAAATTCTTTTTTAAAATGAAAATCGTGATTTTTTTCAATTAAAATATTAATTGATTAAATTAGGATCAATTTAAATGAAGCTAGTAATGTATCATTGAGAAAGATTTTAAGCTTTAATTTTCTTTATTTTATAATGTCTTTAATTTTAGATGAAAAAGTTTTATAAAATATTTTTTTAATGATACTTTCCATAAAATTTTTTTGGATAGTCGATAATTAAAAATTCGAAAAACGACTACAAAATTATTTTCCATTCTATATATTGATTATTTTAGTAAGAATTATAATCATTTTGAACTAACAGTCAAAATTTTTTAACAAAAAATATTCATTGTTAATAAACCTAATTTTAATAATAGAAGGTTCTAGTAATTCTCAAAATTTTAAATTTAGATTAAAAATATAAAAAAACAGTAAGTTAATATCGTTATTTAAATAAATCCTGCTAATGAATTTATATCTTAAGGAGTTATTATTATTATTATTAACACAAATAAAAATTATCTAAAGTTTTTATGATTTACTAATTAAAACTTATAAAATATATATTCTAAATTATATTATTTATTTTAATTTCAGCTGAAATTTTGTGAAAAAATGTAAAATAGGATAAAAAGGGTGAAGTATATTATTTGGATGATACGTTGTATTTTACAAATGTTATAATAATCGTCTTTTACAAATTGGCTTGTGATTTTTTTAAACTATCAGTGTGTTTGGTATTAAACTATGTTTTGATCAGTTAATTGAAGGATTTTTGTTGCTGTGCATGTAATAAAAAACAATTTACATTGCTTGTTAAAGATATAAAGCATACAAAAAATAACATGAAAATTGATCTGGTAAATTAATTAATTAGTGATGTATTGTACATTTCACAAAAATACAATTTCATATACAAGCACAAAGTAGACATATACACATGCATATATGTTTATATATGTGAATTGAAAATAGCAAGATACATGTTTTGTAATATCTATAAAAATATTTTTGTTTGTACACAATAATTTAACTATACGCTGCAGTAATTTATTATTTGAAAAAAGAAATAAAAATATTTTTATATTGTCTTTAAAAATGTATACTTAAAATATTTCTAAGTATACATTTTAAAAGTTGTACTAATATTATTATTAATGTTGAAATTTTACACTTCTTGGAAATATAATACATACACACACATATTCACCACGCTGACCAGGCGGATTGGTGAAGATTTTTTTATTCGGGGTTTACTCCCTTCTCGACAGTTATTTTTTACAAGATGAGGTTGTCGGATATATATATATATATATATATATATATATATTTATGAGTGTGTGTGTATGTATGTGAAATCTATAAAAAAATAAAATAAAATGATATATTAACTTCAGATTCGTATATAAATTATCAAAATTAATTTTCATTATTTATTTATCAAATTTTAATTTTATAAACTGAATATTTAGTAATATTAAAATAAAATTGTTTTGATTTTTTTATTTCTATCAAATTCTCTTTGTATATTATTTTTAATTAAAATTTTCGTCGTATATGGATTTACTAGTTTAAGAAAAAAAAATATAACAATAATATTATCTTAAAATTTTCAAGAAATTATTTCTAGTAAAGAAAAACGTAGTTATACAAAAGAATATGAAAAATAATATATTTTTTTTGTATTTTTTACGAATGAAATGAAATAATATGTAATATAAAAATGAAAAGTATCTGGTTGTTCATTTATAATAAATTTTTCTTAAGTATACGTTAGAGATTATAGACTGGTGATTTATTTTTGTAATCAAATTTTTAAAACCTGTATTTTTTTAAGTTTCAACATTTTACGACAGTGTATATCGAATGGTAAAAATTATATTATATATACATGAAGAGAAAGAATAGTATAACAGAGAAAGAAAGAAAAGAAGCTGTTTTAAATACAGGATATTCGTTATTTTTTTAAAATTATGAATTCAATATCAAAATAATAAATTGTAAAATAATAAAATATTACCATAAATTGAAATATTGTGTTCGTAGATAGATTCTGACTTATTTATCCAGAAAATGAATATGAAAATTGTATAGATTTTTTTATATACAAATTGTATCATTTCTCTCGTTAATAATTGAGTATTCTTCAATCCATTTAGAAGCAAATAAGAAAAACTGCCAATTTCGTTCTACGGATAAGTGTGGAACAACGGTTGAAATAAGAAATATGTTGTGACCATAGAAGGGGGACTTGTTGAGTTAAGCCGGAGAAAATAAATGTGCATGACGTGAGCACGATCAGGTGTTCGTTAACATTCATAACTTTTGTTGAAATCCGTAGTACTTACTTCGACGTTGTCTCGCATACCTATGGAAAGATTTGTCTTCAGCCATTGTTTCTAAGAAATATATTTTCGTGTAGTGATTTTCCGAATTGTTTCAGACACGAATTTGATTGTTTCGAATTTGAAAAAGTTTGTTTATATACAGATTCTATTGTATTTATATTTGTTTGTTATATAAATTTGTTGAATATTTTTCATGAGAAACTTCTCTATCTATTTACCGATAAAAGTTCGATAAGAAGTTTAATAGAAAATATTTTTCTTCCATACACTAGCTAAACGAAAAGCTTTTGGAAATACTACGTATTTGTTTTATAAAAAAGTACTGAAAGATGCAAGTTGTAATTTTATTTATTTATTTTTTGTTATATAAGAATACATGTATGCAAAGTCATTAATAATTAACAAATATATTAATGTTAAATTATATGAAATAGTAAAATAGATGGATGAAAATAAGTATATGGAAATTAGAGGAAAAATTATTAAAAATTACAAAAAAAAAAGAAGAAAATTTAAATTACATAACGTAGCATTAACATCTATTGATAAAAATATATTCATTAATAATTAACTATTTAAAGTTGGAGAGTATTTGAAATTACCTAGAAATTTAATAAATTTTAAAATATTAATCAAATTATTTATATTTTTTATTAATTATTAATAATATCATAGAGTTATCAACTTGCTCATAAAATATACATATGCTTATAAGATATATATATATATATATATATATATATATATATATATATATATATATAAACAAATACATTTCAAATTATTAAAATAATATTTTTAAAAATTTTCTATATAGATAAAAATAATGCAAATATATATATATATATATATATATATATATATATATATATATATATAATAACTACTCGGGTGGCCGTATTAAAAAAATATTTGACATAAAAATAATCACAATCATTTACTGAGCTCAAAAGATATTAAATGAAAACGATAACTGGATCAGGTCGATTAGATCTCTTATTAATATTTTCAACGCACGAATACGTTGATGACGTCGGATGGTTAACGAGAACGGAAACTTAAAAACGAGTGCTTTTGAACCCGACCGTACTGAACACGCACGCACGCACGCACGGGAATTGTTATGATAGAATTTTCAGCTGTGTCTGTTCAGAAAACCGAGTTCGTGTAATAATACGACTGTTTTGGCTGCGAAAATTTGTTCGAGAGACAATTTTGTCTACGTTGCGTTGGCAGCAACCGAAGAATAATTAAGATTTGAACGCGTGAAGTCAGTCACGCGTGTATGAATATAATAAGAGTAACGTATTATCTCGATGAAATATTCACGTATTCGGCGAACATTTGTAAAATTGAATTATTTTCAAAATCAAAGTTCATTATTTATTGTTTATTTGTGAAATATTCGATCGGGGTATTTTTGAAGAAAATATCTTCATTCGAGATAAATACTCACTGATGATTTTCGTACGTGATTTATTAATGAAAGATTCGTTGGAAATATTAATTAAATAAAAACAGTTTGTTATCATTAAAAAATACATTATAATCTTACAAAATTAAATTTAACACATTTTTGTTTTATAATAAGCAAACATTTTTATAAAATATTTAGGAAGACGAAAAAAAATATTAATATAAAATTTTATATTATTTTCAATTAATTAAATTTCATGAAAAAAGTTATAATTGAATTAGTTTATATTTACACACTAGTTAAATAAATTAATGATCGTATGAGATAATAAAGTAGATAAATAAAATTATATTACATTTAATTTCTTTAACAGAAAAACTGTTTTAAAAATTAATACTTTCTTATTAAAAAACCAATTATATGAATATTTTATATTTGCCTGAATTAATAATTAATTTTATTAGAAATGTCTATATAATTAAAAATTCATAAAATATAAAAGTTCAAAAATTAATGTATTAAAAAATATTCATTTTGGTACAATTATGTATTATTTATTAATAATTAAATATATTATTTCAATAAGTAAATGATAAAAATAAGTAAATATGTTTACTTAAATAAAATTATTTTGTAACATTGCGAAATCAAGCTATTCTAATTTCATATATTCAGATAATATAATTTATATTGAATATCAATATGTGATGTGTCGAATTGATTAACAATAGAACGATAAACAAGGTTTTCAGTTTATCTCGTAAGAGCTGCATGTTTGATGCATTATTACAAATACAACCAACACTGTTCAAAATCATATTCGTGCATTTGCAAATAGATAGAACACGAGAGAAATTGCATTTGACAATTAGAAACGATTCAGTCTATGGTTATATGTCGGTATATAAATTTATATATTGTTGTTTACAGAATAATCTGACTAATAACGTTACAGAATTAACCAAATGCTTATGAGCAGAATTTTCATTAGGAGCTTTAATCAAGTATTGATAAAGGTTACTTATATATATATATATATATATAGAGAGAGAGAGAGAGAGAGAGAGAGAGAGACTGTTTTTTAAGGATGATAGAAATTTACATTGAAATCAATTTAAATTTTTAACACGCTTGAAAAACACAATATATAAATATATATATATATATATATATATATATATATATATGTGTGTGTGTGTGTGTGTGTGTGTGTGTGTGTATTCAAAGAACATTTAGAAAAGTAATTCCAAAAGTAAATAATTAACAGAAGTTTTTCTTTTAATACTGAAGATAATAAGTTTTCGTTTCAATTATTTTCTTCAGTATTGTGGCATTTTCGAAACATCGAGAATCAATTAAGAGTAGAATGATGAACTTATTCAGAATAATCTAAAATAATGAAAATTGTTTCTGAATTGATAATTTACTTTTCTCAAATATTTTATTTCTATAATTGAATAACAGTATATATATATATATATATATATATATATATATATATATATATATATATATATATATATATATTTGAATAGGATATTAATCAGAATTTTAATATTCAGATACAAATGAGAAATGAAAAAATTTAACAATTACAATATTTATTACAATAATTTTATATAAGTTTTTTAATCTAAAACTTTATTTTAATTACTATCCAGTTTTACATAAATTCTTGAATGGCACATAAAGTCTCACAAAGTAGCTAGTGACAATAAGTATATACGTCTGTGCTAGTATATGGAGCAGCAACAAATTTATAATGAAAGTCGAAAGGAGCAACCTTAGAGATTGTACTATAGTAGATAAAATAGCTCTCTCTTAAAAATTGTAATAAATATCAAGTTGAAATTGAGTTCACTTATTATTATTGTTGTTTATTATTTTATATGTGTACTTTCATGAATAAAATATATTATTGTACAACAATAAGTGCTTTTAATTTCTGTTTTCAGTTTATTTTCAAATATTTATTAATTTAAGATATTTAATTTCATTATATATATATATATATATAATACATTTTTTTAATACGTTAATTATTTTTCAGATTGGGAACTTCAACACACACAAGATTCAAAAAAGTTATTAAAAGTAGGTAATATTTATAATATTATATAGGATAGCCCAAAAGAAACTGAATGATAGTAAATAAGTATATGTATGTCTAAACTCTTCAATCTCATTTAAGTCAATTTATATTAACTGAATTTTTACTTTTGAATAAGTGTCTATATAAAAAATATGATTATTAATTCGTTTCTTGATTTATCACATTTAAATTAATATTAGAATTTCAACATGTCTACTTTAACGTTATTTATATGTATTTGAAAAAAATTACTGTACAGTATTAGAAAAGAGTGAAATTTTCATACATATACTTATGTACACACATACACACATATATATATATATATATATATATATATATATAAATGTAAAGGAAAATTAAATTTTAAGAATATTAAAAAATATAAATATGATTTTTCTAAATGATCTTTTTTTATTGACAAGTAAACGGAGTAAATGAACGTTTTTAGGAAATAACACTTTTAAATATTATTTTGACTAAATTTTAGAAAATCTTGAAAATAACTGAAATTTAATTAATAAACAAATAATATAATTTTTGATTTATTTTCAACCAATATTTAAACATAAAAAACAATATAAAATATAAATTACTAGTAAACTAATATTTTTATGAAAAATGTACATAGTAAGTTAAGAATATTGAAATAATTTTATATTATGAATTTTAAATTATATATATATATATATATATATATATATATATATATATATATATATACATATGTATAAAATATATGTTTGAATGTGCTGCTCATAAAAGTTTGTGAGTTTACATAAAGAAACAATTATTTGTTTTTTTATGTAAATAAATGTGACTACTTTTTAAAATACAACAATGTTTTTAGGAAGTACACATTGTAAATACCACATGATAAAATATTCTAATGTAAAAATAAAATCCGAAGTACACATTTCTAACATAAAATTACAACCTCGATATTTAATGAAATTTTATATCCATCTTCATTAGTAAAGAAATTTGATGATGAGAATTGATTATCAAATGTACGGAATATACAAAAATCTTTGTCTACAAGCCAAACAATTCATGATTAGAGTAAGTACTCAGCTCTCGAATATCATTCTGAACTATATCTATAGCGGATATTCACTCTACTTGCCAAGAACGGTGTTCAAAAATAAATGACATCAATCTCTTGGGTATTAAGTTCTACGCTCAGGTATATTGTTTACTTTATAAATTTCTACTCGATTGGGACGAGAGAAAAGCTGTGAAAGTATGTTTTTAATCATACTCGCGAACGTTTTAACATAATTACTAATATCTTGGGAGAATACTTCTCCACGTAAGTGAGTATCAATTTATACCATTATTATGCTAATTTAAAAATTAATTTAATAAGTATTTCGAAACAAGTGTTTGTGTTATTTTAAGGTGTACGATATAAATATAATACAAATTAAATTTTCGATACTTTATATCAGTGTAAACAATTTTTTAATAAATCAATATATTTCCATAATTTTTTGTGCCTAATTTAAGATAAAAATTTTAAATCGAAAAAATAAATGCTTTGAATATTATTACTTTTTATCTAACAAGTATATAATTATCTCTACACTTTTATACTTAATAAAGATTGAAAAATATTTTTGATTTTTTATGTTTCAAAATAAATATTTCAACTATACAAAATTCAATTACCTTGCTAAATTAATAAATACGTAATAGATAAATAGATTTATAGAAAATTATATGTTGATACTGTGATTAAATTGGCTTTTACACAAATTATTATCATAAAAGCCACCAAATTTTAATTAAAATGTTTAATAAACGTTTAATGTTAACTTTAAAACGGTTTATGGATATTGTACGTATATTTATTTTCTAAAAACATTTATTTTGAAATAAGTAACAATCAAAATTAAATCCAAATATTTTGTAATTATTAAACATTTAATCAAAAATGTTGATTATTTAAAGAAATATTTAATTTCAGTAAAGTAGATTTCTAGACTAGATTATTTTTTATTTATATTTATAAAAAATCATATTATGAAATTCATTAAAAATTAAATATTTATTAAGTACATTAAAATTTAAATATAATGATAGTTTAATTTCAAAATTTTGAAAAGTTTTCACTTTGGTAATATAATTTTTTTTAAAATAATCAAGTGAAGATTTTATAAAAATTAACAAGGTATTGATATTAAAATTATTTTGTTATTAAAACATTTCTTAATCGGAAAATTAAATGTTATTTTAACTAATTAAATTTTCTAGAGTACAATATAAAAATTATGTCATTTATATTTGATATAAAATATTAAATATTGGTTTTCAATTTTTTTATCATTCAATAAAATAGTAATGAATTAATAAATATTTTATTTGTAAAAAATGTATAAGAATTAATAACAGAATTAAATATTAAATTTTTAAAAATATATATAGTTTGTTTATGTACATTAAATTGAAAATATTTTTTTATATAATTTCCCATTAACAAAATTTAAATATGTAAAATTCACTTTGAGATCGAGAAATATGAAAACGATTTTTATTAAATTGTAAATATGGCTCAAGTTGCAAAATAATTTAACATATTTTATTTTAATACACTTATAAATGGAACACGGCACATCATCCACTAAATATAACTGCGTTTTAATCATTTACATATTTGTAAATGTGCACACTGTTATATTTATTGCAGATACAATTTTGTTTGTTGGTGTACCATGACGAATTATTTACAACTTCATTAGCTACTCATGTGAAATTTATTAAATCTCTCAGAAATGTGATTTGCGTTAACGTGGTAGACACCTTGAAATGACATTTTACGTTGTTAATTTGATGTGATATCAGATATGCACTTTTGATGTGCGGAACTCATTTAGGTGTGTGTAGATAATTTTCAAATTAACTTGCGTGTCACTGTTTCTACTTTTGACAGAATGACATCGTGTTAATAATAATTGAATAATTAGAAATTATTAATTCTGTTCCGTAAAATCACTTGTATAAACATAAGTTCAACTTGTGTTTATTTTTGTTATTACTTATTACGCAATACTGAAATATATTCATTACATAAAAATTATAATTTGCATTTTTTTATTGTTTTCCACGTATACATATTTAAATATGGACATTTGTTTAAGTAAAAAATATACAAAATAATGAATAATTCATTTATTACGATATTACAGGCACGGTTTTTGCGAATGAACTTCGATAAATACTATTTTTTTTTTAAAAAAAAACAATAAAGGTTTGAAAATAGTTCATTCATAAAAATACTTGGAATTTTTTTAAAAAATGATATTTTTAAAAAAATTTCTTTAAAAATTATAAATAATGAAAATATAGAAACTACAATCTTAAATTGTTTGAAATACAAAATAGTTATATAACAAACGTTCGAATTATGAAAAAAAATAAATTAAAGTGAAAAAATATGATATATACATGAGATAAAATTGACTGACATTTTTTAAATGAAATAACTAACTGAAAAAATAATTATTTCTTCGAAATTACATTTTTTTATACAAAAATTAAAAAAACTTTTTGTTAATAAATAATTATATCAAATTTTATCGACTTTCAATAAATAGAATATTAGATTTTTGGAATTATAGTATATTTATTAAGAATTAAAAATTAATATAAATAATACCATAAAAATACAGAGTGATCCAAATGAGATTGAAGAATATTAAACGATAGCAAGAAAGTATATGTAAGTCTAAACGCTAAAGTTTCATTTGAGCCACTCTATACACAGTATAAATTCTTGTTGATTAAACTATCTATATAAAATGTGTTGTAATATAAAGAACACATATTTTTTTGTTAATTTTATAGAATAAATATATTAAACATTCTAAATGGAGTCTTTTATTATAAATAAATACTTACAAGTAATTTAAACATGAGATGAAGTACTCCCTTTGATTTTATATATTATTTTTTCTTTTATATTTCCAATATATACGTGTAACATGTATAGATTTATTTACAAAAGCAAGACGTTAATAAAGTGTTGAAAATATCAATACAGAGAGTATTAAATAGTTAACAAACCTAAAAACTCTTGTAACTTAAACAAAATTCGAATAAACAAGTTATTTTTAGATTTTTAAATTAATTAAACCGGTGTATATTTCAGAACATAGAGATTAGTGATACAAATTCTAGTATTATTGGAATGAAATTTGCTATCGTTATTTTTAAATCTACAGGATATTGAATTTTATTTACACACACAGATATATATATATATATATATATATATATATATGTGTGTGTGTGTGTGTGTATTGAAAATATATCGATATTAGTAAAAAAAATTAAATTTCGTAATTAGTAAACTGATATACAACAATTATCAATAATGAATTAATTAAAACAATTACTCATACGAACATTTTATGAAAAGAGTATATATATATATATAATTTTTTTATATTCATATATTTAGTTGATATTTATTTGTGGGAGTTTGTTATCAAGTGTTATGTATAAATGTAAATAAAAATAATAAAATATATAGTTTTTTTGTTAATAAATCGAATATTATTTAAATTATTATTAATTAAATAGTAAAAGTCAATAAAAATTGTTTTTATGAAAAGTAATTAAAATTTTGTTAATTCATAAAGAAACCTTTGTACTTTATTAAAATCGTCGTTGTTAAATTAATTTATTTAACGGCTGTTTTTAATGACTTTTTCATTTCTTACTAATTTTAATTATTTCTCAAAGTTATATAATATGAAACAAAGACAAATAATTAGTAGATTTTCGAATATTACAAGGTAATGAAAAAATATTATTTCATGTACTTTGTTTAAATGTTATGGTTTTGTCTGTTCTTATTTTGGAAGTCTGAATAAGACAACAGAAGTAAGAAAACGACATAGAATGTCACAAACCGTTTCAAACGGATGAGATTATCTCATCTCTGTATCACGTTATGGCCGTTGAGGTCTACCTTTAAGTCTCCCACAGTGCACATTGAAAGCCAGTGACATATCCTTGCTGTAGGATAACTGTTGGTACTGAACTCTGTGGTCTAAGTTCATCATCTACTTGCAGACTAGATATTGCGTCAACTATAAATGAATACACATCTATGAAATACAAAGAAAAGTTGACGTTGTACATATAATCGAATGTTTAATAACGAAATATAAAAGAAGATAACTTTTTAATGAATTTTAGAGCTGTTTTTTTTAAAAACAGCTTTTATTGATACATCTGTGAATTTTTAACTGATTATTTTCGTTAAAGTTATTCAATAATTAGTACTTGATTTCATGAGTTTGATTGAAAATGAATTTTAGAAATTTGTATCAAAAAACATATTTTCGTACATCAATTTTTCAAGAGTTTTTATGTGAAAGATATAAATATTTGTCACTATTTTATTATTTATTTTACATAATTCATGAACATACTATACTATTAATATTTTATTTTTTATCTTATGCTATATATTTATATTATTGTAAATGTATCTGAGTTATTTAAATTTGAATTTTATATTTTTTTCGATGATTGTTGATTTTTAATTAGTATAATTAAAAATATTTTTTTCTGTAATTAAAAACACAATTAATATTGAATGAAAATTCAAAAGTACTTTGAATGAATATATTTATAAAATCAATTATAATATTATTTAAGAATTATAAAAAAAAAACATAATAATAATTCACAAACTGACAGAGAATAAAAATGTAATTCCACATAATTAATTTGAAAAGCTATTTTTACATTTGATTTTGAATAATTAGATAAAAGTACCTTTTATTAAAATGAACACAATTTATAAAAATAAATGAAAATGTATTTTTTACACTGAAAATTGTTACTAGGAAAAAATATAAATATTGTCATGTTAAATAATAAATTCTATATATAAATTTTTAAATTAAGGTAGATATATTTTTCTTTCCCCTTTTCAAGAGTAAGAGCGTAAATATCAGAGGGATTACAAGCTTAATTGCTACATTCGTACTGTTTATAACGGAATGGATACCAAGATGTACGTGCGTAGGGTGTGTATGTATGTATTATGCAGAACTGGAGGACATTGCAAAGGTAGCAAAAAATGGGCACTTTTTTATTTCATTTATCTGATATTTCTTGTTTAAATGTCAAATGTTTGTACAAGAATATACATTTTTCATATGTGTTAGGAAATATAATCAAATATGTATAGTATAATATTATATAAAAAAAATATTCAACTGACTATAATTTTTATAATAACTTTAAAATTTCTTCAAATTTGAAATGTGAAAAAAGTTTTCTTGTATTTATAATATTTGTACTAATGATTTTTTTAATTATACTTTATATATATAACATTATTGAAGTAAATATAATTCTGTAAATAATTTGTGATAAAATATTTCGAAAATGTATACGTGTAAAAAAACTTTTCGTGATTAATACACTTCTTATTTACAAATGTTAAATTGCTGCCATATATAATCGTAAACAATTTATCACCAGCAAAGAACAATAATTTCCTGTACACTTAATCAAATAGATGGACACATCTTCCATATAAACATTAAATTGATGTAATTAAAGAAAATCTCAATTAGAATGAACGACCTTGAATCAAATAAGGGGTCTGAAATGTGACAATGACAAATCACACTATTTATTTGTGTCGTGTCAGCATCTTCAGAGATTATATCCTACGCGCGTTTTATTCTATTTATAAGAGCTTATCCGTTTAAGCCGTAAACATGTAAACAGATTTTCACATTTTAGAAATTTCCGTTAAAAATTATTTACTTAGCACACGAACTTTATTGTTGATTATAAATTACATATATGTAGTTATTTTAAATGTATGTAAAACATTTTTTTTATATATGATTTTATCAAAAGATATAGTTTTTTTGAAAATACTAATAATTTATAAAGATTTTTTTTATATTTGATATTTGAAAATAAATATTTATAATTATAAACGAGTTTCAGATTTTCTGCTTTTATTATAAATATATTCTAATCTTCGTCACATACTATATAATATGCTAATACACAAAATGTATTAGCAGATCAATATATTCATTCCAAAGAATATAATTGTGAACTTTATATTTAAAACGATATATATTAATTTGGTACATAAAAGGAATGAGACATATATACAAAAATTGATAAATTACTAAATATTTCCAAACATTACATAAATTATTACAAAAATTATTATGGAATAATTTAATATTAACATTTAATTTTCTAAGAAATTCATATTTTTCTAATATATTGTAAAATATAACTAAAATTAAATAAAATATTTGAAAAATGAAAATAGTTTAAAATTTAAACATAATCACTAAACTATTTTTATTTAATTTAATTTTTTACAAAAATAACAAATTGTACTTCGTTATATATGCTATATAGTAAAAAATATTATAATAGTCTTACTGGTCTATACGTTAATTAAAAAAGTACAGAATATGCTTAAACTCCATTTTGTACAAAATTAAATATCTTTCTATTGTTGAAAAAACATTTAATTCTGTTATTAAAGAAAGGTATTTGACTACGGACTAACCGCTTTAAGGGATTTAAAAGAAATAAAGAATTATTTACCCAAAGATAATTTAAATGCGTAATTACTGGTTAGTACGGAACTAGCAGTCAATATTTTACAAAAAGGGAGATATTGCCTCTCTCGTGGGAATGCTTTACATTAAAATTGACTCTGATATATATATATATATATATATATATATATATATATATATAGGAAAGTATGTATGTACATTTATTTTTACATAAATAAATATGCATACTTTAATGTGCTATAAAAGTGCTATTGGTTATATTTTCTGAATAGTCTGAAATATATTCGTAATATATCCATAAAGATTATAAAACAACCACGAAAAATATGTTATTTATATTGGTAGTGAATATAAATTTTGTAAATTACATATATAGTAGATATAAATTTTTCTAATATGACATCTAATTTTTAAAATATTCATTTGAATAACTGTTATATGTCAATATTATACTCTTTATATGAATTGAATGTAGTTTATCAAAATTTGTAATAATATAAATAAATTAAAATTATGTTTATTTTTTTAGACTTTTAATTGATTATTTTGTCTACAAATATCGTTTAATACAGTTAATAAATTTAATAAGTGTAAATTTATAAGATCAAATTGTTTAAGAAGAAATAATTAAGGCCAATATTTGTTTAACAAAAAAATTCTCAGTTGGTAATTTTATTTTATTTATGTTTTCATTTTAATATTTTTACATGAAAATAAATAAATAATTCTATAATATTTGGCGTAGTTTTTTTTGTTTTTATGTTTAATTACATATTTTTTGAAGTGGATATAAAATGTAAAACATTTTGTGTAAAATTAAATTTTGTGTGTTCATATATGTGTTAAAATATCTGATTTTGTACTAAAATAATTTAAAGCGTACCAAGAATCCTTGTAGTGTCCAGGAAAATTAGCATGTGTATTTTAACGAGATGTTGCTTTCGTACCACGTTCTCAAACGACGTACCTTTAGAGTCCTTTTCCGTTAGAAGACGTTGTGTATAGCACATATAAAGCCAACCTTACAATGTAAGCGGTCACCCTTCGATAACCCATTGTAACGCTCGCTTGCGAAACAACAAACGCACAAGACCTTGGTGACATTATTAAATTGTGCAATTTCAAACTGGGATGATTGTTTTATCAGGGTCTGTTCTGCCTTCAACTCTTGTTTTGCGCGCGCGGAATGACGAACTAAGAGATATTCCGAAGATATAATGGTATATATCTGTCGAGTTTCGCTCGGAGATACTAAGTCTGACATTGGGATTTTCTACTGGACACGAATTGAATAGAATTGTGTTTGAATTTTTCCTTTTTCTGTTGTTTTTTTTTCCACTTCGTGTCAGAATTTGTTTCGATTTTATGTCGGTGTTGTCTTATTTTGTTGATATAAATCTTTTATATATTTATGTTAATGTTTGTGTAGTGTAGTTATTTATTATATTTGAAATAAATCAATACCAGTCGGATAATTTACATTTAATAATTCATTTCGTTTAAAAATATCTGAATAAAATATAATCCTATCAAATACTTCTTATTCACAATGAAGAATTTTCATTTAAAAATATAGAAGAAAAAAATGTAAAATAAATTTTGAGAAATATTTTTCAGATTTTTTTTTAATAAAGTTATCATAATTATTTATTTATCATAATTGAAAATTATGATAAATAAATAATTTATATATGTATATATAAATAAATTATTTTATATACATAAAAAAATATTGATAATTTACATATAAGAGGAATATATTTATTACATTTTTTCATAAAAATGAATAAATTATAGTAATTTGAAATTTCATTTTCATTATATTTGCGTATTATATACATATATATATATATATATATATATATATATATATATATATATATATATATATATAATGTAAATTATATATTTCTTAGAATTCACGTAATAATTTTTTTTATTAATTTTCATACTCTTATTCATTAATTAAAGTTTTTTTTCATTTTATTTGAAATTATATTACCATAATTTTATTAAAATATATGTAGTTATTTAGAATCAATCTAAAGTGTTTTTGTCATATTTTCAAAACGTTTAATTATTTAATAAATAAAATATTAATTTTTTATTAAATATACAATTTAATTATGTTATTGTTTTTAAATAATAAATACGTTTATAATCACTAGTTTTCATTTAAACCTGTATTAGTTAAAAATAAATTATCTTAATATTAGTAAAATAATTAAATTCCATCGTAATTACAATACAAATCAATAAAAATTATTAATTAAAAATATTGATATACAAACAAGTATTGAAAAAATTAAAATATAATTATTTATTATAAGCTAGTTTATATATTGTACATTTTTAATACAAAAATAATATATTGATAATTTTAAAGGGTAACTTTCGAATATATAACATACTATTAAAACAAATATTAAAAATTCAGTCTGATTACTAATGAATTTAATCTCATATTTTTTTAAAAGAAGTTAATTTTATTTAACTGAGTATCATTTTAATTCATATTTTGATTACATGTTTTATATATATATATATATATATATATATATTAATATTTTCGATGCTAGAAAGATAGAACAGAATTGAATATGATATCGAAAAGTTTTCAAATACGTTAATGTAGTTTTGAAAAATATTTCAGACACAGGCATTTAAGTGATACGTGTCCCACTTTCAAAAGCAAGTTTCCAATCAATTCAACTCTAAAACTACATTACAAAAAAGAAACAATATTTCAACAAACTAGTGAACCGACAAAACCATCTAGGTCAAATTCGAACCCGTCGCACGCTTTGATGCAAAAAAATATTTTATTCAATGGCGTGCTGGCATTCAAACGTTCATGCAAAGCATATTGATGAACCCAGTGTCGATTTTGTCGAATTGAAACTCTTTTTATACTCTCTTGACGCACAATGTGAGACTCATTCCATAAATTTTGATAAAAAGATTTCAACAAAAAAAATATTTCGATAGTGTGCTTAAAATATAGAATGGCTGTTTTGTAGCGGATGATATTGAAATGTCTATAAAAACATATTAAAAAATCACATTGTGTTTGTTTGGTTTTATAGAAATATGGAAAACGATTCTCTACAACGTTCTATTTAATACTGAATTGTATTTTCATATTTTCATCAATTGTTTGAAATGAAATTCAAATTTACATTGAGTTTTAATGTAATATATATAATTTAGATACTGTTAAAAAAATCTAAAATATTTTTTCATATTGGTAATTTATATGTTTTTTTTTAATATTTGATTTAATATGAATATTAAATAATTATCTTAATATAATTAAGAATTTATGTTTTAATATAAATTCTAAATTTGTTTTAATTAAAAATTTAGATTTTTATTAGAAAAACAAAAATATTAATTGAATGTTTTACAAATTTTAAGTGTTTTAAAAGCTTCATCAAACATCAAATATAATAATTAAATTCAAATAAATTATTACTTAGTAAATAAGTTTATTACTTTTTTTAAAAAAGAGGACATTCAAATTAAAGGTCTAATTATTAAAATATTAAAAAGAAAAATACATTTTTTATTTTTTTTCTTAAAAACAATTATATACAATATTATTTCATTTTTCAGAATCGGTTATATGATTCATATTATGTTTTCTTATTTATATTAGATATTTTTCTGACTGCGTTGTCTACCAGTATTCAATATCCAACATTCTATTTTCAATGTTCTTCTACATCTCTTTAATGTATAATCCTATTCATTATTTCAAACCCTTCTTGATGTTTTATATTTTGTTTCCATCCATTTTATTGTAACATTGGTAAGGGGAGAATTATACAATTCATTGTGAATGAAATCGATTATTATTTTTTTTGTACAAAAAGAATAAAAAAATAATAATAGGAAAAATAAAATTCAATCAAAAAATTAAAAAATGTTAAAATAAATCTAAGAATTGTACAATATATTAAATTTTTGTTATGTGTGACATATTATGTACGAGCTATGTAGTTTGTCTTTATTTTTTGGATCCATCTTATAATTTATATATATATACATGTGTGTGTAAATGTACTTTATTAGAAATATTTTCAAAAAAAAATTTACAAATGATTTTTGTATGAATAAATTTGATTTTTAACTTTGACATAAAGAAATCATTGTATTCCTGTTTGAATCTGCTATGAAAACGAAAGAATCCAAGAAAAAATGTATAGAAATGAACGTTAGAAGTTTATAATTTATCAAGTGACATACATACAAAATACATATAATAATAATCGTCGTTGGTACATTATCAGTTATGTGAAGAGTCAGATGTCAGGTGGGTTGGTTCCCGAAGCGTCGTGTAGAATTTTATTCAATGCTACTTTGTATGCCAACGCCCTAACTCAATAGCGATTACAGTGTTTGATTCAAAAAATGCTCGATGTGTCGCAGGTGATGTTTTTCATGTCACTTTGATATATTTTTATATTTTATATCATTCATGTATATGTATTCTCAAGAAGAATTCACAAAGGAAATATTGGTTGTATTTTTTTAAAGAATGGCTGACAAAGACCAAAAACGTTTCATGATTGATCGATAACTAAAACGAGTATGTACTTAAAGAAATTGTGTACCGTTAGATAAATTGTATGTTATTAGAAATGAGATTTTTTGCTTTCGAATCAAATGGATTCATTATTAATTCAATTTCCAGAAATATATTTTATATATTGAAATATATTTTATATCTACTTGCCTATGTATGAATAATACAATATATATGGAAACAGATGGGAAGTAAATTGTGATCAGTATTTTTTTTATTTATTAATTTAATTCTAAATGAAGCTATTTTATACGAATTTTCATTTTAAATAATTCAATTATAATTTATATGATTCAAAAATATATCAACTAATATTATATGATCATCATGACTTATTTATACATTTTTTTTTGTAATAATTAGTTATAGTTAATTATGTGTAATTTATTACAAATTTAATTTCTTTGTATTGTATTTTTGAGTTTTATTTTTCAATAATAATAATTATTTCAGAATAAAGTTGAAGGAATTTTATATTTTAGTTTTTTTGTGAAATTCAATCTCGGAAAATAAAAAAATAGATCAATATCTGTATGTTCAGAGAATATAAAATGTAACAATACTTTCATATATTAATGTTAAATGAGTATTTATAAATAAACTATTTTAATACATGGAAAAATATTTTTACCTTTTTTTCATTTTAACTCACAATTAATTACGTAGTTGAAAGAAAATTGATACATTATATATATATATATACAAATATACTTTTTGTATCATATCATTAATGTAATATATAAGTATAATTTAAATAATTACAAAAATATTGATTCGTACAAAAATATGTTATTAAGATAAAATGAGAAAATTATATACTTATTATTTAAATAACATATTTTTATGTATGTATATATATATATATATATATATATATATATATATATATACATTTAATCATATATGCATATTTAAACTGGTAGAAGACAAATACAAATGAAAAATTTTTATTTCATACTTTTTTTTATATAGCAACTTATCGTACTTTATGTATATAACAAACGTGTACATAAATCGAAACACGCCATCAAAATTCAACAACAGTTTCATTTCAACAAAGCAATGAGTACTTGAAAATATCAAACAACTCTTAAAACGAAAACATGTAAAAACTTTAAATCATACTTCGAATTATGGAATAACTTTCTAGTAGAAGTAGAATAAAAAAACATTAACAAAGTTTAAATACGACTGTAGCTAATGTTTGAAGAGAGCAGTTTAAGTCCGTTAAACTTGCTTTTCAAGAGAGAGAAACGTTTTCTTTAGAAAAAGTTTTTTCGCAGAATAAAAATATTGAGAAACACTGAAAGTGGATGAAGAAAAAGGAAGAAAAATAAAATTAATGGAATTGCGTTCGGGATTTGCTCCTATTTTTTCAACTGAAATGTACTTTTTGAGGAGGGCTCGGGGCGACCCCAGCAACAACGAAAAAGGGTAAGTAGTGAATTGACGAAGCGGCAAAAGAAGCAGCATCTATGATCGTTCTAAGATATTACCGGAGGCAGCAGCAAAGTTTTCAACTATTGAATATATCCTGAAGGTATTTATTAACTTTGGTCGTTTGAATACGTTGTGCGAATTGGACGACTTGGGTGTTCGATGCGAAATCGAACAAAATGGCACGAGGACATATGACTGAATATAACGGAACGTGACTTGAAACTAACTTCCGTATAAAGACGCTGATTATTAGATGATACTAATGAAATTTCGGTCGTATCAATCCAATTAGACTGTTTACTTATACCAAGTAAATATATATTTCCGTTACTATTGAAAAATTACGAATATTATTTCAGTTGATTAGAAATTTCTATTATTCTATTATATTGATATTAGTAATTATATATATATATATATATATATATATACATATATTTAAAGAGAGAGAGAGAGAGAGGGTGAAATCTATCATATAAAATATTCAATATAAAAATTCACCATATAATTATTTTACATTATTTAAAATGTATTCATTAAATATATTTTTTAAGATGTTAATATTACTTAAAATATGAATAAATGTTGTTATTATTTATTGAATTAATTTCCGTGTGGCAGCTTAATCATTAAATCTTTAAAAAATCATTGTTAGTACTAAAGTATTATTATGATACAAATCCAATATTTATATTGATATACGATTAATTTGAAAAATTAACCTGTAATAATTGAATGTAAAATACACACACAATCACACACACACAATTACACACACACACACACATATATATATATATATATTCATATATATATATATATATATATATATATATATATATATATATATATATATATATATATATATATATACGAGTATATATATATATAGATCAGAATCAGAAAAATCAGAATTAGAAAAAAAATTGTCTAATAATTAAATGAAGTTTACATGATATTTTCGGGGTTAGTTAGGCTGCCTATCTTATGATAATGTGCCTATGGTTGAGTATTATTTTCGATATGTGTTAGTGAGATTTTATGACAATCAGGAAAAATTTCAAAAAACCTGTTTTGATGTGAATTTTGTATATATATATATATATATATATATATATATATATATATATATACACCCGTCCCTCAATTTACGCGGAATATCCGTTCCGCGTGGATTTGTTTTACGCGAATGAAAATCGCGTAAATTGAGTCTGTCAGTACAATAGAAAAAATATTGGAAATAAAAGCTAGTAAAGTTGTAGAAACACGTATTTATTTCACATAGCTTGACAAAAAAATAATGACGTTTTAGAAAACAAAAGTAAATAAATTTTATTCGGTGTCACTATCGCTACTGTAATTCAAAGTAATCAACCTTTTATATATTTATATCGTGCTTTTATACGTTCAAGTACGAGTTTGCGTCACTCTGATATATAAATTCCATGAAAAATTTTATAAAATGAAATCTATCTGACCGCGTATAAAAATCAATACCGCGTAAAAAAAGTCCCGCGTAAATAGAGGTATAATTTGCCGCATAAAAAAAAACTCGCATAAAAAAAGTCCCGCATAAATTGAGGGACAGGTGTATATATATATATAAAATTTTAGTAGTTTTTCTTGTAAACTTTATGTTACTTCAAATTGTTGTATTTTTCCTTATTAGCCAATTTTCACACAAAATAATGATCAAAATTTTATATAAATATATATATATATATATATATATATATATATATATATATATATGTATATACTGTATTGGTAAACATGGACACAAGTTTACATCAATTGTTGTTATAACAAGCAATTGTCGCTGTCACAATAACTTTTCTCTCAATCAGATCTAATCATGGTTATTGTAACTATATTGTTAGAAAGTTTTTTTTTATAAAAAAATGTCTATGAGGTACTTGACATTTGACAGAATTTGGTACTGATTTTTAGAATGAGCTAGTATTATTAACAATATTATTCACAATTCAAGTGATTATCGTTTCTTGTTACTATTTTCATATTAAGTATTTAATAATTTACATAATACTGGAATATTATTACAATCTAAATTTATTATATTTTTTAAATAATTATTATCTAAATAAAAAATATCATTTATTGTAATTTCATAATTAGTTACTAAATTGGTTATCTTACTAAACAAGCAATAATTATATATTTCTCTTATATTTTCATGTCTTACAAAAGAAATATGTTTTTTATACTTCTGATTTTTTATAACAGCTTAATAAGACTTTAATATTTTTTGTCTATATACAATATTACTATTTAATATAATAATAGAAACTTGTAGAAATTATTTTTTTTTAAAAAAACATAACTTTATATTAAAATTTATCAGATTTTTTCTGATATTAATATTTTTATAATTATTAGTTTTATTTTCTAATTCAAGTCTGTTTAACCTGAGCGATTTTTATTTCTAGGCTACATAAAACATCTTGAGAAATTTAACAATACTGGCTAACATGTTCGACTTATATTTTCATACTCACATACGTTTCCACACTCTCATTCTTTTTATTATTAGGAAGTATTTTTTATGTTAATTGAATTTACATTTTTAAAAATAGTTTTGTCATTATTTCCAATATAAATAATAATAAATTATATTTTAATATTTGTTTCAAAAAGTTAAGCCATTTAAAGAAAATATATAATATAATATATTTTTAAATATAATATATTTTCATTTATATTTTAAAATATATAATATATTTTTAGTAATGAAAAAATAAATAAATGAAAAATAAATTTATAAATAAATATTTCGTAGCTACAATGCATTGTAACACATACATATTTGTTAATATCATTTATTTAAAATATAAATAAAAATGTAAAATGAATGTACCAAAATTATTTAATACAAAATTATATATATATATATATATATATATATATATATATATATATATATATATATACTCGTATATATAATAAAATAAATGTTAAAAACTTTATATTTTCAATTAAAATTTGATTATATTAAAAAAATAAAAATGTCTATAGTTAAAGGGTTTCAAAAAGTTTATACATCTTTATTATAAAATTTTAAAATATATATCTATGGAAAATTAGCTGAAGAAGATTGATTTTTTGATATAAGAAAATCTATTAACTTTATTTTTAATATTAAATATCCAAATTTAATATAAATATATATTTTCAGTTTCTTGATATACCTGTAATATATATATATATATATATATATATATATATATATATATATGTGTGTGTGTATGTGTGTGTGTGTGTGTTCTTGTATAATAGTTAAAACCTTCATTGAGCAGTAGGGTTTTATGTTGATTTCATGAAATATTCAGACTCCGAACGTACGCAACCGGAATTAAGAATATATTGTAGTTATAATAGGAAAGCAATTTGACGGCATTATTATTATTATTATTTCAATAAATCAGACGGCATACCAGACTATCCGAGTCAAGAGCACACCAAATACTACAATAGAATTTTCGTGCGTTGCGACTTTCCCGCCCCCAAACGGGCGATGGTCGTTCGACGACGGTTGTTTGTGGATTACCGGCAGGCATTTGTTAAGTTTTGGAGTGTGCCGAGATTTCCAGACATTCACAATAGCGTCGACTAGACCAATATTATGGATAATGGCCACTACAATACACTTACTGCATACGGAGAATTGATCGAATCAACTATATGTAAAGTTGTCACTCGGGTGCGGACTGTTAACTTTACGTGCCAGTCCAATGGAATACCGAAACTTTAAATCAAATATTCGTTTTAGACTGGAGTCCTCTTTATTGTCTTTTATAGCAATAATATATATATATATATATATATATATATATATATATATATATATATAGCTTTAGAATTAATCATTCAATCAATTATTAATTTTAATCTCAGTTTAAAATAAAAAAAATGTACAATTCATATTAATATAAAACATATTCTTGTGGAAGGTAAAGAATTTGTGCTTATTAAAATTTTTCTTTGAAAGTTGTAAAAAGGGCTTATAATATTTTTCAATTTAACGATCACTTTCTCTCTTTCTCTCTCTCTCTTTCTCTCTCTCTCTCTATATATATGTATATACACATGTATGTGTATAATATTTGACATATATTATATATTGGGTTTTATTAAACATTTACCATTAAATGTAAAAATACTTTATTAAAGGTTTTCTTAATCAGGGTTTTTTACAATTTTCCAGAAAATGTTATTTTTATCTTGTTATATGTTGTTTAGACACACGTCTCTTCCGAGTATCAAAGTGACCTCGATGAAAATTGCTACTGGCATTTAAACCAATCAAAGAAAAAAGTCTCAAAGAAAAAAAATACAAAAAAAGAAACTTGAGTTCAAGAAATAATTTTTTTTTGTAAATTAAAAGCACTTAATCAGTAAATACTTTTCTGAAAAACATGTTTATTAAAAAGATATTTTTTATCAATAAAAAATATAAAAATAAAAGAATATTTTTAAATTTCTAAATAAAAATTAAATAAAAAATTTAATGATAAAAATAATATCAGAGTATTTTTAATATTGGAATGTGAAAACAAACCAGTTAATTAAAATCAAATTAGTTTAGTTAGTTAATTAAACTGTTCATAGCATATGGAATTGAATATATGAATAATTTGTAATTATTTAAATACTCCTACAAAAAAATAAAAAAGTAATTAAATTCATAATTTTATATATACATATGTTTATTTGTATAAATCATAAAAAAATAAGTTGAATAATAGTAGAGACATATATTTTTATAATAATTAGGATTTTATTTTTGAACTTTTTCTACTTAATACAGTGAAAATAATACAAGTTTAAATATCAATTAGTGTGTAATTACTAAACCGTAATTGTAATTTTTAATAGTTTTATAAAAATAAAACGGTTTAAAAAAAGAATTTATAAAGGTCGTCTTGTATTAAAACTACTATATTAATGATAATATTATTTTTATTCGCAAATATTAGTAGAGAAAAATAATTACACTAACACAAATTTATCACTCCCTATATTAAAAGTTTTTTAAAATGTTCCATAATCATTTATTTTTCATTTTATTTTCGATGATTAAATTTAGATTTTATATTGCATTTACATTTAGATTTTGTAATGCAATACTATGATAGTGATGGTATGTTCATCAAAATGCATATCAACTATTAAAGTGAATATAAGAATTTAATGAACAATTTTATAGAATATTGTGATATTGAGATAAGTGATTTATTAGTATTAAAATAAATTTGCTACGTTAGTAAAACAAAAATCGAAGAAATTTATGTTAATATAAATTTTCGTTTCAAAATATTAAATTAAAACTTTATAAATTATTAAAATGATTTTTAAATAGTATATATTTTACATAATAATAATCTTTTATAATAAATTGCAGTTTCTGAATATAGGTATTTTAATTAGTCGGTTTAGATTGAATAAATTATTTTTATATGGTGGACTTTTCTTCATCATCTTATCATATGAGTAAAATGTAACGAAAATTTTAATATTTTAAAATACTAAATTAAAATATTACCGATTATATATAAGATTTTTTTTCAAATTTTTAAACATTCAATTTAATAAACTTTTTGTATGGATCTACATATTTCCAATTTAAATAAAATAAGCATCGTTAAATAATTAAAAAAATAATCATTAGCTTTATTGATAAAACATAGTAAAACAATGAGAATATTATTAAATTTTAATTGATAATTATTTAATTATTAATAAAGGCATATTTTAAATTTATATAATTGTTTTCGTTTCGTTATTTGAAAAATATAATTATTCTTTATTTTATCATTGTTTACGATTATTATTTATATTTATTTAATTATTTAAATAAAATTTAAATTTTTATTCAACTTAACTCAAATATTATATTTCATGAGAGAATAATAGCATAAAACAACTATGTAAAATATATTATTCATCATCTTAAATTTTACAAACATATTCAACAATACCCGAGTTTTCGTAAGACACATGTCGGAGCATCTAATTTTATTGAATATAAAACCTTCGTCATCTATATAATATTATCAATATAACAATATAAAGCTTCTTCTGAAAGTGTTGGTCAATCTACCACAGCTGCTACTGTCGAATAACGAAGCAGGCAATAGAAGCATTGACGTGAGCCGTTCTCGAAAAGGCAGCATATGCCACCGGCTGTCAATAACTCAGTAATTGAGTAATGATTTCACACGACGATGTACAACCTTTGTGTGCAGCGATGCGAAATTAGAACTTTACCCTGAGGGTCATTCAATTGGTGGCTGCCATCCTTAATAGCTGCTCGATATTATGAAACGCCTCAAGCGTATGTTTTAGATCCATCGTCGGCAGACCAGAGGTCAATTTAATTTAACTATTACACTGCTCTTACCCAATACATGCGCCCTCACACCGTCGTCGATATAAATTAATGCACCAGAAGTGGCAATACTAATGCAGAACCCAGTAAACGGCTACAACGTAGACCAACGCTTTCGCAACATACATATATATCATTTACTACGGTTTCGACAATTAGTTCCCTACTATGGAATTTCGTATGGATTATTAGCTCTTTGTCGAAGCGAATAACTTCAAACGATACGGTTTGGTAAATTGGTTAGAACGTGCAATAGTTGATCGCTACCAAAATATATTTTAAATCGGCCAAGATAATTTCTAATATGGTTTCTTGGTATTAAACTAAGAACTCATTTATTATATAAAGCGTTATTTCGTTCTAGATCACATTTTTAAAAACACATTAACGATATATGTATATTCAAAATGCTATTTTTAACGAATATATATATATATATATATATATATATATATATATATATATATATATATATACAAATCTCAATAATTCACGTATACAATATATAGGGTGGGTCAAATGAGATTAAAGAATAATAAATAATAGTAAGTAAATGTATATTTAAAACCTTTAATCTAATTTGATTCACTCTGTATATATATATATATATATATATATATATATATATATATATATATATACATAAATTATATAAAAAAATATTACATTTTTTCTGAAACAACTTATTGTCTATATTTTTTTATTTTGAAAAATCTGAAAATAATTCAAATTTAATTTATTTAATATTGTTAATAAATTATGAGAAAAATATTGAAAATGAAAGCGTTTTAATAAAGACTTCAGATCATTGTCATTATTGCTTCGTACACATTTAATAACATGATTAGACAAAAATAATAATTGAAAATTAATTTCTGAAAAAATTAATACAATAATTAGTATAGAAGAACAGAAGCAAATAATCTGAATTTTTAAATTAATCATTTATATTTTTTTATCAAAATAATAGTGATTTCTATTAAATCAATATGATTTTTTTTATTAATTGATTTTTTGAAAAGGATTGATATTATCTTAGGATTTAATTTTTACTGTTTTTATTTTTTTCAGGAAACTCCTATAACAATTATTTGCTTATTATATAAATCAAATTCATAGTGAAAACTATATTTTAAAATATAATAATATTTATATTTTAATAGATATATTAGAATATCTGATTATAATTATTTTATTTCTAATAAAAAATTGTTATGACTCAATACAATTTAAGACAATTAAGACTCAATACAATTTATTAATTTTATAAAATATTTTATAGGTATTAAAAAAAGGTGAAAAATTATGTAGTTATCAATAAAATTCAAGATATTTTTCAACTTATCATTTTTGTATAATAAAAAATATAGGATTATATCATTAATCCTTTTCTTATTAAATTGAAATTAAAAATTATTGTAAAGATGTTAAAAAGTGTTTAATAATTATTTATTGTTCATTTTCTTTGTTTATAAGTTGATGGGTATTTCGACGGTTATTCTATCAATATCATAGGGTTGCGATATAAAATTTAGGGCTGCATTATAAATCCTAAATTTTATAACCTTGCACTTTGATGATGATGGAATTGCTATCGAAATGCATATCAACTTATAAACAAATAAAGTGAACAATTAATAATTCTTCAACACTTTTAATATCTTGTAATGATGGAATGATAAATCATTTTTGTAAAGTGATTTATCACAGTTTTAAAACAAAAAGTGATATTTTTTTATAAATGTTAATAATAGTTATTATTAAACATATTTTTAATTATATATATATATATATATATATATATATATATATAAATTTTAATTCTTTAAAAACTTAAAATAAATATTCAACAAAAGTATAAAAATATATTAACAATTCCATATACACATATCCGAATATAATGCTATTACATTGTTGAATAATTACAAATGATTAAGTTAATTTATGACTGAATTATGATGATAAGAATTAACACTTGAGCCCCAAGAGATTATCTATCCTAATTGCTCGCCTCATCCCTAGTGACGGGCGTGTCTCGTACACTTTGGGTAAACGATTTCGTAACCTATTTGCATCAAGCTGATATATGTCAATAACAGATAGAAATGTCTAGTGTTCAAAATAATTATACCATATGGTTATAGATGCATCGAGAGTTTCATTATAGTTTAATTATTATAATACATGTATAATGTAGATATTTCAATAATAATTCAAAAATATTAAACAAAAAATTCAATTTAAATCTGAGTTAATTATGTATACTTACACACACACACACACACACACACATATATATATATATATATATATATATATATATATATATATATATATGTATAAAGATAAATAAATATACTTCCTTGTTATTTTTCATTTATTATAAAAAAAGATATTTTTAAAAATAATATGTCACAAAATTGATAAAACATACTTTTAAACGCTATAAAATAATTAAATAAACAGATATTTGAGACTTGTATAAATAAAAAGTAATCAAATGAAAACTTTTATAAAAAATAAAAAAAAAATTAGAATTCAACCGAGATAGCGTTTTTTGTTATTGTACATGGAAGCATTTTCTTCATTTCTGTCTATATTTATTCAAATTCTTGTTGAAATATATTCAAGAATGACAAGTATTTATAGTATAAAACCACATAATTAAAACTTTTATATATTTTACTTAACTTTATCTTTCGAAATTTAAGAAATATAGAAGCTGAATGATATATATTTCATTTATTAAATTAGGTACTTCACAAATGTATATTTTTCGCGATGTATTGAACAATAGAGTTTGTTTTTTGTGACTTGAATTTCAATTAAATATGAAAATTTGTTCATTTTTAACTATTAAATTGGTTATTTGTTTTTTTATTTCTGATAAAGTAGATACTATAATTTATACATTTTTATTTTCATTAATTATATTATACACATTTTTTTGTATAAAGTGGTCCAAATGAGACTAAAAGATAGGAAAGAATAATAAATGATAGTAATCAAGTAAATATATATCTAAATCTTCAGTATCATTTGGACCATTCTATATATGTGGTTATTCAAATGTAATACCTAGATTTGTGTTTTATTAAAAATAAACATGTGTATAGGGTGGTATATAGGGAAACATCTGTATAGTTTCTTTTTAATAAAACACAAATCTAAACATTACATTTGCATGATTCTTTATAATGATTTTAAATATATGAAAAGATTTTCTAAAAAAATGACTGACTGATTATTCACAAGAACTAATTTTTTTATTAAGTTCTTTAATAATACTAGAAGATAAAATAAGGATTAAATTCTGAAATCATTAAAAAAATTTAATTGAATTTGTTACACTGATTCATAAACATTAAAATAATTAAAAAAATATTTCTACTGATAATCATTATTTAATTAAATTTTTAAATTTACTAACTTTAATTTTTTATAAGAATATAAAATAATTTTTAAATTTATATACAAACTTTGTTTCTCGTTCTCTTTCACTAATATACAAGCACACCAATATATATAAATAAAGATGAAATAATATTACTGACTGCATTTACAACTTGCAACCCTACTTATACTCATTTATAATTGAAACGAAGATTCATTCGTGAATTTCTCAATTACAAAATGAACGAATTAAATTTCGTTTGGAAAACAGAAAATTTTCTAGCTAATCTGATTCTTAGCGAGCGAAGAGAGAATCTCATTTCATTGGGGAATAAATCTCATCTGATTGTGTAAAAACTCAAACGATTTCTTTGCTTAAATAAATACATTACTAAAATTGATCATCTGTATACAAAAAGAACGTGTTAAATAATTAAACAACAGAGTACTGTTCCAGTTAATATATATCATTACAAGGAATTTTTTTTTTAATTTCCTCGTTTAGTAGTAACGTGCGTGTAATGTCAGTTTTAATAGTTTATATAAAAATATTTTGTAGCAAAATCAAGATAACAAATTTACATTCAAAATAAGTTATGCGTACTAGAATTTATATTACACTTTGTAGTGTAGCGTATTAATTTTATTTTAGAAACAGATGAATTAAATATTCAAATTACACACACGCATTATATATATATATATATATATATATATATATATATATATATATATATATATATATATATGCAAGTGTATATAAGATGTTTTCATGTAAAAATAAACAAGAGATTTTATCTGTATATACAGACGCTATTTCATGTAAATTTATTTTCGACAAATTATTTCAGGGTGTTATAACAAATAATGCATGTACAAATATTTGGAATTATGGTTTTATCTTGAACACATTTCATAAAGTCTGATTCAGTTTTATTTGCGGATAAAATTGCCGAGCACGTCTTGTCTAGTTATAAGTTGTATTGTCATTCTTGAGGCGAGTTATTTGGTACTGGCAGAAGAATAGAAATGCGAGAAACGAATGCTTTAATTGCTAGCATCTTGTTTGACGTTGTTCTTCAGAAACTCGACGTCATTAATTTTTTTATTAAATTATTCTGAAGCGCTCTAAATGAAAACGTTTTGTTTAACATTAATTAGTTGCTAGTTAATATATACACATACATTGACATTGTGTGTATATATATATATATATATATATATATATATATATATATATATATACATAATTATTTTTTATAATAAAATAAATAAGATATAAATTAATTTCCTTGTTAATAATTCATAACTTCACAGTCTTGAGAAAATAATTAACAAATTTAATATATAACCAAATATAGATGTTATAAAAAGTTAACATTCAAATATTTTAATGTTATTTTTTAAAAAAGTAAATTACTAAATGTGTAATAATTCATAATTATTGAACAACATTATAAAAAATGAAATTTTATGGTTAGTTATTTGATTAGAATTTATATTTTTTAAATTATAATAAATATGTATAATCAGTTATTTTTTTCTTCTGATTCAACTGGTAAATAAATTGTTAAAAATTAAAATTGTGAGTCTGTAATTTGTTTATAATAATATGAAAATAAACATAATTTAATAATAAACTAATAAAGAAAAAATATTAAAAGCTGTATTATTTACAGTACAAATAAATATAACAATATATTAAATGTTTGTAATTATCTTGCCGATTTCTAAAAAAATCAAAATTAATATTATTATTCATTATAAATATTTGTTTTAATATGTATATGATATTTTATTTTGAAATTGTTCAATCTCTGTCTTTGATTTTTAATAAAAAAAAAAATTGAGTATTTTTTTATAAATTCAAAAAATCAATGTTCTTGTTATTGATAGCTGTATTAACGGAAATAAATAATAAGAGGGAGATTAAATGTAGAGTGAATAAGGTGGGTAATATACATATCGTAGTTATAACTCATTTTTTACTGAGTAGTTACAAATATTAGGTCTAAAATAATCTGATGGAACACAAATATTTTTCCATATTTTCTTAAATCTGTATTTTTTCCATAATTATTTAATATAATATGAATTAATTTTGTTTGTGTGTATAGAAAAATAAATACTGATTATATTTACAATTTCAAATCGTAATTATAAATATTCGGATAAATACAAAAATATTTTTTTCTAAAATATAAACTATAAAATAATTCTAAAATAATAATCAGTATGGATTAGAGAATTGAATTTGCTGAATCTGAAGTTACTTTTAAAAATTATTAATGAACAATTAAGATTTCTTGAGTAACAAATTATATAAAATTAATTTAATTTAAAAATGGGTTTTCCATAACCAATCATTCAATATTAATTAAATCAACATAAATATTAAAAACTATTTAAAAAATTCATAAGTGTGCATGAAATTAGAGAAACGGCTAATTTATCAAATTACAATGAAATTATTTTAGTGGAAATATGTAAAAATATAAAATTATTAAACATTTTTTTATAATTACAAGGTACAATTTTATATACAAAGTTAAATAGAAAATAATTATTAATAAATAGCATAGACTATAATTTAAATATCTCTAAATGAAAGTCAAAAGTAATTATTATTTTTTTATAAAATAACATTTTAAAATTGTATATATATATAATCGATGGACGAGTATAAGGACACAATCCATATTGTTCATTCTTTAAATAATCTTGATACTCTTTTGTATTTTAGAAACGAATGTAAAATAAAAGACTGCTAATAATTTCCTGTAAGCGTGTTGTAAAATATTTTGATAGTTTCCAAGTTTTAAGATTCCTGTCTTGATTTATACGTTTGTCGACTCTGATTTTGTTTGTATTTTAGTTCAGTTATAGTCCCAATAGAATTCCTATAAATGTCTTTGATAAGATCAATGTCTTGTTCTTTAAGGCATTGAATACAAATGAGAAGTAAACAGAGTTGATGTTTTTTTTTCAAAGTCGCTGAAGCTCGAACAAAGCAATAGTTCGTTTTCCTTTGATCATGTTTTTTCACGCTTTAAAAAACTTCAACATATATTCGTGTAAATTCTGAAATATTATATATATATATATATATATATATATATATATATATATAAAATGTTATTTATTGTAAACTAACACTTAAATACGGGTATTCAACGTTTATTCTGTAAAAAGCAGTGCATAGTTTATTATTTACAACTTACTCAAAATTAGTAATAAAAATAAAATTTCTCTTTTTCTCTCTTTCTCTTTCTGTCTCTCTCTCTCTCTCTATATATATATAATATAATGAAATATATTATCACTTTTACACATTAACTTTGAACGTATTTATTATTTTTTTTTAAATAATAAATTAAGATTTTAACATATCATTATTATCAGTATCTTTCTACCCAATTCTGGAAAAAAATCTTTCTCAAAAATGTTAATTTTTAGTCACCCAATATCTTTCCTTTTTACACTGACAATTTTTCTAATGTCTCTATGTCATCTTTTTATGGGATCCTTTGTTGGATCATTTTACTTCATTGGGTTCTTAGACAATATTTTTTTTATATCAACGATAAAACCAACCTATTTCTTTTTAAATTTTTACTCTTATTATAATGTTCATAATTTTTGTTTGTTGTCAAATTCACCCTTCTTTTCTTATCTTTATATATTATTTCTAACATGAATTTTCCATGTTTTTCTACACTGTCTAGGGTTGCTGAATTATTTATACATTTAAGACTCTGACATATATATTTCTTTGTTAATATATCTTTGTAGTACGTTAATTTGTATCTATTTAAATATTTACTACAGAAAGTAATTTCTAAATATTTTTTTTATAATGTATCACAGAAATATGTTTTTCATTTTCATAGAAACAAATTTGTCTTGTGTATACAATTTTAAATAATATGTAAAAAATATTTTAAATATCTTATACTTTTTTCATTTTATACAAAACTTAAATCCAGAGATTTTATTTTTATTTTATAAAAATATTTTCCTATAAATGAGGATCTATAAATACTACTATAAAACATTTCCCACTCTACAATAATAAAATTATTTTTTTAATTTGAAAATCAAATTAATTCGATTTGAAAGTTGAATAATTATATGTTAAAATTTAATACAAGTTCATACTTTATTAAAGCAATATTACTTTTGTATGTAATTTTAGAATACATACAGTTATCACATAGAAAAATATGAGAAATTAAATCTATGATAACAAAAATGGTAGAAATATAATCATAATATCAAAAGTTTTCTTTAAAAATTACTTTATGATATTACGATTTTTATACACCTTAAACTACCACCAAAACTTTTATCCTGTGTAGATAACTTACTAAAATTATGACATTCAAGTTTTTCCACAATGCTTATCCCTAAGAACATAATTCTTCTACTCATATAAAACTAGAATATTTTCCAGGTTAGGTATTTTATATTTAATTTATTTTAAAATCGATTTATTTTGATTTTATATATATATATATATATATATATATATATATATATATATATATATATATATATATATAAATAGGCATAAAGATAGATAGATAAATACACAATATAGATGCTTAGATACATATTTACTTTGAAACAAAACTATCACGTATTTCAAATTACCTATCACAATATTTGATTTCAAAATTATAATTAATTTTCAGCTTTTACGTTCCTTGCGAAAATAAAATATTTACTTAGATATTTACTCTAATCTTCTGTTAATTTCATTTTATAACCAGGATAGTTTCACTGATATGAAATAGAGAAAATTGGGTTATATGAAATTTCCCTATTTAATTAAGTAATTTAATATGTAAATTAGTGTTGAAAGACTTTTTGAAAAAAATAATAAAAGATTTAAAAAAAATAATAAAATTTTATTTATTGAATTTTATATAATATATATATATATATTTTATTTTATAAATATATATTATATTATATATATATATATATTATAACCTAATATATATATATATATATATATATATATATATATAACCTAAGAAAAATACATTTGTTCGATTTAATAAAAAACCAAATAATTTTATCTATTTATTCTGTTTAATTGATGAAGTAAAAATTATAACATTAAATTTATTTAAAAAATTTCAAGATCATATTGTAGTTACCTTTATTAAATAATTCATATATTTCAAACAATGTTTATAAAAAAATAATTTTATAAAAAAGAGCAATTAAACAATGTATTATAGTTGGTAATGAAAAAAAAACTATTTTTAATTTTGATGAAATCTTTGATTATTGTGAGAGAGTATATAATCCGCATTTAATGACAAAAAAAATAAATGCTATTAATTTTACACTAAATAGATATTTGATGTTTTGGGACTGTGGCTGATTCACTTTTCACAAATGAATTTAAACCCCAATACCACAATAGTTTAGCATTAACCGATATAATTATAGACTATATAATTATAAATAATAAGTGAACAATAAGTGATTATTGAACACTTTAAACTATTGTGGTGTTGGAGTTTAAATTCATTTGTGAAAAACTAAATAGATACTTTAGAATTTATAGTTCTAGTAAAAATTATCGATTAATTCTTGTAGGTGAGTGAAAAATAGACGAAGACTCACAATTTGCATGTTAAATATTTCTTGGAAAGATTTTAATCGAAGAATAGTTGTTCTCTTTGCCTATGATAGAAAGTTAAAAATTAAATTAGAAAATTACAAAAAAAAAATAGTTATTAGAAAATTCAATCTTTTACAATAATGCTGGTGCTTAAATTGTTCTTCATTTCAGAATTTTTAAAAGATCGTCTTTTTCTGTCAAAGTTTTGAAAATCAGATTTAGTGGTATAAAATGTTTTTTGTAAACATTTTTTTAAAATTAAAATTCCTATTATCGGACTTGCAATTTTAAGCATGTATATATATATATATATATATATATATATATATATATATATATATATATATAAATGTTATGTACAGGTATATTTGTGTGATGATTGCTAGTATTTTAATCGATGTAACCTTATAAATTGTTCGTCATAGAAATTCATGTTTATTATGTTGACATATACTATAACTGTACAATGATGTATAAGTAACTGAACGTTGTTAATTATAGTTAAATACATTGTAATAATTCTTGTAAATTCATTACATTTTGACGTTTTAGTAAAATAATAAGTATGTACTAGTAATAATTATACGTGTTAATATAACGATACATCCGTGCTAACAAATTCTAGTCTTTCGCGATCAAATTTTAGTACATATTTCATGGTAAATTATCATGTAAATACCGGCTTCTACAGTGGTAATAAAGCAAGGTGAAACGACCGACATACTATGGCTCTCTACAACTATGGTTGTACCACAACTGGCTGCACAAGTACCTTTGTAGTTACAACCATTTCACCAGATATGGTGGTAGCTGTTGAATAATTAACGATGACGGTCGACGCTGGTGGTCGTGGGTAACGGTCATGCCTTTGGTGGTTGCAGTATTGGGTCATTGCTGTTCATTACCACTCATCCACTTTGACTGCCTTGCTGTGAACGTCTGGGAAAAGCAGCGCGTGGCGTCTTATTCACCAGAGTATAATTCCGTGCGTCGATAAATGTCGTGTTGTTTTAATATAAAAATACGAACTCGAGAAGGAAAAAAACATGTTGTTAATGGAAAATTAAAAAATGGAACTATAATAAGAAATTCGTGTCATATTCGTGTCGGTTTTTAAATATTCTTTTTTATTAGATGGATGGAATGTTTTTCAATTAATGTAAAATTCAAATGTTTTTTTTTCAGTTATATTTGAATTGTAAATTTTTCGATTACATTTTTAATTGTCATTATAATTCAATACAAAAAAATGTCACTGGAAATGTGAAATACAAATATCAAACAAGAGATGAATTTTAATTAAGAATAAATAATTTTATTTCCTTTTTTTCGTTCACATATTAATTACTTTATGGATACACATATTAAATAATTCCATTACTAAAATTCAAACTATATTAAAAAAGCGCTTTATCAAAAATAATTTAGATTTACAATTTATACAAAAAATAAATTTAATTATATAAAACATCACTTTTTAAGTGAATAAATAGCAACATTTTTAATGACATAAATAATTTTATTTTGTTTCAATTTTCTTTATATATGTCATAATAATTATTTGTAAAATATTTATAATCCTATCAATTAAAATATTTTTTAGTTTAAAAATAGAACTTTTTTTAAAAAAAAATAATGTCATTTAATATTTGAATTTTAATAAAAATCCTTTAAAAATGTTAAAATTTCAAATACACACTTATAACAAAAGTCTTATACTTTTTAACACGAATTTATATCTTAACTTTAGAAGAAACAGGGATTTAACTAAGTGAAAGTAATTATCATTTTGTATAGAAACTTTTTGTTTAAATTAGTGCCGATCTAAAATGTAATAAATGAGATATAAATTCACTTTTAGACTCATTTTTTTAGGAAGAAATTATTTAAATATCAATTTAACATTTAATTAATTTATATCTATAAAGAAATAATTTCAAGATACATTGAACAAAATATTATTTTTTTTTATTAAAATTCTATGTACTGGACTAATAAAGTTATTATTAACAATAAAAATATTAAATAATAAATTAATTAATAATAAACCAAAAATTATAAATGAGGTAATAACCTTTTAAGTAAAATTTAAAAAATAACTAATTTTAGATTTAAAAATTGAATACATATCCTTATCAAATTATTTATTGGTAATTATATTATTTATAAGTATTTTTATTATATATATAATATAGATAAATAATGAATAGTATTTTTTTTTAATTTTTACACATTTATTAGATTAATATAAATTTCTTGTCATAATTTTTTTAATATTTTAGTTATATTTAACATCTAAAGAAAATATTTTTTTTATTTGTTTTACAATTTTTTGCATAAAATATTGTAAAAGTTTTTGAAACTTAAAATTAACTAAATGTTGGATGGAAAACGCTGATTTTGAAATTATAACAATATAATGTTTAAAATATATTATGAATTACATAACTAGTTGCTAAATTTAATAATTCTGTCTGAATATTAAAAAAATGAAATTTAATAATTTAACAAAATTAAGTAGCAATAAATAATAAACTACATAAAAAAGTACAAATCTAAAACGATCTGAATTAAATATATCAAATAATAATTGTTGCTAATAATATCTACATTTTTTTATGTAATTAAATAAACATTAGTTATTTTTGCAGTTATTATTTTTGATAAAATATAAATCGTCATTTTAAATATATTTTAATTAATTTTCTTAAAAAATATCAAAATAAAAAATGTAAGAGAAAACACATTGACAATATAAAATACAATGTCAAAATACTAAATTGCATTTTGTGATAAATTTATCTCATATATATATATATATATATATATATATATATATATATATATATATATATATATATATATATATATATTTGTATTAATTTAAATAATAAATATTAAAACTTTTTTAAACAATAACAGTTATGATTTAAACATAAATTTTATTTAACCTTTTTGTTTGATTTTTTTTAAATATAACTCCAGAAATATTTTTATTATTGAAAAGATAGAATTTTATAAATATTTATGGGATTGAATTAATTTGTGATAAAGTAATATAAAAGGATACAATGCATCAAAAATAAACATATCAAATTCTCTATATACTACAGTGAAATAGCAGTGAAAATTCCATTGTCGTTTTCAAAAACACTGTATTGGTAATAATATACAAAATTCTACATGTCAAGAAAAGTGATCTCGATGTAAATTTAAATGTTAATTATGTACGGTGCAATTATGCGAAGGAAGTGCCAGCCCACTCGGTAGACGTGTATCGATCGAATGTCTGAGCGGATAGCTTGAATTAATCATGGAAAGTAACGTTTGTTGAAATGTCACGACTCCACGCCGAATCGTTCGTTCGTTCCTTCGTACAAATGTACGTTGGTTCAAGGTGGAAGACGTAAGCGTGTAGTCTTAGCTAATGGATCTCTCGTCGGCAACGATCACACGTGTTACTACTACAACAAGGAGCAGAGCCATCGAGAGCAACCCTTTTAAAGATGCATTCACCGACATTCAACGAAATGTGATGGCCACAGAGCGGATGTTTATACAGCAGGTTCACAAAATATCTACAAATTTATACTGTCCGATTTTGTATCCACATAAAACTTTTAGTTGTTCGTAAAAGGTTTATAGTTTAACACTTTTTTTATTGTAAGATACCTATTTGAATACTTAAGACCGCTTGATACTCCCAGATTAGTTTTAGAAATCGGGATTTTTAAGGTATCGTACGTTGAACATTTTGTTAAAATATACATACGACCAAAGTAAGTAACAGTTTTTCAATACATTCATTTAGTATTTTTTATAACAGTCAAGATGACTTTTTTATATTTCTTTAAATGTGTTCTGAAAATAATTTAGGATGTTTAAGAAATAAGGTATTTTAAAATGTAATTTTCTAATCAACCACGATATTTTAAATAAAAAGTTCTACCAAATATCTAAACAATTTTTTCGTCAATAATGAATATTAATATAAATTTTTAAAAAATATTTATCAAGAATTAATCAGTTTTATTATATTATAAATTAAGTAACAAATCATTTAAATATTTATACACAGTTTAAATCAATAAAAATAAATTATATTTCGATAATTCTTTATAGTAAAATAGTTTATATAAAAATATTTAATTAAAATAAAATACAATATATGGATATTAGTTTTTATTCATTATTTGTATTCTTATAAATTTTTTGTATTTATTTCATTAGTTTGTTTCTCAAAATCACAGTCAAAATTAATTTTATAAAATACATAAAAATATTACCATGTATAAAATATTTATTCATTTTTATAAATGGAAAATATTGTAAAATATCAATGACAATATTTTTATTTTAATTAAAAAAAATAAACTAATAATTTAAATATTTCTCATCGACAAACGATTAAAATTTTTAATGAATTATTAAATTGTTCATATATTCTAATTGTGTTATTTTCTGAGAGTAAATGTAAAAGAAAATTATCCCAGAATATAAGATTGGTAATTATTTAAGATATTTCTATATATTTACTGGTATTTTCTATAAATACATTGCATAAATTTCAAGTTGATTTGTAAAAAGACATATTTAAATTCATATATTATAATTTACTCAATATTTAGCATTTTTTTCCTTAAGAATTTTTGAAATCTGATGAAATAATTATCAGTTATATAAATAATTAAAACTTCGAATTGAATATATATAATTAAATATACTGATATAGATATTAAAATTTGAATTTCATATTTTTTTTACTACAAAACGAGTATTTATAAGCCAGAAATTTTTATTCTTTAAAAATTTTAATTTAATAAATATCTTCTAATAATATTATTATATAATATTGTTTCGAAAATCAATCTATTTTCTATATTCATATTTTTAATAGAAATTTTAATAAAAAAATATTTTTTTATGTTTACAAAAAATTCAATACTATTAATTTTCCAAATAATTAATTTTAAAAAATATGTATATGATTTTCGAATTAACTGAATATTTTTTATTGAAAATAGAAAAAAATATAAATAATAAACAAAAAATTAAATATTTTACGATATACCACAATATATGTAAAATATTTTGAGCATATTTTTACTGTAATAAAAAATATAAATTAATTTTTGTTAAAACAATTAAAAATATAATTCAACCAAATGTATAATGAAATTTAGAGTTCAGTTAAGTTTTTGTTAATTTTATATTTAATTTATTATATTAGTAAAGTTCAATTTCGTGACAATGAGTTATTTTCGTATGACTTTATAAATTCATTTTTCCTCGCTTTCTATGCACAACCAATAAATATTTAAAAAAGTGTTACACAAATCAGTAAGTTACACAACGGTGTACTATGAGGAAACAGCTAGCAATATAGACCCGTATGGTAGTTAAAGGGTTGACACAACAAACAACGAAATTTACTTTCGTCGTGTTCTTCATGTTTTACAACTCCCTCGACATTTTCTATAAGTAAGAACAGCGTCGTCTTTGTTGGCATAAATGACTAAATAAATAATGTGTGCTCACATACATTGTTTTAAAAAGACAAAAGGATATATCTCCAGTGAAAACTTATTTACACTTTCAGTGTCGTAATACTGCGCATACACTTACTTGTCGTGGAGGAGCTTTTTCATGGAAATTTTAGTACTCATATAAAAATGTGGTTTACAATGGACGAAATTGCTTTGCGTGTCCATAACTCTGTTCTATTTTTTTAAGTTTTTCTTATTATTATATTAAAACAAATTATATAAGTTTCAAACGAAATTACTAATAGGCAGTAAATAAGAAGCTGTTATGTGCAAAGGAAACTAAGCTACATTTGAACAAAGTTCTCATTTACTCATATACAAGTCGTTCTTTATATACATATATATATATATATATATATATATATATGTATGTATAAAGAGAGAGAGAGAGGGAGAGAAAGATGAATAGATAAATAAATATATTTGAATATATGTAACTAAAATTTATATTTTAATTTAATTATTTTCATTTTGAAATTTTTATAATTTTATCAATTATAATTAGCAATTTAAAAATTATAACGTAAAATAAAATAAAATTACAATATAAAGGAGTAATGAAAGGACTAAATGTATAATACGCATGAATATAACTGTATTTTAAGTATCAGAGTTCATCAGATTAAAAACTAGGTCGAACTTTAATCATTCTTCAAACACTAACGTTGAAATTTAATAGACTTTATGATAGTTTTATATGTTTTTTATTATAAAATATCTCAAAATTTTAAGTATATATATAAATATACATATGTGTATATATATATATATATATATATATATGTATATATTTATATAAACATATAAGAAAATCTAATGAAATTCGATGAGACTTTCGCCCAATACTGGACTAAAATTGGTTTTTATATTGATAATGATTCTTTCTCTCTCACTTTCTCTCTCTCTCTCTATATATATATATTTATACATAAAAATATCTAATTCTCGTTTTGAATATATATCTGTGCGTATGAACAATTTTTTTTTTAAAAATCCTGATATTTACTTAAAATTTCAATAACAATAATTTTATTTATAGTATTTTTATAACTTTACATAGTCTATTTATAATGAAATAATTAATAATTATAAATAATTTATATAATAATAAAAAATTATTTATGAGAAAAATTAATATAAACATAATATAATAATTTTTATTGAAATATTAAAAATATTATTATAAAATAATGAGCAGAAAATATTTATAGTATATATTAAAAAAATTGTGATATCTGAATGTATTTTCTTTTAAGTTCCAAATTATTATGAAACATTTGTTGAAGTACTGATTATAATTTCACCTATAAATAAATAAAAAAAAATATTTCAATATTACTTATTACACAAAAATGATATTTATTATTTTCACATATTTAAATTTGATTACTAAATTAAAATTTAATATTTTTTTTAATTAAAGTTTATACTTTTAAAGCTGTTAATATGTAATTAATTTGTATACTCCTGTTTTATTAAAAGGCTAGTTTTAGTGATTTGGGATACTTTTTATTTAATTATATAATACAATAAATTAACGATTGTTAGAATATATCAGAAATAATAAAATATAAAAGTATATTTTCATAAAAATACGTTATATTTAGAAATAAAATTTAATTAAAATATTGACAAAAAATTAATGAGTATATACATTTATTTTTTAAAAAGTTAGTTATTTTTAAAACAATCTGTTATTCGTAAGTAATAAGAAATATTTTCATTCTTAAATCAGAATTTTTTGAATAGACAGAATTTTATTAATACAAATTACAATGAAATAATATAAGAACAAACTGAATTCAGCAGTAAAATTATTCAAATACTTATCATTCATAAAGTGGAAAATATATGTTTTCCTATTGAGCATTCCACAAATTATCCTCAACATTTATAATAAATAATAATTCAAACAATTTACATCTCTCCATATATTTATTTAAAACTGAACTTCATTAAATATAAAATTATCAAATTATTTTGTGTAAATGAAAACTATAATACATGCATGAATATAAATTACGTCATATTCAGAGAAAACGCAACGGAATGTGAACTTACAAGTCAACTATTTGTAGTGGTTGTACTAAAGCAACGGCAGCAAGTATGAGAACTTATTGGAATTCTCGTCTTCACTAAAGACTAATGGAATTGGAACGGACAATGGTTGTAAGAATGAACACTCAACCAGTGGTAGCAAATGAGAAATATTTTCGTAAATAGTAGATTTATAAAAAATATAACTTACAACAGTTGTACAAAAAAGCACTGAATTGAAATAGAAAGGAATTCTCAAAATATGTTTGGGATGTAATTGTTGTTTTATGCAAATAACATGTAAAGATTAGAATAAAAATATTTTTGGATGGGTTTATGATCCTGTTAAATATTTTTTATATATTATAAAATCATATTTTTTGAAGAAAAAAATTTCAGTATCTTTACTATTAATATCCTTGATAATATTTGTTTAACAATGGAAAAATAAAAAGAATTACTATTTAAATATTTATGAAATAATGAGATTAATTATAATTAAAATTTAATTTAAAAATTCTATTTTTATTACAACAACCTATTTTTCAACATTAAAAAAATATAAATAGCAAAGAAGAACATAAATTACTATCAAATAATTACAGTTCTAGATTGAATAAAAACTGGCAATAAATGAACGATTATTTTAAATTATTAAGTATTATTAAGTGTATAATAATGTACTGTAGATGTATTTAACATTATTCAAAGTAATTTATAATTTAAACTGAATGAAAAAAATAAGACTACATATATCGTAATAAATAAGAACTTTTATTGGAAATATTGTAGGTGAATAATAAGTATGTCAAGCTGGTAATCAATAGATCAAAGAGGTGTTCATAACTGAATAACTAACCCATTGGCTTATTGACTAATGTGTTAGTCTGAATTAAACAGTTTCACACGCAATTTATTTCATTTTCATACACGATTGTTTTTATGAATATTGTTAATTACTTACAAATTTGTTATTTTTTCAAAAATAATAAAATGGAAAAAATAAAGATATATTTTAGCTTGTATTATTCATAATTTATCTTTATACGACTTTTTATTACAGATTTTTTTAATACAATTAGAAAAATATTTTACATTTTGTTATGTATAAAATATAATTAATTGAAATTATTAAGAATTGACATGTTTAAAATATATATCATTGATAATTATTAATAACAGATAGTTAATATAAAAGATTGAAAATAAATAAAACTTCAAAATTTTTATCAAAACTATTGTTTAATTTTTACAAAATATTTATTTGGTATACTATTTAGTATATCACTTTTTTCAATTAAAGAATGCAACTGCAGTAAAACCATATTATTCTATTCAATTAATTTATGAGTAAAATTTTATTATCAAATAACAATTCACTTGATTTTTCAGTAAAAAATATCACTTGAAGTTATTTTTTTAAAATATACTAATTTGCAACAAAAAAGCTATGGTAGGATTTTTTCAGCAAAATATGAATTATAAAAAATTGTTTTTTTCAATAATATCAATTTGTTTCAATGACTTGTTTAGAAAAAAAATATTGATATCAATACTGTATATAGAAATTAAATAAATTTTGTTTGGTTAAAAAATATTTAACATTTATTTATAAAATTTTATTAGGTAGTAAAATATCAAGTAATTACTTAAATATAATGTAACTAAAAAAAATTAATTGCGTGCGAAAATATTTTTCTGATAGTTTTAAAAGAATTTTTAACTGGTATTTTACAAATAATAAACAATATAAAAAAATATTGAATATTATTTTTATCTGAAAACATTTTACATAATTTCTGATTTGAAAATAGCATAAATAACTATTATTAAAATATTATAGATTATATTTCAACGACATGTAGTTAGTATATTAAAAAATGATATGGTACATGAAATAAATAAATTATTGGACCTATTTCATCACACGTAATGCCGCTCATTATCGCACGCGATGTCCATTCAGGCTATAATATTATTTTCTGCTAAATGCAGCCAGTTAGAAAGGTAGATAAACTTACTAGCAGGTCAGAAAACTAGGTTTCGACTAACCAGATGAATGTCGCGTGCGATTATTGTCCATGCGAATGAGTTTTTATTCTCAGCGGGTGATGCACTATGGTTAGTTTAGACAGAATGTCACTTACAAATGAACTGTTTTTTATTTTATTTTCCAATTGTGTCCTATCAAAAATATTAATATATGTAACGAGAGTAAAACTTACTTGCTACCATGACAGGTTGTTGATCAATCGATTATGTACTAGAATTTTTTTTCTTGATTAATGTTATCTTATATTAAGAAAATGATTGTTTTTGATGATTAATGAACGTTGATTTCAACTATATAATAAGATTAAATAACGAAAAAATATTTTTTCAACGAAATTAATCATGATTGAATGATTAGCACAATAGTAACTAATAAATTATGAGTTAAGTCGAATTTTTAAGAAACGTTAACTTTTCAAGAAAGTTATTTTTATTATTTCAATATTTAAGTATGTAAATATTAATATATATATATATATATATATATATATAATGTTAAATATATAATAAAAATAAATAAGCTAAACATTGATATTGACAAAGCTTCAGAAATAAAATGCAATAGAAATTTAATTAAAAAAAATAAATACAATATTTATATTCCTATAGTAGGATTTATATTATTAAATGATTATAAATTACAATTTGTTAAATATTAAAAATATAATTGCTTTTAAATATAACTTTCAATTTCATATTAATTAAATGACAAAAAATATATAAATAAAATAAAATTACAATTATTGTAATTGTGTTGTTATTAATTTCAATAAATTATATTAAAAAGGTGACAAATTTATCATTGAATATTTCAACCCAATTTCATTTATATAAATAACGTATTTAATATTTTTTACAGAAAAATTTTTTTATTCCTAAAAAATGATATTTTTTCATAAAAAGAAAAATACGAATAAAACATAATGAAAAAATAATGATGAAAAATAGAGAATTGAAAAGTATACCAATTTTATTTAACTTTTTATTATTTACATTTGCTGGATATTTAAACTGTATTTGGGTATGATGTGTCTAATTAGCTATGGTAAGATACCAAACATTATAATAAAAAAATTATATACAACGAACGGGTATACAGAAATAAAAACGAACCATTTTAAATATATATATATATATATATATATATATATATATATATATATATAGAGAGAGAGAGAGAGAGAGAGAGTATTTATAGAAATTTTTTAATTAACTATAACAATAAGTTTTATGTTTATACTTAGTTGAGAATTATTTACTATATATCATTAATGTTTAATAGGATTTACTGACTTATTTTTTTAAAAAAAATTAAAAATTAATTTATTGCTAATGAATGAAGTTAAATTATCAATGTACAATTTCAAATAATGTAATATTCTATCTATCTTAAAAATTACTACTAAAAATTTATACAATTACCCTGAAAAGTTTTATTGAAAAAAACCCTTAAATGCCTGACGATTATATATACAGACTGTTAGATGAAATAAAACAAAACGTATTTTAGTATTGAGACCCTTTCATTGTAAATGACAAGTTGTATCATTTCGAAACCAATAGTCACGTTCATCCACTTCCAGTAATGAAATGAATTGCTCTATTAAATTCCAATGTAGGTTTACATCATTTGTATCCTCGAGGAAAAAGGTCTTATTACATAGTAGCATCAAACGACATACCACACCTTAACTGTTTAAGACTATAAGAGATGTTCCAAGAAAATTTGTGGGTTTTCAGTAATATTATACTTAATTTTAGTATTTTTTAAGTATCTTATTTTTATAATGATTATAAGAAAAATAATTTTGTGAGGATAAATAGTAGAAAAAAATAAATAAAAAGGAAATATTTTTATTAATTTAATGAAAAAATATTTAACATTTTAATTATATAAAAAATAAAAGATGATTTATATATATATATATATATATATATATATATATATATATATATATATATATATATATATATATATATATATATATGTATAATTATTTTATATGATTATATACCAATGTCTCCACAAAGCACAAGCACAACTGTGTTCATAATTACTGTAATAAAATGTGCTCAAAAATACGTGGAAAATTAAATTATTTAATAAATTAACATACACAACTGTTTTCAATATAATAAATAAAATACTTTACTTTTAATTTATTTTAAAATATTGTAAAAAAAAATTTCTAATGAATTGTATTAAATATCTTAATTATTTATTTACTCTATTTTATGTTTTATATATATATGTATATATGTATATATATATATATATATATATATATATATTTATATTTAGTTACATGAAAAATCAAATAAAATGAAAATATATATTAAACTTTTAAGAAATATTCATAAAAATGCTATGATCTCCTTATAAGTACAGAAAGAAATGAAATTTTAAAATTATGAATAGATGACAAAGTAAAACGATTTCATCAATTATTTACAATAGTTCTAGACAAAGTGTTTAAGATATTAAACTGTGAATCTGATAGTCATTTACAAGTTACTAACATTTTTTAGTCCAGATAAACTTGTAAAATGAACACAACGATTAGACACAATTGAATAATTAAATAAAGTGAAAAAAATAGTTCTGCAATGAGCCACAAAAATAAAAAAAGATCGTCAATAGAAAATAGATACCATTAATTGGAAATCTAGAAATATAAAAAGGAATAAGATATATAAGGATAGATGGGAGAGAGATATGAGAAAATTCGTCGGTGTAAACTGAAAAAAGGATTGAATCACTGGAAGCGAAATGTTCTGTAAAGTCTTTCGACCCAGTAGTAAATAGAAAGAGGCTGATGATATTTATGACAATTATTATATACATATATATATATATATATATATATATATATATATATATATATATATATATATGATATATTTCAAGAAAATTGTAAAATTATAAAGCATAAATTTCTAAAAAAAATTATAATATAAAATCAATAAAATAAAATATTTTCATGTTTTATTAGGTTTTTTATTACTTTACAATAATTTAAATAATTGTTATTTTTTCAAAATTTAATGAAGATTGATTGAAGTTGACAATTTAAGCGAATATAAATGTTTTATAAAATTAAATATTGAAATTTGTTTATCATTGTATATTTATAAATATTTTTTCGTTAATTTGTAAATATATACATTATTCATATATATATATATATATATATATATATATATATATATATATATATATATGTTTGTGTGTGTGGGGGGGGGTAGATATAAACAAATATAAAATAAAATAATTCAAATATGAATAATTCATTTACATTACAAATACAAAATATTTTCTGTTTTTTATTGAAGTGTACAAAAATTAATTACCGTACACATTTTATTGTTTTGCCTGTTTATATATATATATATATATATATATATATATATATATATATATATATATATACATATATAAAAGTTACGAATGTTTTATTTTAAAATCATTAATTTAAATAGCAAAGTAACACGTTCACACATGTATATATTCGCATATTTATGTCTATATATGTACATATACGTATATATTTGTGTGTTTGTATGTATATCCATTAAGTTAAGTATAAACAAAATGTGTAATGTTACGCTATCATTGATCTTAATTTTAACAGAACCTTTTTAGACGCCCATGTATACAGCACTCAAAAGTATACCGGCATCGTGAAAAACAAAGACCACCAACACATACTATTTCTGTTTCAAACAGAAAGCTCTTCACGAAGCGGAAAGACTTTCTTGCATTTTTCAGTTAATCTGTTCTTCGCTGCCACGTTTAATTTTTTACACGTATTTTCACACGTTCATTTATCATTTAGTCAACGTTACTTTTTTCCCTATCCAACGATGCTCGGCCAATTTCGGTAAAAGAAATACGTGAGATATTTAATGATCTTGACCTAACTAAAACTTTTATTCTAATTAACTCTTTTATTTTCTTATAATTGTTAATGACTTAACAGTATTACTCTGTATCGTTTAATATATTTTATACCTAAATGTAATAAATGTTTTAATTTATCATTTTTATTACTATCTTCAAAACAGAAAATAAAAATCAATTTATTTCAATGTTTAAAGAAACAATTCATAAATGATAGTTAATAAAAAATCGTATATACGTGACTTTTCTCCATTCAGTGGGTAATCAAAAAGAAAAAATAAACAAAAACTGATATGTACTTTTTAGTATCAAACTTGGATATTTTATTCCTATGAGTAAAATATTTTTAAGCAAAAATAAACTTTACTAATAGTACTAAAAAGATCTCGTAAAGTTGTGTACTCCAGCAAGTATTGACACAAACTAAATTCAAACATCAATCTGTGTAACTAATGGATTTTATCGACTTTATATATACTGAATAATTTTTACAGAAAATAAAATAAAAAAGTAAATATCAGAGTAATAAAATAAGGAATATTTTAATAGTAACTTTTATATTAATAAAGAATATAATCTTAATTAAATTAAAATAAAGATAATTTTATTTGAAGTACATGTTTTAATTTTAAATGATATATATATATATATATATATATATATATATATATATATAATAAAAATTAAAAATTGTAATAAACAAAAAATATATTAAATTATTTATTAAAAACGCAGTTCTTTGAAATATAAAACCTGCTCGCCGTGGTAACATTTATATTTTTTATATTCGAAATTTCGTTCAACAGAGATTAGTATGTATTTCGGTTTCGCTTATTCGCCTAAAGGAATTTAATATAAACTTTATATTCGGAAGCCATTAAATGTCAAAGTTAGTACTGTTCAAAATTAAACATTTTCTACGTAATGAGAATATGTCAGATATGAGCATATGTCTATGTATGAGCAGGTAATAATGAAAATCCTTTTTAGATTCAAATGAAATTTAGATTGCATTCGTGATTGTTGAAACTGTCGACTGCCTTGTCATTAAAGCAAAAACTAATTGAGTCGTCACATTATATATGTAAGGATGATAAATGTGAATAATATACGTTTGGTGTGCTTAGAAAGATCCCACAATTAATTGGAGAATATCTTAAATCATTTTCAACAATGTAAGGTCAAAAGAGAATAAGATAAAATAGTAGTTATGTACATACATACATATGTATATTTTTTATATATATATAATTATAAAATATATTTATTTACACCTACATTAATTTTAATAATAAATATTACAAATAACAATTTATACCGAAAATAAAAAATATGATACAATTGATAAGTTGCATTATTTTTTAAATGAATTTAGAGAATAGTATTTATTTAAATTGATTATGGTAAACAGATTTCATCAATACAACATTGAATTAAAATTTGTAGTATAAATTAACTAGTAGTTCAATGAAATGTAATCAAATTAAATTTACACAATTTTCTTATCAGTAATAAAAAATGCACTTAACAATTAAAAAAATATACACTTTATTAGAAGATTTATTAATTATCTTACCACGTAAATTATTTAATACTTTAGAAATTCGATAAATAGTGTAATTAATCAAATATTAAATAAATTGTTCAGATTTTAACCAAATTTTGAATAAAATCACTTTTAATTCTTTTGATTAACAATTTTATAATTCTTTTAATTAATTTATTTATTTAGAATTATTTTTTTTATTATTTACCAAATAAATTCAATAAATATTTTGACTTACTTCTACCTATATTAAGATCTTTCTCTAGGTCTTTGATATTTATTGTTCCAATCAATAATTTCTTTTTATTGTTTTTCTTTTACCTGAATTGTAATTATTATTATTTGGAGTCATTTTTATTTTTCTTGTTATTATATCTACCAATTTATTTTATTTTCATATCCATCCTCTTATTCTTCAAAACCGACTTGTTATTCACAACGTACATCTTGTTATACTTGTTGTGTTGTATAAAATCACTCAAAAGATCAATTTTTGTACATAACAAATGTCCATTTACGTGCATGTGTGTGTTTGTATATGTAATTTGACTTATATCTAACAAATTTAATTTAAATTATCATAACTGTAATATCATATATCGTATAAGTTAATATTATTTCTAATTTATATTCCTGTTAACTTCTCAGTAATATACCAATTAATTTATGAATAAACATATGTTTTCGATAAAAATCTGCAAATCATTAATTTTGAAACAGACTGCAAAATTGCAGTGGAATAATAAACTGTTATTTATTATGCATTTACTGATTTCTGATTTTTTTCAGTCGACACGCAACGACAATTATTAAAAATACATGATAAAATGGACTTTGAAAATAAAGACGCATTTTTTGTTAAACAAAAAATAAATAAACGGTATATACGTCAAACACACATACACATTATTTATATATATATAACATATTATATTATATATTTTATATAATGATTAATATTATATAAAAAAAATATGAAAATTATTCATTATGCATAAGTTTTTCGTTTATTACTGAGCTAAAAAATTAATTATATCAGTATTTTTTTATTTTCATTAAAAATTAAATTTTATCATGAATTCGCAAATTAAAAAAGAGTATGAATATATATATATATATATATATATATATATATATATAGGGCGTCCTAAAAGAAACTGAAGGGTTTAAATATATATTTAATTGCTTACTATAATTTACTATTCTCAAATATCCATCAGTGTCATTTGAGTCATCTTACAAAATATTATTAAATATTTACATGCTTAGAGAAATATTGATACGAATGTCTTCAATGGAAACGAATATTTAATATTAATATGAGTGAGAATAATTAAAATTACATTTTGTTGCAAAATTATGAACTATTTGTGGATTCAGATCGTTTAATAATATCTTTTATATGTACATTTTAGTTTATCAAAGTATGATATATTCATTTATGTTAAAATTTGATGTGACAAAACTATATTTACATTTCTGATAATTTAAAATTGTAAACTCATTTATAAAAAAATTCGTTAGTATCGATTTAATAAAAATAAATTATTAAATATGATTAGTATCTAATACATAATTTATAATGAAATTTGTGTTAAAAATTTCACTTCGTATATATATATATATATATATATATATATATATATATATGTGTGTGTGTGTGTGTGTGTGTGTATAAGAATATTATTTAGAAATTTAATAATATGTGAAAAACATTTCAATAAATTTTAAAATGTCTATATTAGTTTTCGTTTTAATTAAAATATTAACTGAATATCTGATAAATGTAATTTTTTAATATAAAAAAATAACTTAATATACATTTTAAACGTTATGAAAATAAAATAAGAATATAATATTTTTAACCTAAACATTACAAACAATATTGATTAATTTTTTTTATAAAACAGTAAATTACATATTTCATATAAATAATAATATAATTTAATATTTGCGAAGTTCAAATTTGTATAATAAATTTAATATATTCTAAATATGTTATTTGTCAAACATGTATTTATTTAAATTGTTGACATAACTTTTAAATAACAATTATTTTCTTTCATAATATTCTGTTGTAAAGAAATATATATATATATATATATATATATATATTAAAATGTTTAAATTTATAGCTCTCTCTTGCACACACACACACACATACATACATACATACATACATACATACATATATATATATATATATATATATATATATATATAATTTATATTGAATTTATATAAATTAGTATTTACACAAAAACATAAGTTTTTAAAGAATGAAGAATTTTACCTATATTTTACTATTTCAATAAAAATAATCGTTTATTATAATTTTTACAAAATAACTAAAAAGTTATTTTAGCCTTAATAGAGTTATATTTTAAGAAAATATAACTCTATATTATAATTCTATATTATAACATATATTTTAAGAAAATTAAAGAAAACATCAGTTTTATATATACAAAATAAATCATATATTTTTTAAAATATGCTGAATTAATATACTGCATTGAAGTTGTTAATTCAAGGTTATTACAGGTTATTTGCTTTTTAGGATGAAAAGGAACTTTTTTACAACATTAATTTTAAATCGAGTTTGCAATAACATGACGTGTTTATTTAGCATAATACAAAAAGCAATATAATTTAGGTGCAACAAAGATTGCAAATAAGACTGATATATATACATATATATATATAAATGTGTGTGTACAAATAATGATATACAATTTTTAGAGGTTTATACCCCTTTATAATAAGTACTTTTCAAGTAATAATTAAATATAAATTATATAATTGCTTGTTGAGTTGATAGCATGTTAAATTAACCACAGTAAAAGAAATACCCAAATATATAATTAAAATCTTGAATATGAACAAAACAAGTCAATACTGTTTAAAAAAATATACAGAAAACGTCTATGTGATTAATATTTAACATGTCATTCGAAATAATTTGTTTCAACAATTTAAAACAATAAAATATAACACAATGACCTTGTACCAAATTCTAATTTATTACAAATTGTCAACCCCTTTGTTTCATATTACTGCATACGTGAAATAAAATGGCTATCCTTTTATATAATCTTATCAATTTCAAAATTGCCAACCGTAAAATAAAAAAAGTATAATTACAACAAATGAAAAATAAAAATGGCTCAACACATCGATATACATTCACATATATATACACATTTATATACAAATAAATGCGCTAGGTACGTACGTACGTTACAACAACACGGCATGGCCATGTCCCAAACAGTAATCTATCGATAAAACCCTCTAAAATTAAGATAAAACGTAAATAGAACGTATCCACAGCCGCGGGTAGCAATTCCGAGCTCTGAACCCGCCCTCTGACACATTACATATCGTGCGACTCGACGCACAAGCATCGGCCGACACGCAACTTCACAAACAAACGTGCCATAGTCAGTCAGGTCCGAGGTTTGTATACTTTTAAATACAAATACACATACAATGTTTCATTATATACATACATACATATATACATACATATATATATATATATATATATATATATATATATATAATTTATTCTAAAATTACATTAACTGATAATTAAATTAAGACTTTTTCAAATGTCAGAAATTAAAAGTAATATCACTTTATATTCCGAAAACATTTGGAAACAATATTATTTTTAAAATATAATTCTTAAAATAAAATAACTAAGCTATTTTATTTTCAGTATAATAAAGTAATGACATTTTTATGTATACAGTATTCTATTTTTTTTAATTTCGAGTTGTAGTTGCTATAGAAATACATGTAGCAAAAAATATAGTCCTATAAATAAAAATTACCACGAAAAATGAAGAATGATACATTTTTCTGTTTCTAGGAAAATGTTATCCTCTTGTTTCTGAGATATTATAATTTTACCATACAAACTGGTATTATTAAAAAAGATATATAGTTGTAATATTTTAAAAGGTTGAATTAAATCTAAAAATAATTTTAATAAAGCTTTATTTCTTAATCCAAATAACTAAAAATTCAAATTTATATATTTAACTCATGAAATTATATGAAAAAAAGGATATTAATTAAATAAAATGTATTCGATACTTTTAAACATCAATGACCCCAAGATATATTTATATAAAATAAACTTCTACATAATTGAAAAATTATTAAATAATATTAATTCTACTCCATTATTAATCATTATTTTAAATTATCATCTATTTTTTTATCTATTTATATATAAGAGAGAAATAGAGAGAAAAAAATAGATTTATACTAAAAATGAGAAATTTGAAATGGAAATACCTTCATTCATATTTCCAAGATATCAATATCACTGATGAACAAGAAAAAATATTTATTAGGAATCTTTAGATATAAAAAGTTTCATGAAGAGATTAATAGATAAATGAGATAGAGATATAAGAAAATATTTCAGAGTAAAAAGGAAAAGAAAGGCAATGAATCACTTGAAATGAAAAGTTTTGGAAGAGGGTTTTATCAAGTAATGGATAAAAAGAGGCGGATAATGATAGAAAGATTCATTTTTGTTATATATGCATGTTACAAATATAAATATAGACAGATTTATATACATATATACATGTACATATATATATATATATATATATATATATATATATATATATATATATATATACAGAACAAAAGGACTTCTTAAAATTACTTCAAGTGATTTCCTTAATTGTATTTTCTTTTCATATTTCACAAAATGTTTGATGGTTTGTGGTTCGGAAAAACAGCTTTAATCTTTTCTGTTCACATAGCTCTTTGAGTAACTATTGTTCTCGGATGCCTTCTAAAAGTTGGAAAACATGTTTGCCTACTTCTTAGATAGTAGCTACATCATGCAGTAATTTAATAATATTGATTTTTTTAGATCCACATACAGCACAACACACACACACACACACACACATATATATATATATATATATATATATATCTATATATATATATATATATATATATATATATATATATATATATATATATATATGCGTTCGTGTAAATGTGGGCGTGTGAGTGTTAATGAATATATTTGAAGATTAACAGAAACTGACATTCTTTATCTGAAAGTATTAGTAAGTTTTACAAAAAATATATTGAATTAATTTCTAAAATGTTTCTGATTAAGAAATTCATATAAATGTCGATAGAAATTATCTTTGACGTTTCATCTAATATTTTAATGAAATACACGTCAATAGAATTTATATTATAATTTAAGGGATGATCTTGTTAAATTTCTGTAAGTAATAAAAAATCATCAAAGTTTTTTTAAAACTAATTTATCCACAGGTAAAATGTCTTATTAAATCGAAAAATGTTTTTAGGGAATAATTTATAAATTTAGCCCTCAAATATCATGTTACTATTAATTTTATATTTTCCTAAATTAAAAAAACTTTTAAAATATATAATCATGTTATTTAAAGAAATTTTTTTATATCAAATCCATTTTTTTAATTAAATGTTTAGTCACATAAACTGTTTTAATCAAAAATAGTAATAAAATATACTTATATATATATATATATATATATATATTAATAATTTACACATAAATAAAATATTATCGATTCATAACTTGTTTGACATAATAAGGTATTATACATTATTCCAATTTATCATTCAACTAAATCTTTGAATATTTTTATTTAAATGCTGCTTGTTTCTTTAATCATTATTTATTTTTAGTTTTAATATATATTTGCATAATTAACCTTTTTTTATCATAAAAGCAATATTTCTTAATAAACACACTATCGTATACAACATCGTTCTTAATATATAATTTATTACATTAATACAATTATATTTTAGTTATTTTATCATGTCGATATGAAAAAATACAAGAATAAATATGTTTTCCTTTGTAATAAAATTGTACATTTTTCCATTACAACAAAACTAATAAATATGAATATTTATGACTAATTGTAATATATCAACATACGTATATATTATTTAGCCTATATTTAATAGTCATTAAATTAATGTATATTTTTTTTATTAAAATTATAATGAAATAGGAAAATATGTACAAAGAGAAATATTCATATGAAAAAGATTATAAATGATTCTAAAAAAAGAAAGTGTAAGAAGTGTTATATTTCATTAAACATTTATTTTTATTAAGGAAATCTTTTCCTGAAATTCTAGTTTTCGATAATTTTTTTTATATATTTTTATGTTAGACAAAATGATATTGACGGCGTTACAAACCAATTATGAGTGTAAGCTCTAGCATAATAGTTACTTTTTACCTGATGAGAGGGTCAAAATGTCGCAGAGCCCCAATAACATTTTTTTCCATTTTACTGTAAAACGTTGGCAGTCAAACTACGTATACGGAATTCGATTTAGAACATTGTATTGATCACAATACAATTTTCATTTAGAAAAGAGTAAATATATATATACACACACACATGCATATATATATATATATATATATATATATATATATATATATATATATATACATGTATGAATGTATGTACAAAGAAATAGATAGATAAAAACATTATAGAAAATTTTATATTTGTTTCTATATTTTTAAATATAACTAGTAATTATTTGTTGTTTTGGGAAGAAAGGCTCTGACGATGATGGTGTCGCCATCGAAATGCATCAGTTGATATTATTATAGATTATATAATTATAAATAATAACTAGTAATACAAAATAAAAATTTTCTTAGCTAAGAAAGTATATTATATTTTTACTCATAAGATAATTTTTATAAAATGATTTAAATTGATATTTAAATATTTTCTTCTGGACTAATTTTCAGAAATTTTCTGTTCATATCACGTGAATAATATTTTCTTTATGTTATTTAAACCAACAATTTTATTATAACATTTATCTTAATGTATTTTTAAAATTACAAAAATCATTATTGTTAACAAAAACATCTAATTCAAGATAAGGAATAGAATTAGTCAATTTTTTTGTTACAATGAATTATGTCATATTTACATAACTAAAATCAAAGTAAATAAAAAAAATAATCAAATTCAAATAAAAAATATTTTTGATATTAGTATTTTTTAAATATTTTCTATTTCAGTTAAAATAATTATAATTTTAAAAACATACTGCATTTTTTTATTAAAAATATGTGATTTAGCTAGAGATTCCATGCGGAATTTAATAGTAGAATTATAAATTACATACGTTTTACAGAAAAATTGAATATTGAATGTAATTACCATAAAATGAAAATATTAACAATTATGTTTGATGGTAATGGCGATTGCTCTATAAATATTCATGTGTGCATGAGTATATATACTATAAATCTTTCGTTTTATTCTTTTATACACACACACATATATATACATATATATATATATCATCATTATCAGCTTTTTTCTATCTATTACTGGATGGAGGATTTTCCTAAAATTTTCCATTTCGAGTGAACGATGCACTTTTCTTCCACTCTATTTCAACGAATTTTTCTATGTCTCTGTCTCATTTATCCATAAATCTCTTTCTGGGTCTCTTTATATATCTAGGTTGTCAATTAATAACTTTTCTTGTATATCGATAGTTTTCTCTTCTTGCTTTATGGTCGGTCACATTTTCATTCAAACATCTAAATTCTGTTACAATGTTTTAATTTTTGTTCTAACTTCCTCTATTTTCTTCTACATTTTCGTGTTATTCCTAACATGTATTTTTCGTGTTTTTTTGTGTTGTCTGAAGCTATTAAATTATTATGGAATTCCAAAATCATTGCTTCACTGCGATAGATGAAAACAGGTAGGATACATTGATCAAAATTTTTTTTCATAAAAATATAGTCCAATTTCTCTCTCTCTCTCTATTTATATATATATTTTATATATTTTACACAGAATGAATAAATATTATTAGTTTTTTTGTTATATATTATCAAAACAAGTGTTATCGATTGCTTGTTAAGTTGAATAAAATGATGTACAAAAACGAATAAGAAAATTTTAACATATGAAACTGAAGATATCAGAACAACTAAGAAACAGATTTCTATACTGTGTGCAAAATCATCGACCTACGATATGATAATTGCATCATTCATAATATTTATGCATCAGTACATGATTTCATGAAATATTTTATAATATTATACTTAATAATGAAAATATCAAATAGTTTAAATAAAAAGTTTAATATTGAATATATATGGCCCACGCAGTAGGAAATATTGTATATAATTAGTTTATATCTACGAAAGAATACGAAAATAAATTTCTTTCTAACAGATTAATAAATTTTTAAATTTATTTTACATTTACTTAAATTGTAGTAAAATAAAAAAATCTTCTCTTTTTTAAACTAATTCGCTTTTGAAATGTTTTATGTAGCTTATGAAATTGTTATTTTTCAATTTATATTTTTGTTTTACCAATTTTTCATTTTACATTTTTAGTTTGCCTTAGGATGAAGTTTTCAATCATTCCAAATAAATTACTTATTCATTTTTTATTTTAATTATTTTTATACAATATTTTAGTTTAATAAAAATATTTCTCTTTAATAAAACTGAAATTGAAATACTATTTTTATTAGTTCATAATTGGTTGTAAATTAATTTTCAATCAATAGCATTCGTAACTAACGTCGTATTAAAAAAATCGAACATTTTCGCAAATGTAATGAATACAGTAATTGAAATAGGGCAGTAAAAAGTTACAGTCATTACAGAAATAACAACTTATACGTACACATAAATTGCTTTAATTACACGTTATATATTTTCCTTTACTAGAAGAGAATTAAAAAAACAGATTTTTTTATGAATAATTAAATTTACATATATATATTTATAATAACTTTTTTATATAAATGTATGTATATTTATATAGAATTATAATTCATTTTTATTAATAATTTGTAATTGAATATTAATAAGAAAAGACATTGTCTCATCAATAAAATTAAAAGTTAAATTTAAATTGAGATAAAAATTTAATATTTTTTTAAATAAATATATTTTTTATAATATGAGTAGAAAATAGATATAAAATTGATTGTTGTTTTTTTAAAAAATACTATTTATTACATATAAATACTATGAAAAGTGTAATAATTTAAAAGTGTTTTGTATAAAATAGAATATATTATTTAAATACTATATTTATTCAACTGTGAAAGTAATTTTAAACAAATAACCGAATTTCATCATTTCTTAATTTTTCTAGGAATTTTTGTATGTTTTTTGTATTGACAATAATTGTAATTGATGAAACTGTTTGAAAGTTACTTTGAAAAGAGTATATTTAAACACAAAAAAGTAGTTAGAGAGAAGAAATTTGAAAACAAAGCAAATGAACACTTTTTATACAGTAATTAAAATGGACTTGGCAAATAAAAGCGACTAATAGGCGAATAACAAGTTTACTGAGACATAACATCGAATAGCACGAAATGCGCCAATGAGTTGTTGTTCAAGTAAAACTTGTGTAATGTGTTTCAACGGCAGGTCAATACATACTTAAATTCGATCAAGTTGTTGTGAAGTTTAGGTGAAAGACAGATCTGTAATTTGTGCTTGGAAAAACATTGTTGACGATGTGTAATTAATTGGTTCTAAACGATAAATTACACTTTACAGAATCAGTGCTGTAAACATTTTCATTTATTGAAAGAAATAGGAATTTGTAAATGGAAGTTTTAGAAGAATATAAATTCATTATTCATTGTGTAGAATTTGATATTAATATTTTATGAAATTGAGTGAAGGTGAAAATTTATGAGTACAAGTAAAATTTTCGTTTTAATATTTTTTATATAAAACAATTTTATTGTTAATTGAAAAAAATAAATAGATAAATATAAAAAAGTAGCATTTGAATAAATTATCCAATTAAATTCAACTGCGAGTATAAATGACTATACTATATTTTAATATTAAATATAAACATCATTTTTTTTATATTACAACATAACATGAAATTATAGGCAAATTAATAAATCAAGTCTATTTAAAAAATATTTATCTAATACATTAGCACAGAATATGTTGACATTTATAATACGAAACTCTGATTCATACACAAGTTTAATCTTTCAAAAAGACAACTTGATAAATAGTTGAACGTGGTAAAAGCTTCATACAGAGTTTTTGGTGTAGTGTATACTGACAGTGTTAAACTCGAAACTCATGACTCGTTTGTAAACTCTTCATTAAATGGATGTCGATGTTAGAGCTTAAAATTCTTGTTTCAACTATACAAGTTGAACAGATTGGAAATCTATCAGATATCGTATCCTCTTATCATGTATACATGACAAACATGTGTGTATATATATATATATATATATATATATATATATATATATATATTATTTTGAAGTTTACATCAATTCAATTTGATATTAATTATTGTAAATTAATAATATAAAAATATAGTGTATAGCAAAAATAGACCACTAATTCACAGATAGATAATAAATATTATTACTTGGGAACTCACAAATATAAAGAATTCAAGAAGAGATATATGGATAGATGAGATAGACATGAGAAAATTTATCAATTTGGAGTGGAAGATAAAGATATTGGAATTAAAATTTTAGAAAGAATACGTTTTGATAAAAAAATGTTAATTTTTATTAATTTTCATGTTTTACTCTAACATTATTTTATTATTAGTTAATTTCATTTTAATATCAATGAGGTACTTATTATAAAATATGTGTATTATATAAATAAATTAAAAAAATATTAAAAGTTAAAAATTCAATTACACAAACTGTAAAATAAATACAGGAAAAACAATATCATTTTTAAAAAGAAATTAATTATCAAAATTAACAAAACATAGTTTCAAAAAATTAATATAAAAAATTATTGAAAATTGACTTAATAATGTTAACTTTTTATAGAAAAACTCGTACATGAAGAGGTCTATTCTTACAAGTTTAATTAACATTTTTCTTTCGTAAAAATCCTTGAGAATAAACTAATAAAAAAAATTAATATCAGTAAACCAGTAATTACACACATACACACACACACACACACATATATATATATATATCAGTAAATCAATATTCAATTTTATAATTCTTTGAAATTAATTTTTTACGATTTTCTTTATAAATATTCATCGCGTTTATTTTAAAATATATACATGTTAATATATTTATCTTATGTTTCCAGGTATTAAAAATTAAATGAAAAAATATTTAAGTTTCTTATAGTAAAGACTAAATTTATATTTGTAAAATAAATAACATGTTATTTATTATATCGTGACCAGTTAACAAAACTTGCATGAAATCTAATTACATTTAATAATTTAATTTAATTTTACCCTCTGTTCACCAAGTAATTCATTTAAAAATATAATATATATATATATATATATATATATATATATATATAAGGGAAGAAATATAATTCAATATCATTTTATTCAAACTGTGTTAGTTGTTTTACATTGGTCAAAATGAATTGGTTATTTCGACAGAACATCAATCAGTTATTCTGGCAACAACGCTATAGTTTTTATATTGATAAATGTTTCATTATTTCTGAAACATAGTTATTAGTATACTTTTATTTGTCTATGTCTAATAAATGATAAATTATGTAGTTATAGTGAATGCGTTACTCAAATTTGTTAGTAAATCGAATAACAGTTTTTATAAAATAATATACAAATGTATAAATTATATTAGGAAAACATTATAAAAATATTGCTTTTGTACAAAATATAGAACATTAAACAATATTTCATATAAAATTATTTTTTAATAATTTTAACTTCCATTTTTAAAATAATATTCATAATTACATTTGATTAATTAACTTTTGTATCTGTAAATTAACTAATATCGCAAGTTTTTTTTAAAAAATAAGTAAATGAAATTTTTATTAATTTTTAAAAAAAATATATTTAGATAATTTCATATATTAAATTTATATTTCTCGATAAAAATATTTGTATTAACATTTACCACTTTTACATCGATTTTTAATTATATTTAAAAATTAAAATTACTTTTGATATTTTATACAATTTGCCACTAATTTTATATTATTTTTATAATTCTAAGTGCATTGACTTGATACGATTATAAAGTTTTTATTGCTTAATATAAAAAAATTAGGTTTTTGTGTGTTTTCTTAATTTCTTTTATACTTTTTATGTATTACATGATATAATTTATATCCGATGTACACAATTGTCTATCACAAAAAAGATATCAAGTTATGTAGAGTATAACATAAATAATGTTAAGATATATACTATAATTTGTTTAGTAAACCAGTACACGAATGTCAGTGAAAAAAGTTTAATATATTTCATATCCATTTAGAAAATCATTCAGTTGTAAAAAGTTGTGTATGAAAATGTAATAATTGAATTCAAATTTAAATAAAACTGTTTTTTTTAGTTTGAAAGAAGTTTAAAGAAATTATAATGATTAAATTTTGATTTTTAAAATACATATTTTCTTTATATACTTTTTTATAAATCAAAAAAAGTCATATTTTAATAAACATTATAAACTTTAAATTTTGTGTATTTACAGTTTTATATTTTTAATACAGTTTTATAATCTTGAAAAATATTTAATTTCAGTTTATCATTATTATTTTTCTAAACAAAAAATCCATTATAAAAAGTGTATTATATCTAGTACAAAAATTAAAATCTTTATTATGGCAAATAAATTTACATAAGGTAAAAAATTAAAACTATATTATAGAATCAAGATAATAAAAAATATATAATTTTCCTATTCACATTTTTTAATGTTGAATGTTAATTATAAAACTGTACATATAATCTACCTGCAGATGATGAATATGCCAGAAGAAATTATTGTAGTAATTAACAACGGTTTGTAGAAATACACAGGATTAGATACAACAGATTCGCTGATAAAGAAATATCTAATTATAATTTCATTTCCTTTAATGATATTAAAAATGCATTAAAACTTCATTGTATATAATATAATTAATGATATTATAAGATTAAATCATACTACTTACGATGATATTTTTGTTAGTAACGATCAAAATATTTATTGAAAAAGAAAAATTAATGTATAAAAATTAAATTGTTATATAACATTAACAACAATGTGAATTAAATATTTATTTTTTTTATAAAAAATGAAACTAAAACCAAGGTATATTGAATCAGAAAGGAAGTTTTTTCGGTTGTTATGTATTAAATAAAAACTTTTTTATTTTATTTTATTATTCAATCGATTATATAATTTCCTATTTTTTTATTACTCTGTTCTATATTTCAGAAAGTTTATTCATTCATCCTTATAAAAAAATATTAAAAAGAATATTAATGAATATAAAAAGTTCTCGATACATGATTTTATTTTTTTCGTACAATTTTTTTCTTTAATATAATTTTGTAAAGATTGGAATAAATAGTAATCTAAAGTTGAAATATCGACTGAATATGAGAGTGTGTAAGGATTTTCCGTCCAAGAATTTTTAGTTTTCTTTAGATTCTCATAGCTACATAAAATTTTATATTTATTGTTAAAAGATAACATTCTTTTTGTATACTAAATGTAATCTTTTTATGTAGTTTTTTTTATTCAATTTAGTCAATAGTTTTCTGTATTGATCTGAATTAATGATTTTATCGGTTTTAGTAGTTTAAAATTTATCAATTCTTTGCTATCTGCCATATATTAAGGTATTTGAAAAAATAAATTCCAGTAAATGAATTATCAATAACTTTTTTTAGTAATAAAAATGATTTATTAAAATCAATTTCTTTAATTATTTTTTTCCTGTAAAATATTTTAAATGAACATTATTTAAAAAAGTTAATTTATTTATAAATCATATATATCCCTAACATTTCCAATAATTATTATATATATATATATATATATATATATATATATATATATATATGTGTGTGTGTGTGTATGTGTGTGTGTGTATGTGTTTGTGTGAGTATGTATTTATATATCAAAAAGATAGAATTCACCAAAGCGTACAATAATTTGGAAATAAAGTATCGAGATTCGGTGAGTATTCGAGTGAATATAGTTTGAGCATTTTCCTTTTATGGATATCTTGGTGCTGACGTCTATTTTAATTACCGTGTAAACGGGGTTTATTTAGTTCTAAAACTCATGAATCCGCGGCGTACCGTTGCTAGTGGCGTCACTGTGTACTTTGAAGATTATTTCTACAAATGAAAGCATTTCCAATTCGTGTGTAAAGTTTGTTTCCGGCATCCAACGTTATACAGAATACTTCTCTATCAATGTTGGAAGTCGGCCGATGTTCGCACACGGCAACTTGTTCCGGCCAGATCACAGGAATGATTTCGTTTTCAAATTATGTAAAGTAATATTAACAAGACGATAAAGAAGAGAGGGAGACATGGATGATGATGACGACAACGTCGAAGTACATTTCTTGCATTATATGTAAGAAAAGTTTTAATTTGTAGAATGCGAATGCTCTTGAAACTTTTCAACGTTCGCCACGTTCTCTTATAATTGTAATTTTCTTCTGCTACTTGTGTTTTTTATTTTTTTAAGAATGTCGTTAATTCTTTATTACAACGTTTTAATGATTTTTTTTAAGAAGAGTTATTTTCTTTTACATTTTTTTCATTATGTTTGTTAATCTTTTTGTGTTGTGCGCGCTACGTTCAATGTTGTGTTTATGGTGAATTATTATGACATGAAGTATACAAAGAAAGATAATTTCAGTTTACTACGTTTTGAGATTTTACTTGAAAAATGTATTTGCCTTCATTAATTTTGTGAAAAGTTATAAAAATATAATCATCACACAATAAATAAATATATTTATATTTAATTTTTTTTGAGATCATCAATAAATATTGACAATTCCTTCATATCGATAAAATATAACAAGAGATTAAAAATTATTTTCTCTTTACTGTTTATCTTGAATAAAATATTTAACGAATTGGAAATTAAGCCAATAAAATATTTTTTTCAATTTATAAACGTATAATTTTCAGTATAGCATAGTTTATTACTAACTATAAATTAATATTTTATTTTAGTAAAATTTATTTTAAATCAACATTCCATAAAAATTGGGATAAAATATGAGAATGAATTTTTAATTCAACAAGTACTATAAATATTTAATATCAAATAATCTTTAAACTAACAAATAAATAATTCAGAACGCTTGTACACACAAAATCAAATTTATATATAAGAAAAATATTGTTTATAATTTTAAATAATTATTTAAAAAATCTATGAAGTATGAAAAAAATAATTTATCCCAATAATTCTAAAATTGTTGAACACTGAAAATATAATACGGAAATTTAAAATTATTTCTCGATTTTTATATAACATATTAATGTATTTTTTTAATGTATAATTATGAACAATTCGATTTTAGATATTTAAAACACTGATTTTAAAATGCAGATTTGAATATTTTTATTGAAACTAAAATACATTTTAAACTGGGCAATATTTATAATATACGAGATATTTATTATAGATATTCAAAATGCAAATTAAAAAAAAAGAAATATTTTAATTAGTTTTAGGGTATATATTAGAAATTATCTAAGCTAATTATAACAAATAAGGAAACCAAGAAATATAAAGAAGAATTTATATATATATATATATATATATATATATATATATATATATATATAGCGTTAATTAAATTTTTCAATTTATATTTTGTACTTATATTAAAAAATTACAAACTATCAAAAAAAAGTTCAATAGAAACAAACGATATTTGAAATCCAGACCAACATCCGTTATCCACTCCCATCCACAAATTATCGCTGCGGAAATCAAAACCAACACTGAACTGATCACTAATACCGCAATGACAGTGCAATCTAAAAAGAGATAAATGTGTGTTCCCAAATCCCAGATACAGAAAATGGACGATTAAGGTCAGTCCACACTTTGCGGATGCAACACAACAAACCTCTTTCAAATGGATATTAATTATGTCGGGGGTGATATCGTAAACACAGTTGGACGGGGATCAAGCATACAGTTTCTCCCATAGGACGTGCATCGTCCGAAAAGGAAGATTTACAAGAGACGCGCGGAACGCTCCGGGCGAGTTGCCAAAGCCCGTCGCGTCTTACACCCGGATCACTGTATCACCGTGTGAACTTTGTGGCTGACGGTGACTCCATAGAATATAAATCGTTCTAATGTGCTGTTAATTTTTATTACATTCCGTACGCTGCTAGTATAATCAGAGTCAACGAAATTGTGTTCGCTGTTATTTGCAACCTAATTTATTATATCAAATATTTACTCGTCATTTCAAATATACCTGTTATTTATTATCCTGTAATAATATCATTTTAGGATCTAATAATTGTTAATAAAATTTTCAGTAATAATTAGTTCGTTATTGTTAAAATATTATTACAATATACTAAATCTAAGTATATTTAAAATTAAATAATTTTAAATTTAAGGATCTTTTTTAAATATATACATGTATATATATATATAAATTATTCATTTTATAAACATACAATTACCACACATTTTTATTAATATTTATAATGAAATATTTAAAATATCTATAAACTCAATAAACTAAAATTTGGTTTATTTTTTGTTTTATTTTTAATATAAAATATGTTTTATTCGAATTCCAAAAAAATAAATTTTCTAGTAAAAAAAGTTTTAAATAAAAATATATTTACTATGTTTAATTGTAATAATAAAACTTTTATTCTATTTTCCAATCGTATCTTTTATGTTTAAATTTAAGAACGGCATAAATAAAAAATAGAAAATACAAAGATCATAAAAAAACGATAAAATTGACATTGTCTTCTTACCTGTAGTTCCTGTATTTCTTTTGTAATGTTTATCGTATTATTGATCTATAGGTCTGGCGTATTAGTATTTCTCTCACTTCGCCATTGAAATATACATCTATCTGTAAATGAATTAGAATTACAATCTATTTTGTAAAAATTTAAAAGCAGTAAAAATATTAAATAATGGTTTATCAAGTATTTTAATGATATTTTTGAAAAATTATTATAAATAAAGTTTATAATGTAAAAAATAATTTAATTTAAACTAGATAAATCATATCAGGTTGAAAAAAGACAACTTTGATATATTATACTCATTAAAATAGATTAAGTAATACAATTTCACAGTTTCAATAAACTTATTTTACATTTAGTAAAATAATCTTTTACCAAGCGAAAACGGTTTTTTAAAAATTATAGAAACTTAGAAATAACGTTAATTTAGATTGGATTAAGTTGAAGTTAGTATCAAAATAATATTTTTATGCTAATTTAAGTTACATAAATTGGATCGATAATTTTAATTTAGATCTTTATTTAATAATTACTGTTTTCGTGCATATAATTGAACATATAAAGATTTATTAAAATAAGAAGTATACTACAAATAACTTCATAAATAAATTAAATAAAAATAATATACGATTATTATTAAGTAAATAAATATTCAAACATTTTCAACAACATTTAATTTAAAACATAATTTAAATATTTTAAAAATGAAACATTAATGTTGACCTTTATTTTATTTAAAGTAATTTAGTCGTATTATTTCTTTACATATCGTATTTTACAAACAGTTGGTAATTTTTCAGTACATAACATTGCATGATCAAAGATTAAATCAGATAAAATTATCAAAATAAATTATTAGTTCAATAAAAAAAGATAAAGTTTATTTAAGAATTTATTTTTCATTCAAAACTGGTTCAATGTTGATCAGGTTTATTTTCACTTTATCTTCATTATTTCAATAAATCTTATTTTTTATTACAAAGAACAATTGTAGACGTATATAAACATATTTGATTAGATTCAGAGAACCTTTTTTACTAAATATATATGTATTTGTGTTTATAATATAATATTTTACATAAAAATTAAAATATTGTTTTTTATATAATAAAAACATTTTTCAAAAAAAATAACATTTTCTTATTTACTTAATATTAAATAATTATTATTATAAAAAATAATTTATAATGAAATCAAACAGATATAATTTGATGAATATTATTTATAAAAATGTGGATAAAATTTAACTTTCACTATTTTAATTTTACAACAGTTAAATATTTATTATTTTATATAAACAGATTGTAAATGATTCCTACACAGAAGATGCTATAAAAATTGCACCGTACTTTTCCGCTCATATTAGACAATTTCGTATTTTTTTTTCAAGTTATAAAGAAATAAACTGCTGATGCGATAACAAAATTGTATAATACAATTTCATATTATATTTAATAAAATGCAGATTTGAGTCGAACGCAACGAGCAGCTATCAAGAAACATTTTCGACGCCGCAAATTTGTAACACCTGCTCTTCGTTTCCAGGTGGTTCAATGAAGTCAGCCGCATCTGCAAAATCGTTGTTGGCAGCGTGAGCACACGACGCTGCAGAATGGTATTCGGCACCGACAACACCGCGTCGCGGGTCTATCGGCCTACATTTTTACTACTTCTACTACTAGGACTATTGATGTTATTACAATCGGCGTGCTCGTTAGATATACGTGAGTAATTCTATTTAATAGTATTTTAACATGATATTTGTATCAATGTGCATTGAAATTATTTTACGATTAATACAAAGCTCAATTTAATCGTTTCATTACAAATAGCTGAGTAAATTACTTTCTAATTCACATTATTTTTCAAATATAAGTAAATGAAATATCTAATGAAAATGTAAGAAAGTAAACTTTTTCAAATATTTTTATATTATTGAAATTAATGAAATTTTTATAGTTGAACATTTTAATAGAATTAACGAGGGGAGTTTTAAAAAGTAATTTAAAGGCATCATAATATATAATTTGTAATATACATATTTATTCACAATGCACATGCATATAAAAATGTATCATTTTAAAAGATCATGAAGAGTTTTATATAACATTTATTTTTAATAGTCATATATTTGCGCATATAAATAAATTATCATAATATTTTTATTTTTGTATAAAAACTAAAATTCATTCCATAACATCGAATATAAAAAAGCCTCAAATTGTTCAAATTTTAAAATATCAAATTTTCGAGAATTAGCCATTAACAAAGTTTTTGAATTATGTACAACATCTTACATATTTTTTTGCAAAATTATGATATTTATGATATTATACAAAATTTAAATTAATAAAACCTTTTATATGGGCTTTATTATCAAGCAATAGAAATTTATCAATAGAATATTTGTATACATATATAGACAATTTTGTCAAATAATAGTTTTTTTTTACAAATTTCAAATCATTAATAATTAACAATTTTACATTTTGACCATAGAAAACAATTTAGTTGTTTTGTAGAAATAATTATCCAAAATTATTTCTCTATTATAAAGTTCTAAAAATTCACCCTTGTTAATATGGTAATGGGGTTGGTATAAAGATATAAAAAAACAATTCAAATATTTTTATCATGTTTATAATTTACCCAAATTTTAGTAAAACAAGAGGAAATAGGGTTCAAAAGTTATCACTTTCGTTTATAATTACATAGAATGACATATATATTATAATATTATATTTGACATATGTATATTATTAATTATAAATTTAATATTCACATTTTATTTCTTTAAATTATATTAATCATCTTCCATTTAAATAAATTTTAATATAAATATTTTTTGTGAATTAAATTTTTAATTACTTTGTATTAGAAACTATTTTTCGATAAAAAATAAATTAATTAGATAATAAAAAAATATTGAATACTTATTTGTAAAATTTAAATTAAAAATTATTAATTATGTGCCTATAATATTAATATTTTTATTTATTTCATGTTTTATATTCGTTTAATTCACTCCTATTATATATAAAATAATAATTATTCTTAGCAAAATAAAAAATCAATTATTTTGACAAAATCATTTAACATAATTAATTTGCGTAATTCAAATTCATCCCTAGATCAATATAACAATAAATAAATAAGTATTATTTATATTACAAACTTTATGTTTTCTAGAAAAAAATAAAAAATAATTTCAATAACACTAAAAAAAGTTACGTCATAGTGACAATATATATTACCATTTTATGTATGCTCTGAAATGGATATTCATCAAATTTTATTTCACGTCAATGTTCACTACATGTAAACCTGTACTACTTGAATTGAAAAACATAGCTTCGTAACCCATACGTCTGTTTTTGTAGGTAGCTGAACTAAAAAGAAGGATTTCATTTTGAATAGTGCAATAAAAAAAACAGTAAATTTTATTCATGTATATGTATTAAGATGAAACTTGTTGATAGCAGAGAATAAACTATTACAGCAGGTTGGTATAAATATTGCTGTTAAAGAAGAAAGTACAATAATTTATAATTTTTATGATTTTTTTTATGGAGGATATTAAATTTGCATGAATTGAACATTAAAAATAGATATATTCTCGTGTATTTCCCTGATACGTCAGAATATAAAGCGGTCTGTTTGTTCAACAGATCGGCGTTCGCAATTTAGCGATGATTCGGCAAGTATTAAAGGTAATACGTGTTGAAAAAAACTACGTGAGAATTACAAGATTAGAAATATGAAAATATTTGAGGGTAGTAGTTTGCAGTATAATAGGTTGTTTAAACGCAGAGTAGTCACGTTGGTTTAAACGAGATTAAACATTATATAACAATTATTTTTAAGAAAAAATAATTTTCTTTATTGCTTGCAATGAAACAGCACATTTTGCTCTCCTACGTATATTCTGCTGGAAATTTATTAATTAAATAAATCTCAAAAGCAAAAATTTCAGTTTTTAATTTCTATTTAGTGTGTAATATATTTTTTAAATACTAAACATTATTTTAATAAAAGAAAATTAATATATTTTTAATTTTATTCGAATTTTGTTTATTACTCTATTGTTCTTATAATTATTTTTTTAAATAATTTTTAAAAAATGTAATTTCATTTATCATTTTTTTTCACTAAAGTTAAAGTATTGTACACACACACACACACACACACCACACACATATATATATATATATATATAAATATATATTACATAATTTGAGATTTGCAGACAAATTGCCTGAATATTATTGAAAGTTTATTTGTTGTATAAATAAAAAAAATTAATGATAAAAGCAAAACGTTTAAAAGCAGTATTCAATTTCAGTACAATTGATTTCACGAACCTGAAACATTTCGCATACTGGTGCAAAAAAGAAACGTTTTTGTATTTTGCATCGCAGGAACATATGTTTTCCGAATATATTGTTCGGTTTTATGTCCGCAACAGCAAGGGTTCAGAAATCTCTAATAAAATTACCCGCAGACGAGAGCACCTATTCGCGCAACAAACAACATACCCATACATTTACAATACCAGATGCGATGCCTGGAACCATATGCATTTTACATGTAACTAAAATACATGAGTATGCAGTTTTGTGTGTGATCAATGTCGGATCATTTTTCCAGTACGTAAACAATACTTGTAATATAATTTCTGCTTTATGATTGGCAAACAAAGCAAATATATATTTTTTTGTTATACGAGCTTTTCAAAATAAAAACAATAACAAGTACATAGTGGAACGTACAGGTAATTATTTTCAAGTGTATTTTAACCACTATTATGTTTATACAATTGAAAAAGTTACGTAAAATATTTTTACTATGTTTTAGTTTCATTATTAACAATACTTCGATATTTATTTAAAAAACATTTTTTTATTACAATGCCGAAATGTAATTATAGAAATTTGATTATATATAGTTTATGAAGATTTTCAATTTTTATCTATAAAAATAAAAAATATATATTTTCAGAAAGCAAAATATAAACCTTTGAAGTTTTATTCCAAATTTGTAATTGCTTTATATTATAAATTAGTAAATAGACGATTTGAAAATAAGATAATGTTAAAAGATATAGTCGAGCTATGCTTCAACAGTTTTAATTATAAAATAATGCAAGACCGACATCATTAATATTTGTGATGTGTTTAGCGACAATGCTATTCAAGAACGTCAGTTTTGATATTAGTTGAGAAAGTTTTGTTATGTAAATTCTATATTATCCTTTAAAACAATATGTGGTCTGTCATTGTATTATTCAAAGTATATTATAAAACATAAAAACAAGCTCAATATTACACAATATATGTTTTATATTGTAGGAAGGTTTTTTATAAATGAAAATTTTTACATTAAACGTTTATATATTTGAATTATTTTATTGATAGTTGTAAAAAGTTAAAGCAGTTTTTATAAAAAAAGCAATTATTAAATTGTAAAGATTTATGTATTTATAATTTATATTAACATCGATTAAAAATAATATCTTGTTGCTGTAGCCATATTTTCCTATCTGAACTCATTCTTTTTATTTTCTCATAATATTTTAAATCCATTCTTTATGTAAACTACCATTTTTATGATAAAATCAAAGGTTTTATTCTTGTATTACACATTTTAAATCACAATATAAAAATTTATTCTTTAATTTTATATTAAAAATTATTTAGTACATCCTTATTAAAAAAAAATATTATTACCAGATTCAATATTTCAAAAAATGGTATATTATATTGTTTACCTATAAGGTATTTCCAATAATACAAATACACATACAACAATGTTGTTTCAATTCACGAAAAGTTAATTATCAGATTAATGAAAATATGGCTTGTGTTCAATTATGCTATTTTCATGCATAAATTAATGCCCTAATGTTGGTGAAATTTGCGGTAACTTTATCATCTCGTTTCACATGTGTCGACAAAATTAAAATTGTGTCATATTGGTTAATATATCATTATGGTTTGCTTCATTAAGTGATTCGGATGTGCTTATTAATTGACAGATCGACTGATTTAATGATTTTAACAGTAATGTTGATAACAGTAAACAATTTTATTTGTATTCATTCGATACACCCCAGTGCATATTTCATTCATAACAAGAAATTTACATTCCATTTAATGTGTGGCTCTAAATTCATCTTAATTATATTAATATACTTATGAGTAAAAATTTTGAAAACATTTCTAGTAATTATATAATGTATTCATTCATATATATATATATATATATATATATAAATTTTTAAAAAAATTGTCCTTTCTAAAAAATGTCAATATTTATAAAGATTTTTTTAATCTAAATAATCGAGAAATATTAATATACATTTAAATTATAAAAAACTAAATAATTCTATTTTTCACATAAAATTTTTTATTCAAATATTATAAATTTATTTATAATCCATTTATTTTTTTAAGAAAAAACCTACATTTTATTCCAATATTTATATGATAAAATATATAAACAAATTTAAACAGTATGTAAACTATATTGTACTTTATATATTTTAAATTAGATATAATATAATGTATACTCAAGTAAATATTGTATATCGTATAATATATATAGAAAAATAGATAGATGTTTTTAAAATATTCAGTGATTTGATTTGAACATTTCAATATAAATATTATACACTAATGATTATATGCAATGTCAAAATATTATTTTGCATAAAATTATATATTCATGCTAATCAATTTGCAATATGGGAATATATTTTGTTTTATATATTATTAAAATTAATAATAAACTGAAATTGATAATGAAAAAATTTGATGAACTAAAAGAAAATTAATAATACAGAAATATAATTCTTTGCAATTTTATAAAAAATATTCTCTTTTATTATTTCGAATGACTTTTTTAAAAATATTTTTCATAAATTGAATAAAGGAATGTTTGTTACCTGCAATTGATAAAAAATTAATAAATACCAAAGTATATACGAAACAGACTTAATATAAAATAAATTTATGAAAGAATGTATGCAGTTCTTATCAATTTACTGTACAACGATGTCACCCTTCATTGACGTCCCTCTTATAAGAAGTTATAGTACGTACTTATATAACAAAATCAATCTGCATCTCCCCAAATTGCATATGCCTGCAGGTCTTGTAACTTATCACTTTATATTTTGTAAGATGAAAAAGCATACAGGAGGGTAGACATCAGTTAATGATTCTGTTGGGGTTTCACACCCTATTAGCAAGTTCATTTAAAGAGAAATAGATTGAATATGTGGTTTTTAGTGTGCTGGTGTTTTAATAAACTTGCTAGTGCATTTCCCCTTTTCTAATTAATTTACGTATGCTACTATTATCCATCATCATGTGAAATATGTACTAACTTAATGTAAATATATTATCTTAGTGATGTCCGGAAAATCAACAAAATGATAGTCGAATAAAGAAAATTAATTAAAGCGGAAATGATCAATTTGTGTCTAATATTTTAGATGAGTGTGTTATTTAAATATTCAAAAGCAGTCATGTTTACTCAATGAAGTGTGCAAATTAATATTAAATCTAGTAAAATTATTAGAATTTTTAAAATACCTACAACGTTTGATAAATTCAGATTAATTAAAATATAATTGGATTAAAAGAAATATGATACTAAAAATAAATGTAGAAAATGTTATTTAAATTTATTACAGAATTTTAATTTATATTCTATTTGATATCAGTTATTATTTAATTATAAAATATGAGTAAAGAAGATTGAAAAAGGATGAAGAAAAATATTGGAAAAAGATTAAATATTAAAAAAATTCTAAAAAAGTTTTTTTACTATATATCATATATCTATTTTTAATAATACTAATACGAAATGAGGGAAAAATATATAATTCTGAATCATGTTCAAAGAAAAGTAGAGAGCGATTGAAAATATAATACGAGAAAATATCTATTCAGCCAGTTCGAAATATTGAAAGAAATATGTACGTAGGCGTTGTTATGGAGAGGTTATGATTGCCTTCGTAACATCAGCATCACTCGAAGGGAAATTACACCTTCTATAGCCCCTATCATCTTCCTGTTCGTAAGTTGCCGCCCTTTCTTGTCAGAATTATCTTTAACAATTTACAGTCGACTTGAAGGTAAAGTGCGGTTACAACCTCTAATTGAAGAACCAGTTTTCGAGAGAAAAAATTCGTGAATATTCAAATAATTAGGTGATATCTTTCGTGCTCACTGATATTGTTGCATATTTTTATTTAAATTCAATTATGGACTTTCGACAGAGTTTCTAATTTTTTTATTAAAAATTTGATAATAAATTTATGCACTGTTTGAACAAGAGAAGAAATCCGATATATATATATATATATATATATATATATATATATATATATATATATATATATATAAATGTGTTCATAATTTCCAGTATCAAGTAATAAAGTTATTCTTTTTTATTTTTAAAAACTTTAGTCTTAAATTACTATTATTCATTTATTCAGACGATTTATTTAACTGTCCTGGTTCAGATTTCAATATTATTTTTTCTAAATTATGTCAGTAACTTAATTTATTTGATAGATATATTTTTCAATCAATTTTGAACATTTAACTACAATAATGTTATATAGGATGATTCAAATGATACTAAAAAATAGTTAATGATAGTAAGCAAATGAATGTACACATAAACTCATTATTCTCATTTAGGCCACCCTGTACGAATTTTTAAAACTATTGAAAATAAATAAATATAAGAAAATTATAAACACATGTTTCAAATAGTAATTACTTGTATTTTTTAAAAGATAACAAACAAAAATAAAATTCAGACAATTAAAAACAGAAGAAATTAATTAATTTTATTTGTATATATTTCTTTTTTAATTAAAATTATTTTAAACATTTTTTAACGAAAATAAAAAATGTATCATTTAATTAATTTTCAATAATACGTAGAAGTGTATGTTATATATTTTTTTGATAAAAATTAAATATTCTTTTATTCAAACGAGATGTACAATTACTGATAGTTTTTTCTATTAACAGAATAAACTAATTAAAAATTAAATTTGAAATGTCAAATACAATTTGAATGTTTTATAATTAAAACAAACTTAATACAAAAATACCTATTTTTTACAAAAAAATATAGATATTTTTTTAAGTAAAAAATACATAATAGTAATTATTTCTAATTGATTAATAAAAAATTAAACAGTATTTATTTATTTATGATTTCATTTTTTAATTATATTTATTAATTTGGAGTATTATCAAAAAATAATAATAAATAAATTTATATTTGTTTATTTTTTTAAATAATTTTTCTATAGAAATACTCTTAAATCAAAAATAAGTCCTTTATTTAAAAAAATATATTTATACCAAACCTTTTCTTTATTAAGTGTAATAAAATTCGAGTTACAAATAAAAATGAATATTTTAATAAAAGTACGTTTAATTAGACAAAATAGTTCATTATACTGAACTTTTTATCGAGGACGCAATTAATTTATTTCGATTTATTTTGACATAAATCTTATTATGCGAATGAAATATATATATATATATATATATATATATATATATATATATATATTTAATAATTTTCTTTTTATTTTATCAAACGTATTACAAATTTATTTTATATAAATGTGAATATTTTATATTTATTTCAATATATATTTCTGTGTAGTTTTATAATCACATCTTATTATATACAGGATTTAATAGCTGTTTCATTTTTTTAAAAAAAAGAATTATTTACAATAATGAAATATACTTGTAAGTTTTATATAGTTCAGTTGAATTTCATACAAATGAGTATATAGTACATGAGATATTTATATTTTTCTTATAGATCTCTTTGAAATATTGGACTTAATAACGCTTTTATACAAGATGTAAGAGTACATTTCATTTAAATGTAAAATATTCAACAGAATTATTGCATTATAATATCTAACAATAATTTATAAAGAAATATTCATGTCGTTATTTGTATATTATATGTAATTAAACGATAATATTTATTTTTTTACAAGATACTATTCTAAATATAAATTTTTATCTTGAAATTGATAACTAAAGTTAATAATATTATTTTAATATTTCTAATAATTGATGTTATAGTTTTTGTAATAAATCTCAAATTATATAAATTTGTTTATTAGAAAAACCATTTTTTGATTGAACAAATATGAAATATTTAATTTCAATTATAACAGACAATTAAGTTTTAAAATCACATTAATGAACTTCAGATTTATAAAAACCTTGCTAAAAATATGAATTCTAAATTCCCTTTTTCAGGAATTAATCTAATATAGTTTATATGGCTTGCTAGTGAGAATGGTGTTTTCAGCTTTAATCACTATTTTGTCCTGTTAATCATTCAAAGGTTTGTCTCTAAGGAATTTAAGCTCAGAATCCATTGTTCATCATATTCGAATATTATATTTTTAAAATAATATATATGATTATTAAAAAAAATATATTAAAGTAATTACGATAGAATAGACATGTAAATGTAATGAACAGTTCTATTTATAATTAATTGGTAGTCATTGTTTTTATATTTTTTTAAATTTTATTTGAGTAGATATAATTAATTAGAATTGTAAGAATATATAAAAAGCATATGGGTAGAATATAAAAATAAATATATTAGATTTGTATATTTTCTATATATTCTATTTTCATTACTTTATAAATTTAAATTCTAATTTGTTTACAATTAAATTCGTAATTTTCGAAAATTATGTATAAATATTGTTTTATAATTTTTAATACTACACTTTGTATTTAGTGCACTTAATTTTATCTAATTGAAGAGTGATAGTAAATTAATGAAAAAAAAATGAATCATTTTTGTACATTTTTTTACATCCTTCTATCTAAAATAAATATCTTATTTTTGTTAATAAAAGAAAATATTTTATAACATAAAAGACGACCAAAATTTCAAACTTAAATAAAATAATGCTATACTACTTCAAAAAATTGTGATAATTGAAATGTAAAAAGTTAAAAATAAATAATTTAAAATTATTTGTATTCAGAAGAAATTTATATATAGAAAAATATTTTCAAAATTTCCATGTATTTTATTTTTGGATTTTTTTATATATTTGATTAAATTCATTTCACATGTTACAAAAAAGTATTATTATTTTGTAAAAAAATAGTTTGTCAATAATTTTATTTTATACATATATTCATATACATGCTTTTCAACGATTAAAGGTTTTTCAATCGAAAAATATACATTTCCACAATATATATATATATATATATAGAGAGAGAGAGAGAGAGAGAAATACAGAGAAAGAAAGAATAAATACTGATATACATAAACTTAAAAATATGTGATACATTGATAATTGTGAAAAAGTAAAAGTTGTTAATTAAAAAATTAATGTAATATAAAAATTAATATAAAAATTTGTTTTGAAATGAGTAATTTTATGATCTAGTAAAAGATATGAAAAATTAACAGAAAAACATACTACGAATAGTTTTTATATATTTATATTAATACAAGCCATATATTTTATATTATTATAAAAATTATTTTAATTAATTAGAATCTGAAAGCTGTATTACAAATGAAAAATAGTTATAAAAGAAATTATTAATATTTTACAACAAAATTAAATAAGAATAATTGTATAAAAATTTTTCTATTAAATTATATATATATATATATATATATATATATAAATATACAAGCTATATTTTACACAGATCTATATGTATTGAATTGTTCTATAAAATATTTATTTTATTTTTAAATCTATTTTTATTGGTTAATGAAATAAATATTAAAACATGAATAGTTTAGAATAAAAAATGAATATTTTTGAGGTTATATTTTATCTAAAAATGAAAATATTAATTTATATTTTGGCAATATAATTGTAAAGAACTTTAAGAAGAATACTTTTTAATAATATTAATAATTTTTAGCTTTAGTTCGCATTGAATTCGTTTTTATATCCTAAAGAAAACTTATAGACCCACTCCACAAAGTGAATATGTTTGAAATAAAAGATACCATTGATTATATATATATATATATATATATATATATATATATATATATATATATATATATATGTTATCTTCAACTGAAATCAACGAAGCAATACTAAATATGTTCCTTGACAGCAAACCACAAAGATTAATTGATGTGGTAAAAAAAATAAGAGAAACTTTATTATATGTTATATATTTTTATATGAAATCCTACACAATTCTTAAAATGTTTATAATAATAAATTAGTTTTCCTAGAATATAATTAATTAAAAAATTTAATATTTAATATATATATATATATATCTGAGCACACATATCTGTTGCTATTATATAAATTACATCTACTATTTCTGAGTTGAAAATAAGATGAAAATAATAATAAAGATACTCAAGCTTCATATCTACAGCACGTACAACGTAAATTTAAAATTATGTGTTATTTGGAACAACTTCTTGACAGGATCTTAAAGAGAAACATCGTAGTTGAATTATTAAACTGGTAAATGTTCTATTAAATTTTTTACTAGAATAATAAACATAAAATATATTGTTGAATTAACGGTTGATATAAACCATTACGAAAAGCATTATAGCCATATGTTGTAATGTTGAGAATTGTATGTACCGCGTGTTTAATACATTTTCTTAAAATATTGGATATCATATCATATGCTATATATTTTGTTTGATGTATAATTCTTTAAAAAAATGCAACGAAAATTGTACACGATAAAGAAAAGTGTATGAAATAGGTTTTATGTTCGTATTATTTCGTTTTAGTATAATCGATTAACGAAATTTCAAATGAAAATATTATATAATTGAAATTACGTTTTGATTAATATTTTTAAATAAATATGAAAGTTTTATTACAAATAATAGAAAATATATTTATAATATATTTTTTACTTATTTTCGTTATCTTTTGGTAACGTATTTGATTTATTTTAATAATAAGCTATCAATAACAGATTTATTTTCTTATCATTTTTGGAAAATTACAAAAAAAAGTTAAAAAAAATTAAATCGTTTATAGAGATGTTTAGATTTAAAATGCTCCTTATTCTAGTTTTTTTAAAACAAGGTCTTCTTCAAATAAAGCTATTAAAAATCAGATTAAGAAGGATAAGAATAAAATGTATTAATGTAAAGATTTTTTTAAAAATTGGAATCACTGCCAACACAATTTATCTTAAGCAAGCATAATGTTATTATTATTGTTATTATCATAAAATAGCTACATATATTGTTTAATTCTCTTTTCATATAAACAGTATTAATTTATTTTTATTATTAATTCATTTTTAAGTTTTGTTATTAAAAACGAAAGAAGAAATATATCGGATGATAAAATAAAATTTTAAAAAATTTATAAATTATTTGACACATACTTTATTTTTTTAAATAATTAACATCTTTATATATTTTTTTATTATTTTTTAAACTGTAAATTATTCGTAAAATTCGTTTTTAATACATTTTTAATGATAAGAAATGAACATTTTAAAAAACTTATAAAATTTCTGTTTTATTTATAAACGTTCTTTTTCATACACTCACACACATACAACTATATATATATATATATATATATATATATATATATATATATATATATATATATAAAATATGTATATAGGCAGCAAAAAGTTTTATAAAAATAATACAAAAATATTTCACGATAAAAAGTTGCTAATTTTGTATTCTTGTCTATGTTGTGCAGGATATAGAGAGGTTTAAAGCGGACGTTGTAGTTATGCCAGAGGCAAACCACATCTCAAGTATTCATATCTTGAAATATATTACAGTAGCGTATTCTAGATATACTGAAAAACAGGATGGTCGACAACGTATTTATATTCCGACACTAGTAGAGCTTCGTTATATGTAAGTAAAACTTGATCCACACTCTTCAACAAAAAAATAGCACATAATGTACTGTAACTGATAGAAATTTTATAGAAAAGTATATGTTTTATTAAATTATTACCAATTTCATAAATATGCAATTAAGTGAAAGACATTTCATGGAAATAAATACATCAGAAAATATATCTATCGTAGATGTACATATAGATTAACTTATAAATGTAATATTTATATATGAATTTAACAATAATATTATTTTTAAAAATGTATTATAAATTGCTATTTAAATTGACAAGTTGTATAAAAATTACATGTGTATTAATTAAAAAACTCTCAGTTTTGTGTTCCTTTAAATAGATTTCATTTTTCATTAAACATTTTTTTTAAAAACTGAAAAAATATTAATTAATTTTTTCAAATATTTTTCTCATAAGATATTATTCTCTAGTATATTAAATTTTGTTTGATTAATGCTCAATTATAAATTTTTTATGATGATATATTTAAGAAAGATTTTTTTATTCAATTTAAGAATAGATTTTTTAAAAAACATATGAAATATTATTAGTTAAAAATTATGAAATAAATGTTGTTTAAAAGAATATCAAAATCAAAATTAAGAAGCACCGGTTTTGAAAAAGACAGGAGTTGTGAAACTAACAAGTAAACCATTGTAAATATAATGAAGAATTTTTTCAATATTTTTTTGTAAGAAACAGAAAAATAATTAATCAATGAATTGTATATCTGGAAAAAGGAATAACAATAATAATAATTTATTTATTCGTTAAACTTTCGTTTTTAAAATAAGAATTGAGAGAATATATTGTTATTAATTATAATTTTTAATAATTATTACCTTTAAAAAACTTCATATGTTTAAAATCTGTTGATATTTATCATATCAATTTTGCATTGTTTGTTGTAAATATAGTGAAAATAAAGAATTTAAAAAATCATTTAATTTCAATATTTTCCAAAGATCTATAATAACTTCGTCAAATTATCATATGCCCTGATAACTACAAATCAATATTAATAAAAAATATATTTCATTACCGATTTTAATAAGTTTCCTTCTTTTATAATTTTATAAATTTTGATAAAAAAATTTAAAAAGAAAATTGAAAAACGAGAAATCTATTTCATTACATTTTTTATTCTAACTAATAAATTAGTTAATTTTTAAGAAAAATTCAAATATATATATATATATATATATATATATATTTATATATGTGTTTGTGTATATTTATTTTATAAAATAAGGTTAGAATTCTCTTACGATATTTTTGTTAAAGAAAGAGTTGATAAAAAGGAAACCTTATGATTGCTGCTATAATCAATATCCACTTTAATACCAACATCCTCTTTTAGTGAGTTGAAAAGCTTTCAAAGAAAGGGTATTTTTTCCTTCAATTGAGAAATTGCTCCTAAAAGTGGATAAACTATTAAACTGGTCAATAGCACTGAATAGAAAACAGAACGTAAAGCAGCTGCATTAAAATTCTCTGAAATTTTCAAGAAATAGCAAATCTTGACAATTACTATAAATTTACAGTGAAAATTATATTTATATATTTATATATATATATATAGAGAGAGAGAGAGAGAGAGAGAAATGAAGAGAGACTAGAATTTTCTTAATATATTTTACTTCCATTTTACAGCGTCTTAGCATTTGAAAATAATTTTACTTGACAATGCTCGTAATATACTTCAATATCTTGCAAATAAAATATTCAAGTAAAATATAGTTGTTAGTCGGAAGAGATCGTAATATATTTCAATAATGCACATCATAAATATACCACAGAGACAAACGGTTATAACTGTAGTAGGTAGTTTTATTTAACGTTATAAAATTGCTTCACATTGAATTTTTTATGTAACACATTCGTCGGTTATTAAAAAATTTTTGAAGTGTAATGAAATGGTCATATAATTGCATTTTTTAGTACATGTTGAACAGAGTTTTATTCGTACAGGTATATATTTCAAACAGAATTTGATTTATATTTTTTGTAATGAACACACTGAACTTTAGTATTAATATTTCTAGTGTTTACCTAAACGTTTTTTTTTTACTACCTACGTACTTAAGCCTCTTAGCGTTCGAAACGTTCAAAATAGTTAGATTGATTTTATTTTTCGTATGTTCGTTCACTTTTATGTGAACATATTTTTTAAAATATATTTATCTTTTTATATATTCATTTAATGTGTAATTAGTTTTTAAAGTTAAACTCAATATAATATCATTTGTAGTATCATATAATAAATATAAATTTGTATAATTATATGTACTTGTAATGCTACAAGTATATAAAACACAAGTTTTTTTCAAATTTAAAAAAAAAATTGATTAGAAATAATACAAATGTTTCTTGATACAATCTCTTATGAAGTTTTAATCAACAGGATGAAAAAAATATTTCCAAAAATTATATTTCCTGAAACACTGAACGGGACAGTATGGCTGATATGAACGGTTATTTTCATTCTCGTCTATGACTTAATGATACTAAAGAGAGAATCCAATAGCGAGTGTTTCTGTAAACTCTGGGGAGCTGTAATAAGCCAGACGTGACGACTCCAGCAACGGTTTCCGGGTCATCGCATCGTTCCCGAAGGATCTCGAGACATCTCAGAGCCTGCAGACAGCGTATAAGTAGAAGTACGAATATGTTTATACACAATCTGAATAGATATTACATTTATCTGGTCGTCATAATATAAAGATATTATGATACAGAAAGCTTTTAGGAAAGACGTAACCGGGATACAAGATGTTTGTGAATGACTTCCTGTTAGAGTAACGACAAGAGATATGTATCTTTTAAGATAACATTTAAACAAAACGTTGTTAAAATTTATAATAAATAAGAAACATAAAAGTTAAGGAAACTATTATAATTAGTACTTGGACAAATGTATATTGTATATTGTTTTAAGATACGAGTACCTGCGTGGATTTATAATTTAAAAATTGTTAATCAAAATTTAATATATGTTTAAATATATATATAGTTTTTTTTTAAATAATTCAAATTGTTTTATTTTTTAAATAAAGTCATTTTTATTTATATGAACAGAAATAAATACTACATAAATAATAAAGAAATTATAAAACAAACTTTTATCTCCTTCAAAAGCTCATTTATGGATGACCAGAAAAATATAATTCATAATTTTTTTCTATTAATATTATTTATATTATTAATCAAATAAAAGATATTTTATATAAATTGAAATGCCTTAATATAAAATATTAATTAAAAATATATTAATTTTCATTTATTTTTAAAATTTTTAAAAAGCGTAAAATAATTTTAAAATTATCTTAATTATAGATCCTTTGGTTAAGAAGTAATTATAATAAAAAGGCTCTGATGATGATGAAATCGCCATCAAAATACGCATTAGCACATTATTGTTATAAACAATATGTGATTATTGAACACTTTATAACAAATTGTGGTGTTGGAGGTGAAAATTCATTTATGTTAAAGAGAATTCATCACAGGTCTAAAACAAACAATCACAATTATATGTTAAAAAAAATCTTATTGAATAAAAATACTAAAATGTATAAAAATTAATTAACTTAATTTACAAAATAAATAAATAGAGACATATTTAAAAAATATAGAAAATTATTATAATATTTAGTGCACATAAGATATTTTCAATATTAATTAAGTAAACTTTAAAACTTCAACATATTTCTAAGAAAATAAAATAAAGTGTTTGGTAAATTTTATAGTAAATTGAAAAGTTTTCACAGCAAGAAATTTAAATGTTGGAAATAATAAGAGTTAATTCAAAAGTTTCAATTTATTTCCTAGTGAAATATCTTGTTTATTTTTAAAAGGATTGAAAAACTATTTTTTTATTTTAATATATATAAGCATTTTTTTTATTTTATCCGGAAATTAATATACAAAATATCTATTTAACTATTGTAAATTTTTTTTCATACAATTTTTAGGTACATATAGTTTATATACATATATAAATATATACAAGCAATTCATATCTACTTTATATATATAAATATATATATATATATAAATATATATATATATATACATAAAGTATATGTAAATGTATATGTATATATTGAATGAATGATATACAAACGTAATATATAAGAAGCTCAAGTAAGGTATGTTAAATCAACCAAAAACAATTGTCTTAGTAGACAAGTATATATTTGAGTGAATTTACTGATGAGGAATCAGTAACGGATTACAGGGTATTCATGAAAGAGCTATTATTACGACGAGTTGAGTTGAAACACCTTTGTCATTAAGTGTATTACTCGACCACATCCATTCATTTACAATTTGCACTAGTGGATTTACATCAGTTCAAAGTATTGTACTTGAAGGTATGATGGTTTTAAATTATATACGAAAAGGTAAATGCGATTGTTTGTGTTTGTTTTCAACTAAATCTTTATTGTATTATGATGTTAATGTCATTATATTTCTTTAAATATGTAAATATAAGTTTTTTTATTAAAAAATTAAACATATATTCAAATATATCTATCTATACAGGTGAGATACAAAAATATTTAATTTTTTAATATTCCCTCCAATTACTTTATTTATATTAATTTCATATTTATTTTCAAAAAAATTTTTAAAGACTATTTTCTAAATATATTTTCTTAATATGACCTTAAAATGTATATATGAATTATTTGAATTACTTAAAACATTTATTTAATTATTTATCTTTTATTATTACATTATATATATAATTTATGTACATATACATTAAATGTACTTTATAACTGTACTATTTCAACTCAGTACTGTATAGTATATAACAGAATTTGTAAGTAATGCATTAAGATTTTATAAAGTTCTACCAACAAAGAGTAATGTATGTGAAAAAGAAATAACGCAAGTTTGGGTATGTTAACACATACTCCATATGTTGGAAAGAGCAACATTGCTAATAACATCTTAGGTTAAGTTTTAGAAAGGTTGTCAGTAAAATCTTGTTAGTTTTAGAGAAAGTGCTTAATTCACTAAAAAACAGTGTCGTGCTTTTAAGAAGATTCGTTGTGCACTTAAAATAATATTGTATTTTTCACAAAGCGTTGAAAATAATGAATTTTATTTTATTTCCTCGTCTTTATAATAAAAAATATAGTAAAACAATGAATGATGACATTATAAGAAAAATATATATTATTAAAAATATTTATCGAACAAATTTTAAAATTTAAAATATTTTACAAAATTTTATTGATCTCTTGGAAAAAATTCTTAAAAATCAAATTTTTATTAAATACATTTCTAATCAAAGTATAATTTTAAACAACATTTACTACTATGACAATTTTTTTATACAGTAATAAAATATTTTTTCTAAGAATATTAACTTATTTATTAGCAATAAAAATTTTTTAATAAAAAATAATTTCATTTATAAAATAATGTATAATTTAAATTCAATTATATATCATTTTATGTGAGTATATGTAGAAATATATATACATAAGTACATTTCATGAAATTAAATTAAAAAATATCGTTGAAAAAATTAATCCTTATTTCCAAATAAAATATGATCTTAAAAAGTTATACTCAAATATTTATTATTCAATATTATCAAATAAATAACTTTCCTGAGAACATAACCGTACATCTTTTACTAAAACAACAGGCTTACAATGAAAAGAGTTTTTTTTTATTAAACGTATATACTCCGTTTTCGATGCTTTATGAATATCGCGATGATATGAGATGTATTTTGTAGACATTATAGGAGTTTGAACGACGAACGGTTTTTTTACAATTTATGACAACCATCAATGTATATCCCCTCCGTACTTGTCTCCCCTAATACATAAGAGCTGTTTAAACTTTGCAGGGATTTTTTATTTTGAAGAGTCAGTGTACGTAGAAATATTCAAACTGCTATGTGATTTATGTATCTATATTATATTAATGGTTTTGGTAAAAATGTGAAGGACGTTTTTGATAAAATTCTAGATGAAAATGTAATATCCGCAAAGGTAAACATGGTGTAGTTATATCAGAAATATGGCGAATTGAAATGTTGATATATTGATAAAAACTAAGTCGTATTCTATGAAAAGTTTTTTTTTGTAATATATATATATATATATATATATATATATATATATATATATATATATAAGAATTTGTATGTTTTTTTTACTTTGAATATTTTTTATCTATAATGACGGTTTTTATACGTCCTTAGGGTATTTTATCAATTAAAAATGACATTTATATACAGTTATAAGATAGCTGTTATTTTGAGAACATTGTTTGATAATACTATTTTAAATAAGAATAAACATTTTCCTTATTTGATCTTATTTATACAGTAAATGTTTTATATAAGTAAAAGTTATTTCTAGAAAAACGCCTACGTAAAAATTATTGTCGCAATTAGCTAAAGAAAAAAGTATATAAAAAGACATAAAGAAAATATCTGAAATTATTTTTTTGTTTGAACATTTTATTATATTTGATCAAATATTTATTTCATACAAACATATGTTATTAATAGACATATTGAAGTATTTTTTCTAAAAGGAATCTATGTTTTATTTTACTGGTATAATTTTATCTACATAATTACACATACGATTTTCAATAAATTATAAAATTAATACTGTATATATATATATATATATATATATATATATTAATGTGTGTGTGAGTATATGTGTGTATTTGTGTGTGAATGGTTATTTCATACATATGCGTGTATATAATATTTTACAAGGAAATATCTATTAAATCTCAATAACTGAGGAATTTATGTTCTTGTTTCTTCATATATGTTTTAATTTTAATTTAGTTAAAATATGTAGTTAATACAGTGTTAAACTAAACTATAAATAAATATAATAGACAAATACAAAAAAATATAATTAAAAATTGCTTAATAGTAAAAAACACATATTTAATGAAAGAAATAGTATGGAAATCTAACAATAAGAAAATGAAATAAAAAGAGACAGAAAATTAAATATTGTAATATAATATTTAAATAAAATTATTGATAAACAGTAAATTTATCTACATTTGTAATTTTTTTTATGAAAATAATTGATTAAATCATTTACTGCCATTTACTATATTTCTATTTTCAATAAAACTTCTATGATAATTAAATGATTTTATATAAAATATACAAAATCATAAGTAATTGTGTAATAAAAAAAAATTAAGTAAATATTTAAACCATTTTTTTAACAATATAACCACTTTTTTATATTATAATATTTAATAAACATCATAATTATTCAATTTCTTAAAATTTTCATTAAAAATATTAATAATTTTATAAAATATTTTTTAGAATAGAACATTAGTTTTGTAATAATATATATATTTAGAATAAATGTACGAATATATATATATATATATATATATATATATATATATATATATATGTATTTATGTATTGTTATATATTCAATCATATGTCTGTATTTAAATTACAACTACTACAAGAAATTTGGTAGATATCTGCTCTTGATATCACATATGAATTGTAAACACCGACAAACAATTTGAAAAGCCAAATGTGTAAACAAATATCGTATAAAAATTTCGAATTGAAAAGTTGTTGATATTGAAAATACATAACAATATGAAAATTTGTATCTGTATCCGGATATTTGAACGCCATTTATAATGTTCTCCATTTGTTTACAAATCAAAACTGAATAAAATGTTATGTACATATTATAAATATTGATACAAAATTTCAAAAATACCCACACATGGATATATGACGACTACTTTAGATAATCTTCATTAATGTACACTCGTATATAATTTAATGTTTATTCTATTTCAAAAATTGATCATGTTTTTCATTGTACAGTTGAAAATTAGTCGATGTCAGCATATTTTTACGGATAATGAATGTAATGTAATTGAACAATTATTAACAAAACAATTATATCAACTAATTAACGTTTACAAACAATAAGTATTTGCACTCATAGTAAACACTGGACATCGATAATTATATCGCTCTTTTTAAATTGCCTTTTTAAATTTAATAACTTTGTTTTGGATAAAATTCATTCAAAAAATAAATCTCTAGTATGTGAGTGAGATTTTAAACAAAACATTCAGGTAAATATCAATTTACCTATACATACACATTTATCAGTGGAATATTTGTGTACATGTGTACAAATGTTTATTAATTAATCTGTGAATTGATAAAATGACAAAAATAAGAAATTTGAATAGTTGAAACACACAGCAGTTTTAAGAAATCAAACTATGTCGATAGATGGGTACGAGATGCGCCATTACAATATGGAAATGAATTTATGAAATGACCGGCGGACCACATCTATATGTAATTTAGATTGAATTTAGATATCGAACGGTCAATTCCGGTGTTTCATATACGTATTTCAACATTTTATGGGCAATAAAGTCTTTCAAATGGTCACAACGTTACTGACATTTTGTTACAGAACGAATTTATTTAATGCAGCATATGCCAGTTATATTAAAATTACTGAAATATAATAAATATTTCAATTTAAAAAAATAAAACTGTTTGTATATTAAATATAACTTATTTATTATTTAATTGATTGACTGAATTTCATGAAATATATTATTATAGAAAATATATTTCTTAAAAATAATTTGACTTTTATTAAAAAAAATCATTGCTTTTGTAATCATTATATATATATATATATATATATATATATATATATATATATATATATATAAATTAAAATTTTGTCCAAGTACTTGATAATATTAATTTTCAATCAAAAGTAATGGATTTTTTAAAGTATGAAAAAATTAATACTCATCAAAAAAAAATATATCAATAAAAACTATTATTTTTTTAAAAAATCGAGTTTGATGAATATTTATTTTTTTAAAAAAATACATTTAATCAAAATTTCTTATAAAATATATAAGTATTTCAATTCGATAATTTTCTATTTTTGAATGAATAAATAAATTAAAAAAGTAATTATTTCTAAAAATAAAAATGAGAAAAAAACATGTTATTTCGAATTTAAATAACATTTCTACGTATATAATTTTAATAATTGTTTTAAATTTTAGATGGAAATTTTGTGAGTAAATACATTGTTTTCTTAAATTATATTTGATATTGATCAAAATAAAATAAAAATTATATAAATACTTGTAATTAGTTTTGGTATTGTGAATGAAAATCCAGTTATTTTTTCAAGAAATTCGAATCTAACTAAGAAATTTGTATGAAAAGAAATTATAAATAACATATTTTTTTATTTTTGGAATAGTGATAAATATACAAAATATTACATACATACACACACTCATGTAAATATAACATCTTTCTCTCCCACCCCTCTCTCTCTCTCTCTCTCTCTCTATATATATATATATATATATATATATAAAGAGAGGGGTGGGAGAGAAAGAGATCATTACTTACTTCTATTATTGCTTAAACTTATAAATTAAATTTTTATTCAAATCTAATATTAAAGTAATCCTTTTAATAGTGCATAAAAGTCCTTTTGGACTGAGGTTCTTTTAGATAAAACCCCTATTTTCTTTTAAATTGTTTGATTGAATCAATCCTTTTGAAATAGGTGAAGAATGTTAATTATTGATTTGAAATGAAGTTTTTACTTGTGTTTTTAAAAAATTCTAAAAGGTAATTTTATATTATTATTATTATAATATATTTAACTAATTATTTTTAATATATTTTCATACCTATGAAATCTCTACATATTTTATATATATAACATATAAATAGATGCTACCAAAGCTACACTATTCCTGTATATTATTTATATTTTATAATTGAAATTATTTTTCATGTATTAATGACTTAAACAATTATAAAATAATTCATTGTTTTCTAACGAAACATGAAAATAAATCATATGTAAAAAATGTTTATAGAGCACAATTAATAAAAACTGTACATCAATTTTTTGATATAATGTAGTTTTTAAATATAGTTAGACTATGTACACAAAAATAGGAATAATAAAATTAGTGACTGAATAAAATTTTATCTGACCAGAAAATAAAAACATATTTATATAAAGAAAAAAAATATTAAATATTTATTATACTGGTAATAAAACATAACTAATTTTATGAAATGTTAAATATATTTTTTAAAAATTGTATTTATCAATTAACAAACTGTACAATCTGCATGCATAAAAATAAAAACGAGTAAATTCATAAAACTATGTACATATTTTAAAATGTATTCAAAATATACTTACGGTTAGAACCGTCTGAATGTAGTTCCATGCTTTAAAATATTCTATTGTAATTCAAAATTAGCTTGGCTAGAAGTTTAGTATATGGTGTGAATACTTTAAATTATGCTTTTGCATGCAAAAAACTGATTGAATATATACTAATTACTCGACGCTAAAATTTATTTTGAATATATGTATAAGATTATGTACATACGTAAAATATACATACATTTACACATACATACATACCTATATATATATATACGTTTAATATAAATATTACAGTATTTATTTTTAATTCTGTACGGATAACATTTATTTATAAAAGTTTGTACGTACATCATAATGTTTGTTTGAAATAATACTAAATTGGTTTAAAGTTATGAATATGCATATGTTGTAAAACTGTTACAGAAAGAGACAAAAACAAAGTTTATTAATTGCTATATTTGCATTTAAGTAGAAATAGTAGCAGCAGTAATAGAGCAACGATTAAAAAAAATAACAAATTATATTAAGAACAAAATTTAAAAAGGTATAATGAATATATATTAAATTACTCAGTTGAATTACATATTTATTTAAACAATTTAAAAATATTATATTTTAGCAATTACTAATCACAAGATTTTTTTTAATTTTTTCTGAAAAAAATCAAATAATTTTTCAAATATATTTAATTAGATTAATATATATGTATAAAATCATAATATATTTGAAAATAATAAAAAAAACTATTAATATATATTTTTTCAAAAATATATTTTATAAGTACTACATTTATTCCATAAATATGGTTGACAAAAAGTAAAATTTTCTATTTTGTTAAAAATATAGGTTTTATTTTCATGAACTATCCATCTGTTTTCTGTCAATGGTTATTATTTCTATATATATATATTTCATATAATTTAAAACTCCCCTTTCTTTATATCATATTTCATCTTTCGCTTGACTACTTTATGTTTTTGGGATACCAAAATTTCTGTAAGTGGTCATTTTTTTCTATTATTTTCCCGCAAACTTCCATATTCTTCTCGTCATATATCATATTTTATTTTTTGCTTGACTAGTTTATATTTTGAAATCGATTTTTTTATTTGCTAGTCAAAATTTAATCTTGTTAAATGTAAATTGAATTTTTATGTATTTATTTATATATATATATATATATATATATATATATATAAACTAGTTTATTTTTTTGAAATGTATCAATTTTCAATAATAATTTAATAGTTTGATAACTCTAAAATAAAATGTTGATACTTTTAAATAATAATTACCAATTTAAAATTACATCTACAATCATTATATGAATGTATCTTATTCTTTAATATTGTTTTATAAAAAAATTAAATTATTTACAACAAAATTGATTATATATTTGAAAAAAGTGCAAAAATAATTGTATAGTTTAATTTATTGAAATTGTTTTAGATTAACAGTGAACAATAATTATTCTATTCATAAAATTAGAATTTAATAAACAGTATAACAATTCAATATACAAATATAAAATAAATTATAAAACTTAAATAGATACAATTTATCTACGAATCGTAGAACGATTCAAACCATATCATTATATTAAAATTGATCAATGTTCATAACTTATTTGACGTATCTCATTAAATATAATAATACATAAAAAAAGTTCTTAATCGTTAGAAAACTATTGAAGTCATTATAGGAGAGGTTGGTACGACAAACGGTTTTGTCTCATGCTTAAACATGTCTATTAGGTGCGTGACCGTAGAATCAAAACCTCACAAAAGTGCAGTTATGTCTACACATTAATACTGAAAATGTCTAAGGGTCGTTCATATTAGGGGCGATGTTATCAAAACGACGTTATCGAATGCGTATAAGAGTTCCATTGGTCAGGGGGAGTGAGTCACATTTTTGAAACTAATGGATACGGATATGCATTTCTGCGGCACGTGTTTTTATGATATGCCTTCGCTAGGCGGCAAATTATTTCGCTATATTATCAAGATTACGGCGTCGTGCCCTAATATTAAACATAATTCAATGAAATACTGACGCGATATTAAATTCCCACGCACAGACGAAATTATTATGCAAAATATAGTCTTTTTTATTTATTGTTATACATAAATGTTTACTACGTTTTGTTGAAATATAAAACAATTCAATTTTATTTATATATACATATATATATATATATATATATATATATATATATATTACATAACATTCCAAAGACATATATTTCAAACGAATATATTTTTAGTGACTATTATAATTATTTACAAGTCAGTAACTTACAATAACAATAGTTCTTTTACTGTAATTTTTTATAATTTATTAAAATTTTTACAGTAAAAATATTATCATAAAACTTTTCAAGATTAAGAAAAATATTTTAAAAATAACGATACAAAATTCAATTATGAGATTTAAAAAAAAAGTTATTGTATGTGATTTTTTATGAAGTGGAAGTCGTTATCTAAATGTATATAAAAATTAAAAGTAAACAATTCTATTTAAATCTTTATTGAAATTTGATGTTTGGTATAATGATTTATTCACAAATTAAATTTAGCTGTAATGTCATATAGATATATATTTTTTTTAAAAAAAACAAATAGATATTTGTAATTAAAAAAATATATATGAATCATAAAAATAATAAAGATATATTTATTAAAATACTAAGTTTTTTAGAAAATTGAATGTATGCAATAATAGAAATAATAATAAGAAATGAAGAAATTAAAAAACTATTTATGTCTATTAAAAACTATAAAAATTAATGATATTTTCATCGTAATATAATTTGATATTTTTTATCAAAAGAATTACTTATTCATAATAAAAATGTATATTCAAACTTGAATAAATGTTCTATTATTTTCAAGCTTAAAGCATAAATTTTTATAATAGCTATATTAAAAATAATAATAAAAAAATATATTATATATATATATATATATATATATATATATATATATATATATACACGTATGTGTGTATTTACTAAATAAGACATAAATGTTTTATTCAATAAAGAAGATTATTAGACTAAACTTATATCTAACAGAGAATTGGTATGTAGATGAATGCTTATATATAGATATACATATAGAATGTGTGTGTTTGTGTTAGTTGGTACTACGCGACAATTCCCAATTTATTCATGAATCACATTAAATACACATATTTCTTTATTTATAACCCATAATGGATATATCTCCCCAAACAAATTAACAATACCACGTACAAAACTCTCGGCGGATTTTTTCCTTCAGAAAATGTCATGTCAGACGCACATTCACGTGTCTCGACGACATATACTAACACACCCCTCTAAAGTCCAACCCTAATAATTCCAAATGAACAATGAATATATATCATGGTCGTTTTAAAATGAACTGAATAATATACTATTTATTTCCATCTAGTAATGTCACATAACTAACCTTATATATTTATATATATATATATATATATATATATATATATATATATATATATATATATATAATATACATGTATATGTAGACGTATGTTCTGTCGACCTCAAAGTGCATTTATTCTTTATATATTGCAATAGAAATATGCGTGTCCAGTATATACGTGAAGGGGAAGAATTTCCCGTAGGGGCCATTGGAGATCCATTAATAGGCTTTATTAGGGCTGAGTAATTTACTTGTTCACAGCTTTTTTTTGAAAGACGTGTGGTATAATGAAAAATTATATACACATTAAAAACATATTCGAGGATTTCCATTTCATATTTTCTTTGTTAATAAAACAATTAATTTTGGAACTGACTAAAAACGTATCGAAAATTTTTATTAATTTATATGACTTCTACATTTTATACAATATTTCAAATATATTAATTATAAATATAATTAATACGTCAGATATGGAAAATATATTGATTAAATTAAAATGAAATAAATTAAAAATCTCATTTTCATTTTTTCAGTATAAATTATATTATATTTTTATTGATATACGATATTTTATATTTTTATTGAAATATTATGTAATATTTCTAATAGTTTATATATATATATATATATATATATATATATATTGATGATTATTAACATTTTAAAATATTATTTATTGACTTTAAAGATAAAAAAAATTATATTGAAAAGGAAATTAAAGTTTTGCTCCAGAAATAATACATTATTCGTTTTTTCCGTAACATTTAATTACTTTAAAATAATTAAAAATCGTACAACAAAATAAATATAATAACATTAAATCGAAAAATTAAAATAAATTACTTAATTGATGAAAATATTCATTTTGCTTTGAAATTCATTTTAGTTTATTAATATATAAGTATATCTTTCATCATTATTTTTCTTATTATTCATTGAATGTATCAAAAGATTATCATACACACACACACACCAGTAAATCCTGAATGAAAAATCCTCACCAATCCAATCGGTAAGTTTGGTGAGTATGGCCAAGTACCAATCAAAGGTAACATTCAATGAGGCTTTCATTCAGTAGTATGTTGATATAAGCTAACATGATGATAAAATATATGAATAATAAATAGTTTGGAATTAATTGTAAGTTTAATATTTTATATTTAATGATATGTCAATATTTACTTGTTATATTAAGCTTTCAACTCAACATTAATTTTTGAAATTGTTTAGTAAAATAAAATATTAAATTATATATTAATTATGTATATATATATATATATATATATATATATATATATATATATGTATGTATTTGTTTGTGTATGAAATTAATATTTTATAATATTTAGTACGATATTTAGAAACTCTCCCAAACATTTATCTATGCTCCTTAATAAAATATCATAAATAATTTACTATTTATACACTAATGAAATATATTAAGGATTTCCACAGAACAAGTTTATGAAAGATTAAATTTTACATAAATGAATCATATATAAAAAAAATCATTATTTTATCACTAAAATTTTAATGATGTAATAACTTACATACATTCTTTTAATTAAATTTACTTTCAAAAATAAGGGTCTATTAATGTAATGTTATACGTTATGTATTGACACACCCACAATTTTGATAGTTTTTTTTATTAAAAACAGATATGTATAAATTGATTATAAACCTTTTTAGGGATTTAATTTTTGTTTATCGATGTAAAAGTAGATTTTCAAAAATGAATAAAAATACATTTTTTTCTTGAAAATAATATATATTATTTAATACATTATTAAACATTAAGTAAATATATAAATAAAAAATATATATTCACATATTTGTTAAAAACTAGCTAATTTCCTTTTTATGGATATAATATATTTTTTAAATAGATTCTAATTGTAGAAAGATCTGAGAAAATAAAAATAATTATTAATTAAATATTTCATGAATTTGAAGTTTAAAATAGATTCTTTTTCCAACTATTCTCAAAACATTAGAAAATATAAAATGTTATGGAAAGTTTTAAAATATTACTCTTTACAGCAATAACGATTTATCAAATTAGTTTTTTTTATTTTATTATTAATATATAAAGTTTAAAAAGGTCACGTAGTTTGCAAGAGTTGGAAACATATAACAAGAATTATTAAAGAAAATAAAAAGTACAGTATTTGCAATACTTTACAGATATAGAATAAAAACAAACATTTTAAATAAATACACATAGTTTTATCACTAATTGAATTATTTTAACGTTCTTTTTAAACCATTTTTATAAATATAATAATATTGTCTATCACAGACAATTAAAAATCTTTTAATTATTTAAGATTTTATAAAAATTAACTAAAAAAAATCTTATAAAGCGACATATATACTGATTATAGGTTAACATTAGTTATTTATTAGAAATTTATAACATTTGTTAATTGTATAATCAATTTTTTATAGCAAAAAGTTTACAAAATATTTAAAATTTATTAAAAATAATAATAATTCAAATATTGAAAATATGAAAAAAATTACGTGAATAAACGTAGAAATAAATGAGTTTTTTATAAAAGTGAAACATAAAAAAGAAAGAAACATTTTATAAATATTTAGAAATATATTAATGGCACAAAAATTTATGATAAATGACTATAAGATTTTTAAATCCGCTTAGTGAAAATAAAATAGATTTACTAATAGACTTTGTATATTTTGTCTTTTGTATGGTCAAATATATTAAAAATAATTACTTGTAACATATCTGAAAACCGTTTGACAGTTATAAATTTAGAAATATTTCGTGCAACACACACTATTTCGTGTTAAAGAAATAACTTCTAACGTAATCAGTATTTCCGGTAAAATTTTACGAATATATTAATTATTTTCTTCAATATCATCAAGTAATTTTAATGCGAATTACAAACAAAAATAGTACGTATTTTAAACAATTTAATGAAAAATCATGCACTGTTCAATAAAAGTAAACAAATATTTAACAATCATTGAACTAACTACGTAAGTTAAATAATCAATGCAAATATATTTAAACCAATGTGTACGAAATGATAGTTAATTGATTTATGTCGTGCTAACTGACATTTGAATTGGATTTTAATGTTTATGCCAATCAAATATCGAAAATATCATCCAATGTTTCGATTATATTTTCATTAAAAAAATTCATGTTAAAAATGTATCACTAACAATGTTATGAATTATTCAAACCATTTGAAATTACAATTTTTGATACCTATATCGTTTTGAATATTATAATTTTAATTTACAACACATTGATTTTATATTAACTGTTTCAATTTTTCACTTTATTACATTATTTTATATATATATATACATATATATATATATATATATATATATATATATATATATATATATATAAATATAT
>CP092091.1:15655490-15857990 GCA_029203775.1 Neoneuromus ignobilis | reverse complement strand
CATATTGATAAAAATCTGATATAATTATGTTCATATTCCTTTATAAAATATATTCATTATGGAATGGTTTTATTTTTAAAAATTATAAATAATTCTTTTTTTAAAAAAAATATTATTATATGCATTTTATAAATAGTCAATAATTTTTATATATTGCATTAATTATTTTTAATTTTTTCAGGTAAGTGTCTTATTTTTCATAATCTAAATCCTTGGTGGTAAGTTTTAATTTTTAAAATATTTTACTAATTATTTCTTTTTTGTTAAAATAGCATTGAAATAAAAAATCATTTAGTATAACAAATTCAGAAAGATTTTTTTCTATTCCATACAAGAATATTTAAGTGGTCAAAATTATTCCAAAAAAATATAAGAATAATGTATAAGGATAATACTTAAGGAATGAATATTAAAAGTGGATGAAAATTTGGATAAAGCAAATTGAAATGGAAAAAATATGAGAAGATAATAGGCAAAAGTATGTTTTAAAAGTTGAATTAATACAAATACTTAGAGTTGACTTATAATTATGAACTTTTTGGTTATGGAATAAATAATTAAATGGTTATTTATTTATTCTATTTACATTTTATATTCATATAACTTTTATTTATTGTCATAACATTAAAAATAAATTTAATAAACTAATCTCTCTATTTTAAGTAGACAAAAAATCATTGAATAATAAAAAGTGAAACATTATTTTTTTTAATTAAGCTAAAATGAAAAAAAAGTTGTAATCAGTGATTAAATTGTGAAACATTACTTATACTTCATAAAACATATTAGGCGAGTAATAGCTAATCCTTATACTTTTTATATTAAAAATGTTTTAAAATATCAAATTGATTTTTATTACTAAATATATATATATATAAAACTTCTACCTATTTTGTATTTTTAGAATTTTATATAAAACTGACATATATAAATCTATTTCTATATATATATAAGTTTATTCTAGTTGTAATAAATAAATTTTATATTAAATCTTTTAAAAAATATTTAAATTTAAAGGACTTAATAAAATTTACATAATATACTAATGATCTTTTAATAATTCATTCCAAGATAGTTGTTCATTTAATAAAATTAATCGAGTTTAAAATCATTTAATTTCAGTTTTACGAACCTTTTCAATATTATCAGTCATATTCTTGCCATTAAAAACACCACTAATGTAACATAAATCATGAGTTTGTTTGATAATTTATTTAACTTGAAAAAATAACGATCAAAAGAATCACTCAAAATATCTATCAAAAAAAGCAAATTAGTTATTTTCACTCGTAACAATTGACGTTCCTTTATATCAAAGCACAAAAGGTTAAAATTAAAGTAAAAAGAACGCGGTAGCACTGACCTATATTCCGTAAATTTGAATATAAACCGAAATCGATAAAGCCCAAATCTATTTCCACTCAGTACGCTGTTTTATCGTCCACAAAACTGCAGTTTTTATATTCAATACGGAATGTTTTCACTAATATTTTATAATAATTTTATGTTTTTTTTTTAATTAAGATTTTTTTATATTTTATATCTTTATACACACTAGTGAAGTTTTATGATTCAATTAACAATATATGTAAATGATTAATTATTATTTTGATTTTCTTTTTAAATATTAAATGTTATAATATTTATTATCAATGATAATAAGAAAAATGTTATATTATTAATTCATTTCAATATTATTAATAAAATAATTTTAAATATTTTTCTAAGTAATAAAATATTTTTGTAATATATATATATATATATATATATATAATTTTCTTTCTTCATTGATGATCTCATCTTGGTTCATGATCATCCTATTTCCATTTTAAACTTTTCACTTAATTTATAACTCTAGTTATCTTACAAATTCACTATTTTCTCTTTCTATCTCTACATACTATTCCTGACACACATTTTTGCACTCTTCTCGATATTCTTAAAGTCTTTAAATTATTCTATCATTTAAAACTCATGTCTCACTACCATAAGTGAGAATGTATTAATAAAAACCATTTCTTTAAAACGTAGAGAAATATTCGACTCATAATATAAAAATCTTTTCCGAATCAATATCATCTAATTTTTTCTCCTGTTCACTTTATTAATAGATGTTTCATTTGTGTTAATTAACTATATATAATAATTGTTATACTATATATAATAATTGTTAATAATTGTTATACATATATATATATATATATATATATATATATATATATATATATACATGATGTGAACAGGAGAATAGAAATGGGATAATATCAATTCAGGAGAAATATTCATATTATAGAGTTGAATATTTTTATATATTTTAAGAACGAAGTTTTTAATCAATATATCCTATCTGCTCTCACTTATGGTAATGAAACATGAGTTTTAAATGATAGAAAAATTTATCGGTTCCAGCTAAGACAAATAAGTATGGAAAGATGCATGTTAGTAATAATGAATAGAGACAGAAAGAAAACAAGTTATAAAAGTTATAGTAAAAGTGAAAGGTTTAAAATGAAAATGGATTAGTCATAGAGTAAAAAGAGAAAAATTTTGATAGATAAGAGAAATTATTTATTAGGATCTCGGATATACAATATAAATTTGGTCTAAGAAGAGATCAATGGGTAGATGAGATAGAGATATAAGAAAATTTGTTGTATTAGATTGAAAGAGAAAGGCATTAAATTAGTCAAAGTGATGAGTTTTGGGAAAGGTCCTACTTTAGCAATGAATAGAAAGGTGCTGACAATGTTCATGATCGGGATATTTTAATATCCCCAGACACGCCCAAGAAAATGCGCTCTCAACATCAGAAGACGAATAACATCCAAACTAAAAAAAAAACAATGTTCATGATACAACTCGCATATCGTCTCGCTGCAAACAATCCAGAATAAGATTTTAAAAATGGCTCTTGACAGAAGAAGATGGTATAAATCTTCTATGCTACATAAAGAAGCCGAAATAGATACGGTTGTAGACTTTATTAAACATTATGGGGTGAAAATTTTACACGAGAAAAAAGGACCATAGCAACCCTTTGATAAATGGCCTTGGAAGACCCAAGATAGTACCCATAGGTAGCCGGGTAGGAAAACATAGACGAAGAAACGTCACAATGCAACCGTATGTATTCACAAAGAACTATGAGACAAAGATGAAAAGTCCAGATACAGTTAGTCGACAAAATGAAAGACGAAACGAACGTATAAATTTAACCTATGGTCGAGGAATCAACCTTGATCGGGAAGGGGGTGGGTGAGCTGCTAGTTTACGGCAGCATCTATTCGACGCTTTTTCTAGAATAGATATCAGGGTTTTTTGAACTTTTTCCCAGATAACGTACAGATGTAGAAGACTAAACAATTTATAAGAAGATACAAATAGATATGAAGACATATAGCGAGCTACGGGGGCATATCATACGTCCCTAGGTACGTTAATGAAAAGAAGAGCAAAATTATCAGAACATAAAGAACATCAAAATCTGTAAAAAAAATGTTCATGATATATATATATATATATATATATATATATATATATCTTAGAAAAGTAATAAAAGTAAAATTTATTTATAATCAGTATTATTTATATTACTAAATAATAGTTAATTCAAAACATTATATTGAGTGTCCCATCAGGAGCGCACATTAATCATCATTCGAAAAAAGATACGTTTTATTTCAAAAATCAGTTGCGTTCTTATAACGGAACACCATATATATAAATATAGATACTTGTTTTAGTTTATATACATATGAAAAAACATGAATATAGTTCTCTATTTTTTAAAAAAAATTGCAAATACAAATATATGAAAAAATGTTTTTTTTTTATAAATTTGTATCTGTAATTTAGTTATTATCACATTCATTTGGTTATATTTATGTTTAATAGTCAAATTTAGAAATAGTGTATGTCTATTTGTTATTTAATAAATATATTCTTAATAATATATTAAGTTATATGTATATATATATATATATATATATATATATATATATAATTCATTATCTGAAAATTATTATTATACCTTTTTTGCCTGAATGTACCTTGTTAGACTACGTTATTTCAAGAATTAAAAACGTGCTGCTTGTTTTTTTTTAATATATATATATATATATATATAAGATTTTAATTTTTACGTTGGCCTTAAAATATTCTCTGTCTATATGTAGTTAATTACTTTGCTTACCCAGTTGTAAAGGGCACATTTGTATGTATGTATATAAGATACATACGCTTATAATTTTAAAAATGTTTATTTATATGTATGTGTATATACGCATTCGCATACACCTGTATATATATATATATATATAAATTTACCAAATACAATTATATACATGAACGTACACCCATGTGTGGTCAAATGGCGTCGAAGGCAGAGTATGGTGCGGTAAACATTGTACGTTACAACACAGGAGTTCGTTGTAATTAAACAGACCTCTTAATTAGTGGCGTGATTGGTCAGGTAGAGCTCTAGATAGCTCAACATTGAGGTGACCACTGTTAGTATACCGTGCATGTGTCCTATTTTAGTTATTTGTCGTTGTTGACCACTGTTTGAAATTTTGTTACAGATTGAAATATTTTCATTTTGACAGATTTGAACTATGAAGAAGTTACGCGAGAAATTATTTTCAATTAAAAATTTAAATTGGAAAATCGTGAAGTGTTTGAGGTTTATATTAACTATAATATATAGTTGAATTACACATATATATGGTATATGCAGATATACATATTAATACATTTAGATACACAGAAAAAAATCTTTTTAAGGAACAAAAATAATTAAAAAGAGTAAAATTATGTTCTATATATTACAATTTAATATTACAGTATATAGTAAAAGGTAATTTATTTAATATATATATATATATATATATATATATATATATATATATATATTAGTATTTTAATATGAACTTCGTCAACAAGTCATGTTATTGAAATTAAAAATATCTTAAAGAATATACGCTTTCCAAATTACAAAAAATCCATATTTTATATATACCAAAAAAAAAACAATTATTTAGCCATTAAAAAATAATTACAACATGTCTATGATTTACGCTATGAAACGAAATCTTATATCTAACAAGTAAATAAATCATCAAACAAGTTTAAAATCATAACCTCGAGCAAGTAATAATTTTCTTTAACACACACATCGCAGATAAGAGATTTAAAACAATTACTTATGTCAACCCAGTCTTGGCACTATGCAGTGCAGTTTTGAATAACACGCAAAGCAACCACGTTCCACATTGAATAATGTAATAAAAATCTGTATGTGTTTCGTTAGTAGGATTATATCAGTAAAAACGTAAAAACACCTTGTACAAGCTGCATATTAAAAACGAAATTCGTGTATAAAAATGCAAATGCATCTGCATAATACACTGATTGTGTACATTATTTCGGAAGAATATATGCAAGTTTTTCTGTTTGGCCATACATACATTCATATACTACATTGTGGAAATGTTTTAATGGAATTTTCTGTGCGAGAAGTTGAAAATGAAATAAACATGACTTGAATGCGTTATGTATGTATCGGATGAATAAGTTAGTTATTCATAAAGCAGAAATTCTCAAACAATTTTAGAAAGTTTGAAATTTATGCCGAACGTTAAATAGTCATATACATACACACATACTTATATATATATATATATATATATATATATATATATATATATATATATATATATATATATATATGTATTTTATAAAAATGTAACAAAAAATAAACGATGTGTTTTAAAACTAACAAAATTTGAACAACTGTTATCATACAATGAAACAAACTCCATAAAATATTAAAATATTTTTTTATTTATATTTAAAAATCGATTTTATTTCAGCATGTTTAGATAAAATAAATAAAACTGAAAAATAATATTTGTTATTATAAAGTGATAACAATTATAATAAAGAATTTAAAATTTATTTATAATTTTTTATATATATTTTAAGATTAAATATTATTTAACATGACAATAAATATTAGAGAATAAGTAATTTTTATATTATAATTAGTAGTTTAGAGTACAATTATCGAATTTAGAATAATAAATTTTAAACACAGTGTGACAGTTCAAATTAAATTTAGATAATAAATAACATAATTAATGATTTTTTTCTAATAGAAATTTACATATATGTAAAATCATTAAAAAGTATTTAAAGAAATTAATTACACTAAATGAAAAAAATATGTTAAATAGAAATAAGAATAGATAAGGTGAACAAAACAAAACGGTCGCAATATATTTTCTATTAAGAATTCAATACAAAACTTCATGTAGACGTTTTGACACGATATAAAAATTGTGATTTACTTGTGAAATATAAAAAGAAAAAACATATGTAGAGTAAATCGCAAATCAACGAATAACGACTTTTATGAAGCTGCATACCAATCATGCAAACTGAAGGCGTGCTTTTAGATTCCGTTGTGCGACAACACACGCGTTCTAAACTGATTTTCTTCTCGAGCACACAACAAACACTGGAGAGTTATCGTAACATGCTATTCGGTAATCAGTAGTAACTCATGTTCACGCGAGACCGGCTTTTTCATTAAAAAAAATCAAACTCTTAGATATAAGAATAGAGTGAACATGTTAATTTTTTGATCTATCTGTGAATGCAAAACGGATATCGTTTTTCTAACACAGTGAATGTTATTATACAAATGCATTAGAAACTATGCAATGAACTTTTTACAATATTGCCATGCTAAAAATATCTACAGAGAAAAAGACTGAATAATCGAGTTAAACTAAAAGTGATGTTTTTTTAATACTTTACATGCAAATAAATATATTGTATAGTTCACAAATACAAATTGATTTTATGATTAATTCATTTCATTTTATATATTATTACATTTATATTTTAAAAATAGTCCTCAAATATTTTTTTAGAATTATAACTGTACTTAATAAAATAAACAATTTTAATACATTTTTTAGTATTATTTGTAAAATAATACCCAGTAATTGTTATGAATATGTAATTTAATCCAAAAAATTGTTTTAATTTACTAAAATTCATTTTAACACAAAAAATCTTTATCCTAACATTTCAAAATTTTATAACAGAGTTCAATAACCACTATTTTCTAGTATGTGTTTCAATGATTATTCTATCCTTATCATAGAAATGCTTTATAAAATAATATATATTTTATAAGGAAATAAATTATAAACCTAAATTATGTAATCTAATAACCAATGAAATATTTTTACTAAAACATGTAAGTTATTTTGATTAGAATTTTGTATATTCAAAACAATTTGTGGAATTTACTGTTATAGGTAGCGAGTTTTGAATTTATCCTTTTATTTGAAGTTGAAATAAGTTTGAGTAAATTCCCAAGTGTTAGAAAATTATTGAGTAAACATATTAATCATAAAATAATAATCACGTTATTAATATATACATATATGTGTTTGTGTATGTATGTATGTGTGTGTGTGTATGAGTGTATACATAGTATATAAACGAGTATAAATAACATATAGGAATACGTGTGTATTTTGACAACAAAATATTGGTGTGTATGAAGAAATTCTCAATTGCAAAAAATTCAGATAGAAAAACAAAAGATTAAATTTGCTGATTTATGAAAATACCACCGTTTACATAATTTACACTTTAATAATATTTCGTGTAATATATTACAGGGGTACATGTTAAATCACCTTCAGAAAATGAGACGAGTATTTGGGCAAAATTATTTGAACAAAGAAATTGAGACTTCACAAAAGATATACATGTATAATAAACAAGAATAATCAGTACCGATACGTGCTCGACTTTATCACAAACGTTTCTAGACATTTTCCAAATGAACACGACGACTCAATGTAATATATAAAACGAAGGAGGTCGGTGCGCACGTTAAGCCAGGTATTTAGAACGACGTCGTGTTCAAAGAGCTCAACGAACACACACTTGAACAAGTAGTGAAAAGAGAATTTTCTCTCTGGTAAAGGCGAGATTATATTATCAGAGAGAAAACTCAAAAGAATGGTAAATGACTGCCGTTTGTCGTAAGAAAGACCCCTTTGATGCAGCGGAGACGATACCGCCTCCTGTTATGTACACAACTCGTCTATCTACATATCATGTAGTACTCTTACGTATAATATATGTAATGTAGGGAAGATAGGTGAGGGAATTGTTACCACTTCATTTTCTAGCCTCTTGCGACGAACGCAAATTGCATGTTGGTATGATTACAAAAAAAAAAAAAAATATTACAAATGATTTTATAGTTACAGAAACGGTTTAATAAGAAATTGTGTGGCAAATCATAGAATGAAATATGCTAGCATAAAACAATTTGACAAAATAAATTAAAATATATTTCATACATACAAATGCACATACATATGTATATTTATATACTCGTATATATAAATAAATAATTGACTCTAAATTTAATTAATATTAATAAAATTATAAGTGAAAAATTGAAACTTTAAAAATAATATTCTTTATTTATGTAATATTAAAAAGTGCAAATATTAATAAAATATAAATAATATGCAATAATTGAACAAAATAACCAAAATATAAAATTAAATCAATCAACTATAAATTTTATAAAAACTACATATGATAATTAATTTATATAAAAAATAACCTAAATGAAATTAAAGGATTTAGACATACATTTACTTACTTATTATCATTTACTATTTTTTACTATCCTTCAGTCTAATTTAGATCATCCTATATATATTGTAGCAACAGTAATTTTTTTTTATTCATTGCTGATATAGGCCCTTTCCAAAAAGAAAATAAAAAGTAATGTTAAAATATACAATGAAGAATAGAAAATAAACTATTTTAATATTAATTTTTTTTAAATTAAATATTCATATAATTATTTACTTAAAAATATTTGTTTTTAAAATAAGATTAATAAAATACGAAAATGTACATTAATATAATATTAATTAGTTCAACATTGATAGTTATTTAATATCCTTATACAAATTATCAAAAAATATTTTATTGATATAAATGTTCAATTAATGTAGATTTAATATAAGCCACTCGTTACATTACTTTTTCAAATAAAGAATCGAAATTAACATAACCTCTCTCGTATTCGCATCATTCTTACACTGTCACTCATGACAATCTTAAAAAGTATCAAGTCACTGTCGTTTTTTTTCTATGGAACGCTTAATGAGTGAAAAGTCCACGCGTGTTCGTGGTCGAAGGGTGCACGGGGTGTACGAACTGTCGTGTACACGCAACCCTGCACGTATCAGAAGATGGATGATATTTTTCTGCTCATTTATATTTTCTTGTTAATGATCTGTAAAATATGCGCTGCCTTCTTGACATAATAACATCATTCAAGGTTGACGTGCCGAACTAATTTTTTATTTGACAAATTAGCTCGGTTTTTAACTAAATGTAAAATTCTCTGATTGTTAACATAAAAAAATATAATCAGTTGACAAGGAAATTTTATTAAGAAACTACACTCGTGATGTAAATATTACATTGACATTATTATACCGAAAATCGATAATTCGAAAGAATCATAGACGCATAATATAATAGAGAAAAAAATCTATTCTGTTACATATTTATAAGTACTTTTTAAAAACTATTGTCAATTAGAAATACTTATTTTAAATTAAATTTGAATTAAAATATTTTATGTAAACTAGCTCTCTCTCTCTCTCTCTCTCTCTCTCTCTCTTTATATATATATATATATATAAATTTAAAAAAAAATGTTATAATTTATAAACTATAAATAATTTTTTATCAATAGTAAAATGTTAAACAAAATCAATTAACAAGGTCATACATGTCTAATACGTACAAATTAAATATTTCAGACAAAAAATACTAAATATATCACTTGAAATATTTCAAATAAGAATATGGATACTTTGTAGTTTAGTTTAAAATGTATGTTGTTAGATTTTACATTTTTTAATATATATTTTTTTTCAATCTTGGCATTTGTATTCCTTCTTCTTTTTTTCTCCATGTATTTGTCTGTTTATCTACATGTCATTCTATATTTAGTAAATATATTTATTAAAAAATATATTCACTAATTTGTTTATTATTTATTTAATTCTTGTAAAAATAATATTTGAATAATTAATTAAATAATTTTATATATTAAAAATAAAGAAGTTTTTTATTTTCAGAATATTTATATATATATATATATATATATATATATATATATATATATATAAATAATACACTTATAGGTGTAAGCATATTTGTAGTTAAATGTATATGTATGTATGTTTGTCAAATTTTCATTGAGGTTATAACTACATTATATTTTCAAATATATTTGTTCATACTTCCGCTTCATTGAAATGATTTATCGTTCTTCAACATACATTTTTTGTATAATTAAATTTGTATATTTACAAAAAGTTCAATTTCTAATCTAATCAATCGTAAGTGGAAATAATATTATGATATTATACATTTTTTATGAAAATATATTTACCACATTGTTGTAATTTTTGATAATATTTTGAACAGATGATTGGTTATTTAATAACAGTTTTTTTAAATTTTATAAATAAATGCAATATTGAAATGATAAATATATAAAATAATAAATGTCAATGATTTTAAATGGAATGTTAAATTTATATATATATATATATATATATATATATATATATATATAAATATGCTTGTATTTGTAATTTTTAAACTTTTTCAATTGAAGATTTTTTAAAAAAGTTATTTAAATCACACAATAATACTAAAGTAAAATAAAAATTTCAAATCATATTATCAAGAGTTTACTATTGTTAAAATATTTCAATTCATTAATATTATATATATATATATATATATATATATATATATATATATAATTTCTAAAATAAAATTAAACTAAATTGTTTATATATTTTTCTATATATAAATAATGTTTTTGTAAAAAAAATATATAAGATAAATCATAAGATAAAACATTTCTAAATGCATTTCAGTAATGTAAATAAATAATAAACATATTTTATTTAAAATAGAATTTACGTGCTCCAGTTGCAATTTCAAAATATCTTTCATTTCGCAATATATTTTATTATTATCTTGAAGATAAACGACAGATGATATATTAGTTTATATTTAGAGTTGCATTCAAGTGGAATGTACAATAATTGAGTTTCAGGTTTTTCTTTATTTGTTCTTTCTCTGTGCAGAAATAATTTTTGTTGTTTTAAATTTAGCTAGTGTTTTCTTTTTCGAAATATAAATATTAAAAAAAAAATTTGTTATATATATTTATAATTAGAATTTCTAAAAAATATACTTTTTATATATAAAATTGAAAATGAATAATATTAATGCTAAAATTTCTTATTGTTATATTTTTTCATCAATAAATAATAAAAAAAAATTTTTTTAATTATCTTATAGTTTAAAATAAACTCTCAGAATTCATTAAATGTAACTAAAAATTCAAATTCAAATAACGGACAGCAAATATTGTAAGTTTCGATTCGAATGAGTGATTATGAATGGGTGACCAATAGCTCGTTAGTGTGTGTGATTTCGTTCATTTTAAGCTACGTCATCTTTTCATTTCATTAAAAATTAAAAACTGTTAGGGTAACTTCTTCAACTTGGGGTTACACGATTGATAGGTTTTCAGCTCCGGAAAGTTAAAATATGGTAGAATATAATGGAATAATTGAACAATAAAACCTTGAAAATCATGACAGTTTATTTTCATTTTATGGAAATCTTTCTTTTAATTAAATTTAATTTATATGGTTTTCATTAACTAATTTCATTCTACAATAATTCTGAGAATATATTTTCATGACAAAACGAAGATGAACATTTTTATTTTGACATATATATATATATATATATATATATATATATATATATATATACAAGTGCTTAGATTGTAAAAAAGAAAAACTGTACTTAATCATAATTTCTTAATTTTCGTATATTACATTCAATTGAGATGCGATTCAAAGTATGAGTAAACTAATATATCAATCTTAATCAGAAAGGCAATCAGACGATATATTCTGAAATTACAGTTAAACTCCCAACATTCTGTTTGATATAAAATATGTATATTTTTTATTCACCTAACTGAACTGCATTTAGATATATCACTGTCTTATCGTTTGAATGCTTGGTACCACTTGGTACTGTGACTGACTCAATGTAGACGAGATGAAGTCTATATCTATTATGTGGGAGTAATTCCTTGGCACCGCAGGTACTTCTGACAATGATTGATACATCTTTATTTATATTTTACGAACGTCGGTACATATTTCCCATCGGTGCATTATTTATTCAAAAAAGTGGCAATATCGCCCCCTATCTACTGATTGTTAGTCGTAAATAACACCAATGCAAAACAAGGCGTAACGAAATCAATATTGTTTCTCATTTCAGAAAATGTATGTTTAAGGAAATGTATTTTTCTTGTCCAGTTAACAATAAATTATTGATAGTCGTCAATATGATAAGTTAATATTATAATGTTCCGATTTATCAACTATTATTTTCTGACAAAACGTATATTAAAAATTGATTGTTTTTGACATTAAATTGTATTGAGTTTTAAATGTATATTTAATATTAATAACGAATTTATGGATAAAAATGCACGTTGAATTGAAAACTAAGTTGAGAAATAATATAGTAAAGATAGTAGGTAAATGTTTACTGTCAAACAGCAAATACTCTATAATAAATCTAACTGAAAAATTACAAGGTTGTATACATGACAACTAGAAAAATCAAATATTATATATATTTTTCATATTTATTAAATGATGAATATTTCTTAATAGATATATCGGTTCTAGAATTTTTATTTATTTAAAATCTATAAAACTCGTTTTTATTTTTTTTATACAATATTAAATAACAATTACGCATTTTCCACTCGAAGCCAATTATGAAAATGTATAACTACATATATCATCCTCTACAAATTGACAAATATTTAATTTATTAATCATATATAGTTTATTATTTATTGTTCCAATTTATAATATAACTATTTTTTAAACTAAATTACCTTCATCAACATAACATTTCAGGCTATTCTTAGTATTAAATCTTTTAGATTAAAACCGCTTTAAAGTTATCTTGTAACACGATATATCAATACAGTCATTTCTGTAAATATCATTAATATCCTTAAAGTAATAGCGTTATTATTTCTTATTAGAATCTCAACCAACATTGAATGTCTTAAATGCACTTTGTTACGGCTCATTCTCATTGAATGTAACATACACCTAAAACTCATTTTACAACAAGGTAATAGCATTTCTGCTTTCTATAAGACGTGGTTACTAAGTGGAATGAACAAATAACTTTTATTCACTGAAGTAACATAAAATTACATTTGAAAAATTCGAAAGAATTTTACAATAGTTCTAACGACAGAATAAATTTAAAGTTTTCAGAAATAAATTATATATATATTGTAATTCAGTGATAATTTTTTTTCTTATTTTAATGTTAACTAAAATTATATTTTTATTATTGATATTTCAATAACAACTCAAATTATAGCATATAAATTTTCAATAATTTTAATTTAATTATATAATACTTCATTATTTTATTTATTTTTTCAATTAAATTCTATATAAATGAATAATTCTTTATTAAAATATGTACGTAAACAAAAATATAATTATAACGAAATAATAGATGTTATTAAATTATAATAAATAACATCAACGTAAAAATAAAATACCATAACAAACGGTTGACTTTTTCAACTAAATATATTATTAGTAAATAAAAATATATAAAATAAATATTTCAACACAAAGAAAGAAAAATATTTTTGTTATTCAAAAATATAAATTAATTTACATTCTATTAAATATTAAATTATTTATAGTTAATTCATTCATTGGCAGAATAAGTATTGTTCTATTAAAAATATCATTAATTATTGAAATTAATTTCAATTTCAATATGTATTTTAAACATATTTTGTAACCGTATTATAAATATGAAATGAAACGAGACGACAAATATATTTGTGCATATGTATTTGTGTAAATAATTAAAAGAACAATAATTTTAATTTTAATTGAATTCATATTTGTATACTCATATATATTGGAATCAAAATTACATGGACTATTTAAATTATATTGCCTTTCGGCTTAATGAATAAATAATGAAATGATAAACCTGTCATTGCTGTTTTTATATTTGTTCTAATGAAAAATCTATTATATAAATAAATACATATATATATATATATATATATATATTCGTGTGTGTATGTATGTAAATATAAAAAGTTCGTACATAAAATTAATATTTTTTAAATATTTTAGATTTTTGTTACAAGTTTTTTAAAATGTTAGAACATACAGATTTCATTAACCTAAATGTTATTAAATAAGAACTGATTTTTTGTAAACAGGAATCATATAATTTTTTTTGAAAAGTATAAAATATGAAATCAATAATTAAAAAATTTAAAAAACTATATAAAGTTAATTATGAAAATTTTTTGTAAACAATAAAAAAATTTAAAATAGCTAGAAAATAAAATACAGGTTAATTTTACAATGATATGAATAAAAATAAATATTTGTAAAAATGTACTAGCTACGATAAAAAATATAAAGTACCTTAAATAAATTGTATTTTTATTTATTATGTACGTGATAAATACAATCTGATAAATGTAAACATATATATATATATATATATATATATATATATATATATATATATATAAAATACGTATGTTTAAAAACATTTTAAAAATCAATATAGTTTAAAATTTAAAAATCTGGTATTTGAAATTTAATAGAATGTATCAGGAATGCAGCATTTGAAAGTAGCTATATACAGAATAGTCAACGATAAAAATTTAAAATTCTGTTTAAATGCTGTATTTTTTTCATAAAAGTACACAGAAAAATAAATAATTTTCTTTTATAATAATCGATGTTATAAACTTTTCAATAACTGTTACAAATGAAAAATATAATCATATTACATACAAATACAAAATATTTTTTTTTATATAAATATGTATAAAATAAAAACATACTATACGTTTTAAACTTTTTTAATAGGATGATTCTTATGAAACTGAAGAGTTTAGACATATATTTACTTGACTACTATCGTTTACCATTCTTTAGTATCCTTCAGTCTCATTTGAGCCACCCTATATTTTCATTATAAAATATTTTAAAAAATTACTTAGCAAAACAGATTTATTAATAATTAGGGCCAAAAACTGTCGATGTTTTTTTTAGTAAGTAAAGTATATTAAAAGATAAAAAAATAATATACTTTTTAATAATTGATCCATTATTTGTTTTCATATTGATTTTCATAATTTAATAATTTCAGTGATTTATTTTCTTGAATATTTGATTTTTAAAAAATAGATAATTTTAAATACTAAACGATAATTTACGAAATATCCCTAAGAGACAATAAAATATCAAAATGTGCTAAAAACAAAAATAATAAAGTCTTTATTCCGAATTGAAAATAATACGTATGAATGTATTTCTTAAATAAAACCGAACAACGTGTAAATTGTGGAGCAAGCACTATCTTCAATTGCATTTACGAGTCGACAGGTATAAAGCAAAATGAAAAAAGAGCAATCAACCTTTAGTAAAGTACTTTTTCCTTACAAATAGAAATAAAATTTTGTACATAAAGGTAATATGAGTGTAAATACTTATTGCATCGAGGCTTGAATTATTACAACTAGTATAAAAGCACTACAAAATTTAATATTGCATACTGAAATATATTGTGTGTTCATAGTGCACCGACTCGTAACAGGTGACACAATTTCGAAAAGGAAATTGAAAACTGTGGAATGTTTCATAAATTACTGTTGTTAGTGATTCTGCATGCATTTTCCTGATGCGGGCAAAGGTCCTTAAAAACTCATGCATAAATGTATGAGACTTGTGGAAAAATGAATACATTCATAAGAAGGTTGATTCAACTAGAAAATTATTAATATTAACGTTTTCAAACACGTATGTTACTTTAATCATTGTTTATATTACTTCATCTCTTGTAAGAAAAACTGTTTAGAGAATTTTAAACTTGACAAATTATATAGAATTACTTAATAATATTTCTATTTAGAGTTAGTATTTTTTTATATCATCTTTTAAATGATATTTTAATATTTATCATACATTTATAAAAATAGAATATTAATTTAAATATTTTTTCTAAATTTTTTTAAACTGTATTTAAATCAAAAATATTTCAATTAAAAACAAACCTTTTATTTATAAACGAAAAGAAACATAAATTACTTCTATTATTTAATAAATTAGTAGATTAGTTTATATTATAATATATATTTTTTATTAAAAAATACAAAATTTTTAACTATAGGGTCATCTAAATGCGACACCTAGATTTTTATTTTATTAAAAATAAACCATACACATATTTCCTAATACACCACACTATACACATGTTTCTTTTTAATAAAACACAAATCTAGACGTCACATTTGGATGACCATATATTTCAAAAATAAGAAATAAAAATATTTTATCTAAAATTCTTATTAACTCAATACCATTTTTTATTAAATATGTACAATAAAGAAATATAATCTTTGAATATAATATAACGCATCCAAATGTGACGTCTAGATTTGTGTTTTATTAAAAAGAGACATGTGTATAGGATGGTGTATAGGGAAACATGTGTATAGTTTTTTTTAATAAAACAAAAATCTAAGCGTCGCATTTGGATGACACTATATATATATATTTTAATATACTTTAAATTATAATCGATATGAATAATAATGTTTTATGTTTTTTAAAATATTCCATATTGTTAAAAAATATAAAGTTAACATCAAAAGCATATATTTATTGTGTATTAAATTCAAATACATTATATTTTGTTATTATTTTATAAAATAACTATCGTTTAATGTAATACTATGAAAATATTGATCGGCACAAATATTATTTTCTACTCTATGAATATAATTTACGGAAAATTGCTTTAGATAATCCAAAATATACGGCGTTATTCACTAGTGTAAATAGCTCAATACACGAATATCAAAGGAAATTAATTAGAGGTTTATAAACAATTAAATGCAGACATTATTTAATGATAGTTTGGTTCGTTTATGTTTATAAATTGAACAAGGCTTCGATACAGCCATGTCATATATTTAATGTGAAATATCGAAAATAAATATTTGTCATACGATAGGAATATTAAATTATAAATTAATTAATAATTATGAAGAATTTTAAAACCTATATTTGTTCCTTAATATAATTTTTAAATGATACTTTTTATTGGTTTCTAATATTTTATATATTTTAAAAAAAAATAAATATAAAATATACATATACAAAATATTTAAATATAAACCATTCATAAAAAAGTATGTTTGATTTTTTTTTTAATAAATATGTAGTTGAATATCTTGAAACAGTTAAGTAAGAAAAAAAATGTTATTTGATCATTACTTCTCATTGTCTCAACTCATTCAAGCTTGCAAAATGGAACTATAATAATACTGAATCCATTTCGCAGACAACGAATTGTTGGCAATCGGCCATGGAAAATAGATTTCAAGACAAATGTAAGGAATGAAAAAAAATCATTAACATAAAGTGGAATTATAGATGAACGGTTTTTTTCTCTATACGGACGTTTCAAGCGTTCAACGAAAAAGAGATAGTGTCTGTCTAACATGGGCTGTAACAAGCTCCTCATCGTCTCGATATTTCCAATTCAACCGTCAGATGTAGATACGATGAAGCGTCTATTTGTTCTATAGATTGATCACTGAAGCTTTTCACTCCGCGTTGTCTGGATTTTTCTCGCAGCAATCATTGCATAGACATACACATATTCATGATTGTGTTTGTTTTGCTTGTGTTATGAAGAATAGAAATACGGAATGAATACTATTTCAATATTGTAGATTTGATTGATTGTGTGGTGAAATAAATAATAATTTATGACAAAAACAGTAATGCACGCTGAAACTTCAGAGTAAATTCATACATATTAATAAATTTAAATATGTAAAAATTTCTATTTAACATACATCAATCATATATACAATAAACACATAATATATATATATATATATATATATATATACATAAAAAAAACACAGCAGATTAATAATAAAAATATTGATTAGAAGGCATGAATACAAAAATACTAAAAAATTTTTTAACTATATTAAACGGAAATAAAAAAATATTTAAAATATATGAGAAAAAATACTAAAATTTTTAAATGATATCCGATGATATATTACTAAAAAGAATCTTTTTCTCTCTCTCTCTCTCTCTCTATATATATATATATACATATATATATATATATATATATATATATATATATATATATATATATATATATATACATATATATATATATGATAAGACATTTAATATAGATATGTATATAATTTTTTATATATTTCCTCGACTTGAATATCTATCATTTTTTAGTAGATTACAAAACAAGAATACATTAATCTATCGATAAAACTTTCTAGACTTTCACAGATGTTATCTGTGCTAAAGTCAATATTAGTTTAACATGGAGAACAGCTGTTCCTATCGCGACTTTCCATATTTCATAAGATTTCATCTACCTTGTCATTGATTTCCTCAAAACACATTCAGTTCTGACATAAAATATGATAAAATAGATTAATCGCTACAATATATTACCAACTTAATATAATAATTTGGAATATAACAACTTAATATAATAAAAATAAATCATTAAATATAATAAAAACGAATAAAAAGCAAAATGAATATGTGAATAGAAATATATTGTATAGAATTTTCTTAACTTTTATGTGATATAATCACTAGGAAATGATAAAAGTAAATTTCTTTATTTGTTATTTATTATTTTGTTATAGTAATTTGTGGTATTTTATGTATTCTAGAATAAAAAAATATTTAACATAAATGAACACAAATTTCATTGTGAAAAATAAAAAAAATGTTAATGTAAAGTTGAAATTACAAACAATTTACCAACTATAGGTTAAAAAGTGTTTAAAGTATTTTAATTTCATTTTAAATAAATTAATCCATTAGATAAATAAAATTAAATATATAAATTTTATAAAAAATGAAAAGTTCTAGGAAAATATTTAAAAATAAATGTTATGTTCGCATGTATTTTGAATTTACAAATTCATTAACAACACTGACCAAAGATGTACTACAACGATACAAGATCTTTCTAAGTGATAAAGTTTACGATTTGCGCCTTTTTGTAAATCGCTACAATCATTTTTGATTAAATTCGTTTTATATCAGATGGTCTTAATTAAAATCTCATAAAAAGTGAATAAAGTCATAAAGTGATGACGTAACGACACTAAACAAACTCAAATAAATGAAAAACTATCAACGCAATTTTCTGATAAAAGCACCAATAACCATGAAAAATATCCACTTTATGTGAAGAATACAAACAGTATATATTAAAGAATATTTCAACACGTTTACAACAAAAATGATTGCACTCATTCATCACAATACAGATATCGTGAACGTACTTTTGAACATTGTCTGATGAAACTAGGAAGTAATGACGAAATGGTGGAAAATAAATTTTAGTAAAAATTGTAAGTGAAATAATGTATGCTGGGAAATAAAATTATTATGTTTTGAAAAATACTATGAATTTTTATCATAATTAAAAAGAGTATATTGGACGTACAGAAAATATCCATAGATTATATCTATTCATATAAATAAACATACACACACATTATATATATATATATATATATATATATATATATATATATATATAATGTGTAGTTTTATGTGTTTATTTTTTACATTTTTAAATTATTGTATTTTCAAATAATTCTTAACAATAAATTCACCAACTGTTCAGTTGAAAAAGTAAATAAAATTTAAGACAACTGATTTCTTCATAAAGTTAATTCAGTTTATTAATATGAATTGTAAGGTATATTTAAAATAAAAAATCAGTTCTATCAATAAAATTTTATTTATAATAACATTTTTATTTCAATGTTTGTTAGTAATATTAAAGCATAGATAATATAAGAAACTGTTCATTATATATGTAATTATGTATAGATCAAAATGATAAATCAAGCCATTATAAACAACCAATTAAAAAATTTTAACAATTGTGCTTGACCGTATTTCATTTTCAAAAACTATTTTTTTTGGAAAATCAATTTTTCACTTTCGCCATTTAATATTAATTAAATATTTTCATTTCGTTTTATTTAAATACATATTATTTTTAATTTTCACAAGTTTATATATATATATATATATATATATATATATAGAGAGAGAGAGAGAGAGAGGTAGATAGATAGAAGGACTGATAGATAAATATATTTTAAATAATGGCAACTTAATTAAGATAAAAAAATATTTAAGATATTTAAAAATTTTAAGCTATTTAATTAAATAATAATTTTATTAAATCAATAACTTATTTTTCAGATTTCATTTAATTTATTTTTTCTTCAGAAAATAATGTTTCTATATATTATATATATATATATATATATATATATATATATATATATATATATATATCAGATAAACATACATTTATAGTTTTATAAATGATTTTTGTAATTTTGAAATTACATTTTCTATTTATTTTATTTTTAAAATATTGTTTTTCTTATTTAGTAATCAATAAAATAAATTTATGGTTTTATTAAGTAAAATTACAAATTATGTTAATATAAAGAAGAACAACTGATAATATATATATATATATATATATATATATATATATATATATATATATATATATAAAGGAAAATATGAATAAAAATAAAATAATTATTTCTTCGTGTATAAATTGTAAATTTATTCATTAATTTTTTTACTAACGTTAAAATGAAATACATTTTAATGAAATGTTTTGAGTATAAAATTATAAATTCATATTTATATACATATATATATATATATATATATATATATACATATATATATATATATATTGCTGTAATGTTACTAAAAATAGCGAATAAAACGCACCTGTACGCAAAAACGAATAATTATTTTTCATAAAAAATTCCATTTTTAAAAACGGAAACAATAATATTATTATAATGAAATTAGACAGTACGACGAAAATGAATTATCTTCCATATCGAGGAACAGAAAAGATCTTCGAAATACCTGTGTTATCACATCTCAGAAATGTAATTTATCCAAAAAGGCTTGAGGCTGTTGAGAACATTTGATTCCGCAAATAACGAATCCGTGACCCTACTGAATTAGTTAACAAGTTAAGTGTCTGTTTCAATTAACTATGAGAAACTAAGTTACTTATGTACTTTACTGAAAGTTCACTTCACGCCATGTTAATAATGCATACTATTAATAGTTTGCATATATTAGAGATGTAAACAAGATGCGACAAATAATGAAAAGTTAATCATTTACTAGTTCTATATTACATATTACAACTTGTGTTAAAAGTTTTAATTTATGTTTAGTAGTGAATGTGTGTACTATTACAAACGTTCTACTGTATTAAATCATATCACGTGTAAAATAATTACATATATTACAGTTTAATTTTCTTTCTTGTTCAGAAAATGTGATAATTAAACATATAGACAATAATATGTATGCATATTATTTAAATGTAAAATATATGAAATATATTTATTGTTAGTAGTTTTTTAATGATTAACTTTTTATGAAATATGACTATTTTTTTATTGAAAATCAATTTTAATATTAATTTTATAACCAAAATATTTTTTCATCTTTTACATAATTTATTATTTTAGAATTAAAACACACAAACAAAATATTTTAAATAATATATATTTATATAATTTGTTAATAAATAATAATTCATCAAAATGAAATAAAGCAAAAAAATAAAATATATTAATTTATATTAATAACATAATTAATAAAATACAATAGATTATTTATTTATTAAATATCTATAAAATATATACATTAAATATATTGTAAAAACAACAAATATATTAAATTTATTCATATTTAAAATAATATGTTATTATTTTTTAAACCAATATTTATTGAAGTAAAATAAAATTAATGATATAGATTTTTTTAAATATTAATAATTTTTTAGATACTTTGAAACCACAGTTGAATTTTTTATAAAAGATTGATATATATGACAAATTTTAGAAATAAATATAATTAAAAAATTGTATTATTAATATTTCATAACTCAATTATTTATTTTTTTATCAACTTACATTTGAATTGACCTTTAACTGATATTTCAAAAAGTAAATAAAATATTTAAATATAAACACAATTCATATTATTGAAAAATAATATTTTTCACAACTCTATTTATATCAGGAAATCATTTAAAAAGAAATAATATTATTATATTACATTTATATAAATATAAAGCTATTTATATCTTGGTAAGATTATATTTTTTATAAATCCTTTAAATTATTTTTATTCTTTTATTAAAAAATATTTCATAATTTTTTGTAAAAGTCAATTCATTATTATCTTATGATCAAAATTAAAATAAAAAGATAATCATTATTGATCTAAAACGTAACGAAACTTATCCCAAACTTATTCAAAAATAATTTGAATAGTTTTTTAATTGAATTTGAGATCAAATAAAAGGTACTTGTTTTAATAGAATAGTTCAAAGAGTTTTATAATAGACGCTGTTACATTTAAATCACGTTAAATATTTGTTAAGTTCATTTACTGAATTTATCAGACAAATATTTGCACATTTAATACAGAATTACTGAAAAGAATATATCGTGTTAGTTAGATTTTTATACCATACTAATGTTGTATGTTCAAAGCTATAGTAGTAACGAAATAAATTACATTTTACAACTCAGAAATGTATTTCTTTTAATTTTATTATGGAAATAAAAGAAGAGATGTTAATAAAATAAAACTAATCTAATTTTAATTTATTTTTTATTAACTTGATACGTATTGTATTAAAGATATGTAACTAATTAAATATTTTTCTTTATCTTTTATATTTTTTAGAGGTTATTGAAACTAGTATCGTATATATATATATATATATATATATATATATATATATATATATATATATATATATATAATACGAATAAATTTTGTATACAAATTGTTTTTAGATTATATTTGGATGTGATTCACAGTATTCGTTTGAAAAATATTGACATAAAAAATGATATAAAAACAAATGTATGTATTTATGATCTACTTTGAATCTTATGTGTCTGAAATGGATATCATATTTTGCTATAGATGTGTTGTATACCACACATCAATGGGAAACTATGATTGAAAAATATCAAGGTGTGTAACTGTATTTTAGATATAAATCTGTAACAGATGTTCGTTCTGAATTCTAGATTTAGTATAGTTCCAAGTATTCTGAAATACGATACATTTCAAATACACATATATATGAATAGAGAAAATGGTTAATATTTTTCTGGTTCTTTTTCAGACATTACTATTACTGTGTATATATATATATATATATATATATATATATATATATATATATATATATATGTATATAACATTTTTGATATCTTCAAATGGACATAAAAATCAAGAACCACATACGTATACATGCTTTTTTAACATTAGATATTTATAGGTATTTTTAGTAAAAGATATGGTAGAAAATAAAAATAATTCTGCAAACTTGAATCAAAGGATATATTTCAAATTTAACATTTTATTATGATCCAATTAATTTTTTATATTTTTTAAATATTATACATATATATATATATATATATATATAAACAATTTTTAATTTTTTTCAAACTACTTTGTCATTTAATTAATTTTTATTGCACATTATTTAATATATATTCCAAATGTTTCAATATATATAATATTATTATAAATATCACAGAAATAAAAGTTTCTAGACTAAATTCAATTTAATATTATTTAACTATTAAAAAAAATTGATAAGCAGAAGACGAAATGAAATTATGAGATAAAACAAGAAATAAAAATATTTAAATATAAATACTGCTGTCATTGTATTCAACGTTTCGAGGAAACTCTTTCATATAAAAACAACAAATTCTTTAGTTTCAAATATTACGAGCAAACTCTTTATATTGCTACTGAACGTTTTAAAACTTATAAGTTAGTTTCCTTGTTAGATGTACTACTGATTATTTTCATTGACAGCAGTCTTCTGAACTTAATAATAAAACAGTCGAGAAAAATTGTTTATATATATATATATATATATATATATATATATATATATATATATATATATATATATATATGTGTGTGTGTGTGTGTGTGTATGTGTCCGTGTTTATTTAAATCGATTTAATACATGAATATTGAAAATTCAATTTTTGATAAATCTTACTATTTAATTTTTTTTCGTTCTATATATATATATATATATATATATATATATATATATATATATATATATACATATGATTAAAAATATTTTTTTTATTTGAGAAATAAATAAAAAAAATACAACTGAGTTGGATGCCACAAAAAATAGCTTCCAAAATATCTCAGAGGGATAAATTCAGGAACGATACTACCAAACAGATTATGAGGGTAAAGTAGGCAATTATAGAAGAAATAGAATAATGACAATTGGTATGCTACGGACATGTGTAATGAATGACAGATGAGAAGCTTCCGAAACGAGTAATGTTATGAAATATAGCTGAAAGGAGAAGAACAGGACGACCACCAACAAACTGCTTTAATGGGATATGAAAAGCTATGAGTGCACATAGTATACAGGAAGGAAGGTAGAATAACAAGCGTGAATGTAATTTGGGTATAGGAAGACGTCAAATGTTATAACCGAGTATATACATATATACATATATATATATATATATATATATATATATATATATAGAGAGAGAGAGAGAGAGAGAGAGAGAGGAATTGTTCATTTATAAAGCTTTCATATATTATTTTTTAGTAAAAAGATATAAAAAAAAATTAATATAAATACTTTCAAATATTTTATACAAAAGATAAATATTGATAGATCTATATAAAAATTTGAAAAGAATATGTCTGAAAATATTTCATTAAACTTTTGACATGATTAGAATTCATTTGTTGAATTTAATATAACAACCATATTCACTTCTAGTTTCAAAACATTTCATTTCCTATAATTCTACATAAAAGAGAGCGAACATCTTTCCATATTTCGCAACAGAATTTCGAATGTTTAAAATGTCCTTTTATGTATTTCTTCAAGTTTCAGTTCCTTATGCTATTGTCGGTAGAATGTTTTAATTAAAAACTTTCCTTTTAAGACCTCTCCATAAATCTTCAAGATTATGTTTTAGAAATTCCGTATCGTATTTTGATTTTTTGTTAATATTACTGGTTTTATAATTATTTTTATTTATTTTCTATTGATGAGATAATTAAGAAATTATTTTAATTTGATCTTTATTTAATTAATATATTTTAATTTATATTTATCTGTTAGTACTAAATTTTCTTCTAATTTTTATTTACTTGAAGAATTGTAATTTTTTAAATAAAATTGAAATTTGGAATAATAACAATAATTTTAACTAAACGAAATTAAATATATCAACTTTTATATTTTAATGTTAAGAAAAATATGCAATAATAAAGAATATTTCTTCCTCATATAAGTTTAAATTTTAGAAAGAATTAAAAATATGATTATCATTTTTAAGAAATTAATAAGTAAAATTTATAAAAAAATTTCAGATAATTTTTTTTAATATATATATATATATATATATATATATATATATATATATATATATATATATGCCTGCAAGTTGTAAATAGCAATGTATCTTTATTACAGATATATTAATTACTAATTATTTGTCATCAATTATATATATATATATATATATATATACATATATGGTATTTTATAACATATAACATAGGATATAAATTCGTGAACGTTATAATTAAAATCTACTACAGGGCGTTAATTTAGTACCAAACTTACTAGATATGTTTTACCCTGTGTTGTTTCTAACCATAACAAGACCACATGACCGGCTTCTAGCTTCTATACGTAATATGTCACTGGTAATCTGTGGTTTCACCTAGAGTGGACATTAATAATGCCAAGATTTGTTGGCACTGTTCTCTCTCTGCATCCATATATGTATGCTTGGTACACGATGCAGATCTGCACTTTTATGAACTGCCATAAAATTCACATTTATTATTTATTTTATATATACGAACTTTTCAAATTTTATTTTCGTTTTAAATTAACTTTATGAATAATAAATGTTATTACTTTTAAAACTTGACTGATAAATTTATTTTTGTATATTTTTTATAATAAATAATAAATGAATATGTTAATTAATTTTGAAGTAAGAACAACTCAAATATCATAAAATGAATTTTAGAATTAAAAAAGTTGATAAAATCATTAAATAATTAATTTACAAAAATATATTTAAAGCAATTATTCATAAATACAATCAAAATATATGTTGATTGAATAAAAAACATTTAATAAATTAGAAATATCATATTTCTTCACAACGGTGTTACCGTAAGATTGCATTTCACATTCATTAGTGTGTGTAGAATAAAAACAGTTACCTTGAAGTAAAATATACGATAAAAGCTATTTTAAACGTTTTCTTAATATGTTGCTTGGTAGCATGTTAAAATACAATAATTCATATTTATTTATGAAATAACTCTCAGATATTATTTCTTCATTTCTTACAGAAGTTTGTAATCTACTTCACACAGAAATTCAATTATGAATACGAAATAATCATAAAAACATTTTAATTTATTAAATATATTGTAATTTACATTTATACGTATGTATAAACTCATGTACACACAAATACTCGTTCGTATATTTTTTATCATTCATCTTAATTTGTATGCATATTGTGTATTTAGTAACAAATTATCATAAAAAATAAATCTGTTTAAAAAGCAACCATTGTAGTATTCACATATGAAATGTTTGTGACTAAATAATGCATTGATATTATAAAAATGTATAATAAGAATTAATTTATAATAAAATATCTTATTAAGGTGATTCTTTTTAAAATATAAAAATGTTATAAAAGTCTCAAATTATTATCAAATTATAAAAAATATTATTTTGTTTGCGTTAAAAATGTTTTATTTGAGTTTTATCAAATTTTCTATTTATTAATATGAAAATTCTATAAATGAAACATAATTTTGAATCCAGCACTGTACTGATTTGTGATGAATAAGTAAGTTAAACGTCACGACGAAAAACATGACATGTCAAGTAAATGTAATAAATATATCATACAAATGCATTCTGATGTCAATACGTTGTGATATATCACTCTGTTGTTTAAACTGGCTTCTGTAAACCCATTAGTTCTATGAATGGTAAACAGATTACAAACTTAGGTGGATGGAAGGGTAATGCACTCTCATACGTAATTTTTCAGTCATATGTCACTTTCCAAAACTCCATCAGGCAATAGTAGTGGCTAGACCACCACGTAACACTGTGAGACGATCTGCCTATATATACACTCGACGTCGGTAAGCACAAGCTTTGCGGTTTGGCCTCGCTATGTGACCCGCCAACGAGTCAGCAGACGAGCACGTTCCCGCACTATGGATCTACAGACGAATGGATGCATAGGACAAATGTGATTTGCTTTAGTATTAAATATCACTTTAATAATTCATACATACATACATTTATATATATATATATATATAAATAAATAAATACCAAAAGCAGCAATAATCTCTTTCCATCCATGCTGATAGAAAGCCTCTCTCAAAACAGTCCACTTCCAACAATCAAATACCTTTATTATTCATTTTATATTTATAAAAATTCTCATAATTCTATCTCATATATCCATAAATAACTTATTGGATCTTTTTTTATATTTTTGGTTTTCTAATCAATAATTTCTATTATCCATAAAATGGCAATTTTTATTTTAAATTTTCGACTTTTATTATAACGTCCTTAATTTTGGTTTTCTTTCGAATCTACTAGTATTATTCTTAATATCTATCTTTTCATGATTTTCTATAATGTCTGTACCTGCTGAATTATTCTGACATATATAATTTATATTTCATTATCATAAATGAGAACAGACAAGAATAGATAACAACTTTTTTAAAAATATAAAAAATATTCAACTTCATAATATAATATTTCAGACTTGATACATATCCATTTTTATTCTCATGTTCATTTAATTTATAAATGTTACATTTATGTCATTAAACTGTCATAAATGTTCATAGTTTTTAACTTATTTTTCTACGAATTTCAATTAGATTTTCCTTTGATTTGCAAGTTTATACATTACTTTTGACATAGTATGGTTCGTCATAAAACCAATTTTTGTTTAACTTTTTCTCAATCGTCTATTCCCTTTCTTGTCGAGAAAATTATATTAGAAAATCGTAGATATATATATATATATATATATATATATATATATATACATATGATTATTTGAAAATCATACTAAATATATCAATTTAATAAAATTATATTTAATAATTTTTTAAAAAATAAATCATCTTATAAAATACTTAAATAAATTATTTCATTTATATAATAATATTAATTAGAGTAATTGTGAATTATAAATAATTTTTAGTATATTTAAACATGAAAACTATTACAAATAAAATTTCATTTTCTATTACACTATTAAAAATATAATTTGAAAATGTTCATAAATATCTTAAAAAAATAATATTAATGACTATTACAAAATATGATTTTGTATATAAGATTGAACTATAGGATTAATTTGAGTTCTTGAACAATATTTTTTTTAAAAGAAAACAGGTTATAAAAAATAACGTCTTAATAAAGATATATTTATAATAAAATATATTAATAGCATGCATGAATTTAAGTTAAATATTATTTATTATAAATCGTATAAAAATTATTATCAAAAAAAAATTAGTAATAAAAATTACTTTCAAAATAAACTCTATGGAAAAACGTTTTTAATTTTTTGCTCATTTTTAAATTAACAGTTAAATAAGTAAACAGTTTCACTAACCTTCATCATTATAAAACAATTCTCTTATTTGACACTGCAGTATTTTTAGTTATTAAATAATGAATGAGTGTCAGAAGAAGTTGCTGAAAACACATGACATGTTTAAGAGTTTCAATGTTCGTTGAATATTGCATGAATATTTACTAAAAGAGAAATGGCATTCATCTTCTACTGAATAAAATAAAAGTTTGAGCATTCGTTGAAATTCTGAGAAAACAATAACTTCTGCCATTTAATTAATTTATAATAAATTTCACTTTATGAACAATATTTTACAATTATATTGAATGCTAAAAAGTTTCAATTTTTGAACATGAAGTTTTTTAAATTATAAATATTATTACCTCATAGAATTTTATATAATTACAAAATTTATTATATTTCCATTTCAATTTTTTACTTAATATTATATATATTACACTTTAATTCATGTTACATAAAATTGATTATTTATATAAAAATAATTATTTTCTAAAAACTAAAACATGTAGTAAAAGTTATTTTAAATTATTAATCAATTATTATATTTTTAAATAATTGACTAATATGTAATATATTATTTTTTTCAATTATTTTACTGGTCAATTGGTAATATTTGTACTGGTTGATTTAAAGACTAGGTTAAAAATGACATACTTTAATAAAGTGGTTTTGATATTTAATATTTAGTTTATATTTTTTTAAATTAAAAATCAAACAGTTTTCAATAAATGTACAACAGTTTTCAAAACAGTGAATAGAATCATCAGTGAATAATGAAAATTCGTTTTATAATCTGCTTAAATTTTAAATGCTGATAGAACAGTTAATTTAAAACACTAATTTTAATACTATTATTAAAAATTAATTATCGTTTTATTACCTTTGATAGTTTAATCAGGTTTACGTTGTTTTTTGATGAACAGCTTTTTATGTATAAAATAGAAAATTTAATTACAAAAAAATCCTTCTATAATAGAACTTCACTTATGAAACATTTTTCTCGTATATTTTTTAATAATATTTATGTTTATTATTACAGAAACTAAATTATTTATTTATATATTAAATTAATAATAATATATATTGAGACAATTCTTATGAAAATTTCAAGTATTTGAAAATAGTTTTATTTATAATTGTATTTTTTATATAAAAACTTAAAATCACACTTTAATTTGAATATTTAAGAAGTTTATGAAAATTTATTCAGTTAGTAAACAAAAACTTGTAACAGACGTTAATTCACTCAAATTTTAATATTAAAAAGTAAAATTATTAAATATCAAGAAGATTGTTAAGTTTTCAGTTTATAGTTATTTTTGTAATTGTTATACATTTAATTATCATTTATATAAATAAATATATATATAAATGATTTTTGAATTTTATTTTTATTGACATTAAAATATAAAATAAATCATATTATATTTATTCACAATTTATCTGTTGAATAAATTCTTAAAAAAGAGCAAAGAAGAGGTTAATTCGAATGTGATTTCTATTGGTGAACTTATTTAAATGAGAATTGATAGAATGGCATTGAAAAATATGTAATAAACATTACAGTTGAGTAATGATAGTATTCAATGTGCTCTATCCATATGAACATATTTAATCTATGGCTGACACACATACATCGAGCCTGCCACTAGAAGCGCCACAACCAGTGGCGCCGCCACCCTCGCCGCCATTGAGCTGCGGTGGCTAGCTGTGCCCTTTAACCCAAACCTCTGACAAACGGTTGATGGCAGACAGCACCACCACCAGCAGCAGCAACCCTTATGTGTGCCCATCCATTATGCCAAATTACACGTGGCCCACCCTCGGCTTTTCTCTTCAAATTTCACTTCAAACTCGACCGATGTTGAATATCGGCACGCCGTAACCCCTCACCGCTCGCTTAATTTGACGCCGTAATTGTTGCTCGTTAATATTTACTAACGGACCGTTTTCCGCAGATGGCGCGTGTGGGTGTGAGCTATTCGAACGCGATCAAATTGATTGTTTTGGTGTTTTAAATGTGCTGCCTCCCAAGGCAGCTAGAATCTAATTCGAATATCCGGAGCCCGTAACGTGTTTTACGTGTACATTTGCCAAATAATAAAAAAACAATGATTAACAAAAATAGGAGACGTTGTTGACTGTTGTTCAACATTAATCACGAATCGACATTTACAATACTTGATTACAATCAAGCTACTGTGACTGTTTTGTAAATGTATATCATAATAAAATGTTTAAATCTGAAATTTTCAAAATTAATATATATATGAATAATTTAAAAAAAGTAAAAAATACTCTAAAAACATTTTAGAACCAGTATAAAGACATTATGTAAAAATCATTTTCTTTTACCTAAAGAAAGTGAAATTATTTTCTTTTACTATATGGGAAGAAAAATATAATATAACAATATTTTTTTATAAAATAAACATATAAATAGAATGACTTTCATTTTCAAAATATACAAGACATAAAACAATAATATTACAAGATTTAAGAATAAGCATATTCAATATTTTCATATTTACAAAGTCAACGATTGAATAAAAAAAAACTCATTCTTTTCCTACTGTTTTATAAAAGGGTACTTTGATACACTGTTAATATTTAAAATGAAATAAACACGAGGAATTTAAAAATCCATGAACACGCATAAACGAAAGACTTGTTAAAAACATTACATTCAGCGGTAAAAATTGTTTTCAGAAAAATGCGATAGTATTTTCATAAATATTTCATTTCATTCTGTTGTAGAAGGTTTTCATTAAAAACATGAAAAATATAGAATTAAAGTACAGAATTGAAATAAAACTCTAATTTTAAAAATTGGATTGAACCTCATTCTTTGTCAAGATGTTTTTATATTTAAATTTTTATTTATTAATATAAATAATTAAACTACGCCATAACTATTTGTTTACTTAAATTAGTGAAAATATTAAAATATATCGAATTTATTTTTATCATTTATTTAAACTTATCAAATTAAAATATGTACTGAACACAAAATGTGTAATATTTATATACTTTTAATGTAATTATTTTAATACTAAATATTCCACTATTTTCTTTCTATTTATAACAAAAAGTCTTTAATAAATTTAGATAACTATTTCAGTATTAACTCTATTAGTTTATAATTTCATTTTTATTTTAGAGTACACTTTTCATAGTTAGCATTACAAAGTTTCAGTACTTGTAAATTTTAATGAAGTTATTATACACATGAAAATGTTATTATAATTACATTTTTAAAATTAACAGTAATTATTATACTCTTTAAATAAATTGAAATTAATTTTGCAACAACTGATAAAAAATTAAATGAATTCATATAACACATGCAATAAAATATACACATAAGTTAATTATAAAAATTAAACAGTAAGATAAAGAGAGAAATTAAGATAAAAGTTTTAGTAATGTCGATTTTTGTTAGTTACACTTAATTATCATAGTTTAATTAAATTTCCATTTTTATAGCATAATAGTCACGAAACTTTATCATTACTAAAATTACTTTGCATAGTAAGTTACTCAAAGAAAATGTCTGTGTCAAAATCAGTCTAGCATGTTGAATTTACTATGTTTTCAGAAATTAAATAAAGACTTTAAAAACTATCAAAGACAACAAAAAAACAAAAATGATAAAAACATTAAATTAAAAATTATCCAACCTTTGTAAATACAAAATAAGAATGGTTTTATATATACATTTGTAAGAAGTACCTTTAAATATTATTTATTAATACATACTTGAAATACGACAGCAACTTTCAAAACTGTGAACAACTTTGATTTGTACGAAATTGGATTCAAAACTAAAAGTTCCGAAACTTTTCCTGCAAAATGCATAAACATGAGAAAATTTAAATTAACTTCTATGCATACTAATTATTGTCTCGAAAATATAAACTTATAGAAATTGAAAATTAGTTGAATTGAATTCATTGTCTCATATAAAAGATATGTTTCTCTTTATTTACTTTATGAAATGCTATAATTTTTTTTAAAATATACATATTTTTCATTTGAATAGAATTTTTTTTTAAAATCAATTTTATATTCGAATAAAAACTATTTCATAATTAGATATTTTTAATATTTTGAGCTCTTTTTAAATTTAACTATCTAAAATATAAACTTTATGAATAATTGTATTATAAATGAAATATTTTTATTTTACATATATGTATAGAGTAAATAAATAATATTTAGAGTATAAATTCTAATTTAAATACTTTTTTATTAATTGATATAATGTTCTATAATTTTTCTGGAGTCTTATTTACTAGTTCTTCATGTGATTAATATATATAAAAATTCATTAGTCTCTAAACGTTACATAACCAAAACAAATACATAATTTTTACATGCAGGTAACGTCACATAATTATAATTCCTACATTTCCCGTACAGACAATTAAGCTCAAATAAGCAGATGTGCACTATGCATTCTGTGCACTGTCATCTATGTCTAAAATCCCAATGGTAATAGTACTAAAACAAAGACAGAAACAATGTTATAATATATAATTACGTCTATGCATGTCTTTAAGTTTGAACACATTCTTGGGAAACTTGTTTCATTGTCTAGTTTATAAGAACATGTCTTTGTATAAGCCGTTATTGAATTAATATAGTTACATTTAATGTCGTACTGTACACTTCTTCACGGTCTCATTTACAAGAGTCTAAATTTCTTAGGTACTACACTTCATAATTTACACTCTGAGAGAATAACTGTATTCACTAGAAATAATATTGTAGGAAATGAGATTATAAACCATTTTTTGAAATAATATAGCAGAATTTTGCCAAGAAGATGATTATTAACATGAATAAATTATTTGTATGAAACATTATAAATGACATAAGTTTCAAGTCAGCAATAAACACAATATAATAATGAAATATTTTATATGTGTAAAAATGAAAATAATATTATTTTATAATTTATAGACATTATATGAATGTATTTTTTATTGTTAGAAATAATTAAGAAAAATATTTAATTATTACCACAACATGCTTGTTAATTATAAAATACTTTTTAGAGAAAATGTTAATTGTATATTTTTTAAAAGAAAAAATCAAAAATACTATAAGTTACACTGAAAGGATATACCAAAAGAATAATACTACTTAAAAATAATTTTAAAATAAAAAAGGAAATATAACAAATATAAAATATAAAGAATTCCAAAAAGAAATAATATAAACAATCATAACACTTAAGAAAGGATTTTCAATCAAAAAATATATTTATTTTTAATACAACTATATTTTTAATGAAAAAAAATCAGAAATGTTAAAATTTTATAAATTTCAATAACTTCTATATGTCAGTACTATTTTTATTTAAATAATAAAATTTATTTAAGTATACAATATTTATAAAACCATATCAACAAAAAAATCAATTTAAAAATATTTTATTATTTTTTTTACTACTAATTAAATATTTGTAAATTTTATATCATATAATAATATTTAGTTAAAAATATTTTAATAATTATTTTGTTCCTTTGAAATGTAATGATAATAAAATACAAAGATATAAAATTAATATGAATGAAACTTAAATATAAATAACTAATATTTAATGAAATGAATCTTTTCAAAACATTAATTCCATTTACAAAATTCAATATAGAAAAGAAAATTTTCTATACATTAAAAATGTATTACAAATGCAGTCATATAGAAATTTATTACTAATAATCTTACTTTTTAGTAGCATAGAACAGGGGTCCGACCCTCAAGAATTACAAGCATTCTTTTTTCTTTAATATTTGAACTCAAAGTGAGAATGAAGTTACACCCTCCCTTAGTATTAATATGTTTTATATATATATATATATATATATATATATATATATATATATATATACACGACCATATAAAATGAAATATATTTAATAAAAACACTGAAAAAACTTTTATTAAAGCTATAGTTAATATAAAGTAATAAAATTCGTTCCGAACACATCCACTCAGATAGTATAGGACAATCAGTTACTAATTTCATGGTGCTTTAATGTTTCTACCTGAACGAGATCAAATTAAGTTTTATATAAGCTTATCTGTAGTTAATGAATATCAGGTAATCCTTCATGTTTAGAACATAATTAAGGTCATTTCTGTATTTAGTAACGTTTCGAAAGCACTTGTGAGTAAGTAGTACAAAATTGCAATTTATTTAAGATCAGTGTTCATTAAATAAATATTAATCAAATACTAATTACTTCAAGTTTCAATAATACTCAAGTAAAAATGAAGATTAATATAAGATGTGAATATTAGCAATAAATATTTTATTTATTATTAATAAAAGAATATTTGTGTGTAATTTTACATTATTACTTATTTAATCATATATAATTTTGACTCCAAAATTAAATATTTCAGATATATATATATATATATTCATTCTTTTCAGAAATTCAAAATTAATCCTTAACAAAATGCTTTTTCCAAAAAAAAAAAATTTATACCATCTCTCATTTCAATTATAATTCTCAGTATCGCTAAAACATGTGCAATTTCTTGCACATATTAATACCTATTATTTATAGCTTAATATCCGCAACATTGATTTATATTCTCGTCTTTTTTATATACACATTTATCATTTGTGAATTAATGTTCTCGTATAACTAGAATGTGTTTAATTATATGAATATATATATATATATATATATATATATATATATATATATATATATATATATATATATATATATATATATAGAGAGAGAGAGAGAGAGAGATTAGAAATACGGTTTATAATTAAAAGTAATAAATTAAATATTATATTACTAAAATATTATTATTTATAGATATAATTTTTATGAAAATAATGTTTAAAAATATTTATATTTACTAAAGTAACACAAAATTAAAAATGTTTCTTATATAGGGTTATCCAAATGTGACGCCTAGATTTGTGTTTTATTAAAAAGACACAAAATAAATTATATAAAAGTTTCTTTCTAATAAAACACAAATCTAGACAACACATTTAGATAACCTTATATTATGGATAATATACAAATTAAATTTGAAGATTTTTTTTCTAACTTAAACTTTTGGATGGAATTATTTTACCAATTAATTTTTAATACCAGTTTTTTTATGTTATTAGATCATAGTTTTGTATTTTCCACAAATAATTTCTAAACTGATAACAATAAGATACAAAACTGTAAATTTATTGACAATTAACAGAAGAAACGAGTATAAAATAAGTATTAATTTATTTATATGTCCTTTAACTAAACTTTATATGTTTATTTAATATTCGTTTTTCCAATATTAATCTTTATATATACTAAAAATAGCTCAATACGTATCCATACAACTATTATTTTTTTCAATATGAGTGTATTAATTGATATATATTAATAGTATACAGTAAAAAGAAATTTACATTTTTAAAGCTTTGATACACAAATTAGAATTTTGTTGAAATGATTATATTCATATTGTAAAAATTTATTTGTTCGTTATAAGAGAAATTATCAATAACAATCGTATGTAATTTACCTTTTTAACATATAAAACTGTAATATGTTTGAATTTTAATTGCAACATACAAATCCCGTTGTATTACTGCATGCAAATAATAAAATGAAACTACGTTTAAATGCTGTACGAAGTAATATATTATCGTCTATTTAGTTTTGTGCACGTAAATAATTAAAATGATTGTAACTCTAGATGAATATACATACCTGTACACAACTATATATATATATATATATATATATATATATATATATATATATATATATATATATATATATGCCTGTTACAAGGTAATAACAAAGGTGATTTAAATAATAGAATATTCATTAATATTTAGTAGGTTTATTGAAAATTTCATTAACTGTTTATCAAAATGTCTATTTTAGTTTAATATCATAAATATTGTATTTTAAATAAAGGTAGAATTTAAATACAGTAATGACTTTATAAATAACATTTGATTTTTAAATTATTCACTTTAATAAATTGTACATTTTTATTTCTAGATTGATATAAGTATTTTTATTAGATTTTTTTACATTATATATATAATGAATCAAATTTATTTTTAAAACACGAATTTATATATGTATTATTTAAACTAAATTATTTGTTAGAATATTTTAAACCACTGTATTAATAAAAATGTTAATGTATTGAATTTTTGCAGTTACTTTAATATATAAATATACCTTATTTTAATGCAAATACCGTTATTTAGCTTGACACAATCTATTTATTCATTAAAAACAACGTTTTTTTGTGTATGCATAAGAATAATTTGAATTTTAAATATTCGTTGGCGTATCAACACCTAAAGATAATAAAATATTTTTTTTCTTAACAAGTTTGTAATAACAAATATCTTCTGTGAACTCTTGCTCACAGGTAGATAATACACATATAATTTATTCATACAATCTTCTTCCACTTGACTGGTTTTACGTCATTATCTATATCGGCTTTTCAAACAATTCTGATCTTCTATACCCTGAATTTGTCAATCATAAATTCGGTGAAGTATTTCAGATATATTCGTTTTATATATAACATTTTAACCGAAAAATATATTTAAAATCACATATTTTTTGTATAAACATATATATATATATATATATATATATATATATATATATATATATATATATATATATATATATAAAGATAGATAGATAAATCGATAGATATATATGTATATTAATTTCCTATGAAAATGAGCATGATTTAAATAAATATGTTTTTTAAAAATTTTCACGCAATTTATAGTTGTGTTAGTAAATAAGTATAAAAAACATTTTTAATATTTAGAAAACTTAGAAATAAGAATTTAGAATAAATACCTTAACTTAAATGTTTTTATTTTATTAAATAAGAAAAAAAATTACTTCAATCAACTATGCTTATTGTAATTATTTTTTATCTTTATAAACTTTTTCTATATTAATAATAAATAGTATAAATATTGATGTTCAAAATGATTTTCAATAATAAAGAGAGATAAATAATTAATATATTAAATCATATTAGAACTAATTGCTATATTTAAATGTAAAATAATATATTATTAAAAAGCTATTTGCACTATAAAATCATAAAAAAATATTTCATTTCTGTTACTTGATAAATGAATCCAAACAGGAAAATAACCTAACCAGTATAGATATAAATAAAATTAGGCAAATTATGTAAATTTCACTTTATTTTGAATAGAAATTAATGTGATTTCATTAGAAAAACTGTATTTTTTAGAATAATTAAAATCCTAAATCCTATTAATCAGTGATATATTTCTTTACATTAATACAAATATATATGAAAATTGAATTAAAATTTGTAATTTACCAGAATAAATTTCTAAATTTACTAAAGACGAACTTAAAAAAATAATTATAAAAAATATTTTTATAGTGAAATTCAGTTACTGTCAAATCTATCTGAAATCTAAATCTAATTTTGACACTTCAATACGAAATTCCTTGTAAGTGACACATAAAATTGCTGACCAATGTCTAGCTGTCAAAGATTGACTTAAAGTTAGTTCTAGATTGAATTATTTCAAGTATAAACGAACTTGTAACAATTTTGTTAAATATTCTTTAAAAAAATAATCATTAATGAACTGTTGATAACAAAATTGAACTCAATTTAAAATGTTTAGATTTTTTTATATATATTCATAAACATACACACAACAATATATATATATATATATATATATATATATATATATATATATATATATATATATATATATGTTTGAATGCCTTTGTGTCAATGATTAGTCTCTTTTTAACATTTTAATATTTTTTGAATCTTAATCAATAATTGTTGATTTTTACTTGCTGTTTTTATTTTATAATTTATTTTACCTATTTGTATTCCAGTGTTGGAACTTTATATGAAACATGTCTGTTTTCTTGCCAATTCCATTCACGTTATTATCATCCTATTTCGTACTTATTAGTTTAATGAACAGTATTTGATTTATATATACGACTGAGAAAATACAAAGAGATATTTGAAATGTTCAGTCGAAATTAATTGAATTTATAAAATTCAATTAAATATAATAATAGAACCAAAAACCAATTAATGATAAAATAAATTAAAGGAAAATAATTGATTCTACAAAAAAAAATATTTATATAATTGTTGACAATGTAATGTATTCAATATACTGACTGTTTTTGAAAACAATTTTAGGATTTTATATTAATCAAAAATTAAATACGAAAAAACTTGCCAAATCTAGTAAATTAACGTTAATTTAGTGTTTTTTTTCTATTTTATTGTTTATACACTTAAATGAATATTGAAAATCAGAATTCATTTCAAAAAATATAAAAAAAAATATTGAAGTAAATAACAGATTTGTTTTAAAAATCTTACAAAAAATTTTACAATTTTTATAAATAAATATCAATTTATATATATATATATATATATATATATATATATATAATTCAAAATATATTTTTTTGTTTGACAACAAAGCTAATACGTCTGAAGTCCATGTCTGATCAAATCCATTCAGAATGATCTCGTCTTCGTCGCTCGTTTTGTTGTCGTTACCACGCTGCTATGTTTACTGATGATCTTGTTGTTGTTTCGAGATAACAAGTTAGTGAAATATTTGCGTGAGCGAGCACATAAACAATCAATTAAAACGTGAAATTCCCCTATTCAGTTCTGTGACTCGGATGAGTGATTTCGTAAATCTTGATAATATTTAAGTAAAGGAGATGCGAACAAGGAACACGAATATTTTGCTGTAAAATTCCCTTAATATAATTTCTTAATTATTTTAACAAGAAGTTTACATATGGGATAATGTGACATGTGTAAATACTAAGACATGACTGAATTCATTCGACTGTTGGTAGTTTGTTCTATGGGAAACTAATTTCTGTTAGTTTGGAAACATTTGATTAAAAAGTTAAAGTTAATCTGTAAAAGACTTTCTACAATTTATGTTCTTACTTAACGTAATTTCAGTAACTCATTTAACATAGAAATTAATCAAATTATTGAATTAGAAAAAATTAACTTAGATTAAAAGTAATTTATAATATGTATCATTTTCATAAAAAAATATTATAAAGAAGATTCTATATAAATTTCACTCTTCTTTCTTCCATTAAAATACATGAAAATAAAGATATTTGATACAACTTATTACTATCACATTTTAATATTTAAAAAATTATTTAATACTCATTTTTTAACAAAACATCTTAATTTATGAACTCAAAAAATAAATATATGAATAAATATTTATTAAATTTATTAAAATATATATATATATATATATATATATATATATATATATATATATAAATTAGTAACTTCATATAACATAGAGAAGTATAAAATGGTGATTAATGGAAATAAAATACAGATAAAAATAGAAATGAATGAGTTACAAAAAAAAAACGAAAATTATGAATATTGTAATAAGAGTGAAAAGTTTAAAATAGAAAGGAACTGTTCATATAATAATAATGTAACGTCTGTGATGAACAACAGAAATTATTGGTTGGAAACCAAGAAATATAAACAGACCTAAAAAATATTTATAGATAAGTTAGATAGACATAAGAAAATTTGTCGGTATGGAATGAAAGATGGAAGAATAGGATCGCTGGAAGACATTTTAAGGAGAGATTTTCATTCAGCATTAAATACAACGAGGATACTGTAGTTGATATATATATATATATATATATATATATATATATTTGTCTGTAAGACAAAAAAATTCGTCGGAATAAAATTAAAGAGAAAAAAATTCGTTCCTTTGGAGTAAAAAGTTTTATAAGAGGTTTTTAGTTAACAATAAATAGAAAGAGACTGATTATGCATATATATTCGTCTGAAAGACATAAGAAAATTCGTGAATAGTTTTGTGAGAGATTTTTTTCAGCAATAAATAGAAAGAGACTAATTATATATATATATATATATATATATATATAAATATGAATGTTTAATATAATATAGTAATAATAAATTCACATCATATTCAGTTTTTCTAAATATTATATGATATTAATTTTTTGTATTCATTTCAATAACTACTATATAATTTATTAATAAACAACTTTCTAATTAAACAGTATGTTTTTTGTAGTAATTATATATATTCTGTATTATGGTAAAAACTAGTTTGGAAAACTTTTTAGTTTCTATCTAAAGGAACACAAAATAAGTTTTACTTTTAGTTTAATCTAAAATTTGAAACTTATTTAATCAACTAATTTATTTTTTTTAATTTTGTAACATTATATTTTAAAGATTAGAGTAGGTGAAAATATTTTGTAACAAAAAATACTAATTTATTAATGTTGTATTATTTTTTAACTATTTTTTGTATTTTATTAAATATATATAAATCTATGTAATACACTTTTAAATACAAATGAATATAATAATTTTTCTAAATCTTTTGTATACAGTTTCTTATATTAAATTAATTTTAAAATTCATCAAAGTCTACAAATGAAATTAACTAAACCACATTAGATTAAATTGAAATAACTGATATTTGGTAATTTAAAATAATATGTACACGAAATTATATTTTGCTACCTTTCAAATACATTGAAAGTTTATATTAGTTGTTTGTGAATTAACTTTAAATATTTCTGAAAATGACATTTGAATCGTAGTCTATAATATCAATTGACTCAATTAATAACCACGAACTAAATTATTAAATCACATCTGAATTTTCATTTTGCCTGAAGAAATATCAAAAACAGAGATACCAGGTCTTGTTAATCTCTATGAAATAAATTGATAAAGTAGTAAGTATTGGTAAATTACTTTTTAAATGTTATTTTTCAATTTTTGAAGACCTTTATAGTTTTATTTAGAATTATATTCACACACATATATGCAAATTTATAAACATATTTTTCTGTATATGTGTTGTATATATAAATTATTATTATTTTGAATTTTCCAGTAATAAAGAATATTATTTTTTAATGGACCTAATCCATTAAATGAAATATTCAATTCTATAACTGTACATTTATTGTCATTGCTTCATACTCATAAAATATACGACACATATATTATTTCATACCGAAATCCACATAACAACACATTTGTACCACGACACATCCATACTAAGTACGCAACAAACAAATATGCACGTATAGTTGACAAACTGAGACATTTTAATCCTACGGTGGATACAAGCCTGGGCTCGATTCCCGTTTACAAAAGGGGTTAGAGGGAATGGGACCGCAGGTGGTCGTCGATTAGGCCGGATCACTACTAAACAACTCTGATTAGTGTGGCTAAAACCGCGGATTAAAGTCTCACGTAACAACAACGCCGAGTTAGTCGCACCGCACCTCGCGGGTATGTCTACCCTCTTACTCACTACCTGATGTATACAACACGTACGATTTTCAAATGAATCAAAGAAAAATAAGTCATGAATTTCAGATTTTAAAATGTTTTTATTCAGGGTAATTTTATCTTTAGAAAATGTTTTAGTTAAATTCAATTATCGAAAATAAATCAACTATGCAAAAAATATAATTTGTATAAAAAATTATATAATATTCATATTGTAATATGTAAATCATAAACTTTTAATAATCTCCAATAATGATTAAATCGTAATGTAAATTTACAAATTTAAATTAATAATCGATTGCTAAATGCATTAAAAATAATTTTGTATCCTTGAGGTTTTGATTTCTTTGGCAGAAACAATATATTTTAAAACCACTTATCTAATAAATATAGGTTCATCCAAATGTGATGTTTAGATTTGTGTTTTATTAAAAAGAAACTATACACATGTTTCCCTATACATTACTCCTTATATATGTTTATTTTTAATAAAACACAAATCTAGGCGTCACATTTGGATGACCCTATATTTCATAATTATCAAAATTAAATACATTTATATTGTTAAGATATACAAGGATCGTTTGATAAGTATGGTAAAAAAGTAAAAAAGTTAAATTGAAAATTTTAATTAAATTAAACAATAAGTAAATTTACCATACTTATCAAACGACCCTCGTATATGAAATAAGAAAATATTATATAAAAATTGATTATTGTAGTTAAATTACAATAATATAAATTTTCACATAAACTACAAAAAATTGAAACTTTAAAATAAATGCTATTTTCTTTTACAATTCCCAAAAAAAAAAAATTTCATACAATATTATTCGTAATATCAAGTTATTTTGTTTTCAATTTGAATTTTTCATTTTTATAAGATAATTAATTGCACTTTAATTTATTAAAAATATATTTCAAAACTTTCAAAAGAACGTAAATAATTAATTAAAAATATTAGAAATGATCAATAAAATCCTTATAATTATATTTATTTATTATTAATAAAAGATATTATTTCAAATTATTATGTGTAAAATATTAAAGTACCTTAACCTTAATATATGAATTTCTTAGAAAATTTACATTATATATCAATATATAATTGGTAAACTAATTTTAAACACTTAAGAAAATACCCCTCTGCAAATATACATATTTTATTAAATTTAATGTGTTTTTGATTCCAATTCTATTTGATTACTGTTTTTTAAAAAAATAAATTACCAGTCTTATGAAAATACAAAAATAAAAATAATTGAAAATCTTCAAAAGTAGAGTTATCTGAATTTTGAAAAATATTCTTTTTATAAATTATATATATATATATTAATAATTTTTAAATGTTAAATACAATTAAATTTAGTTATTTAAATTCATAAAAAATACAATACTGTGAGCAAAATGAAAGAAAAACATTGAAATATTTTTAATGAAGTTCTTGTTTTTCTAAATCAATATTTAAACGCACATTATATACTCTCTCTCTCTCTCTCTCTCTCTCTCTATATATATATATATATATATATATATATATATATATATATATATATATATATATGAATGCTTAAATGAGACTGAAAGATAGTAAAGAATAGTAAATCAATTTCAGTCTCATTTGGACCAGTATGTACAATATATATATATATATAAAGAGAGAGAGAGAGGAAAATAATGATTTTCTTTGATGTAAAGACTAAGAAAATAAATGTGTTATATAGAGTATAAGATATCCGTACAGATATGAGTAAATTGATGCGTGTGGCGTATTTGATAAGAATCGGTCACTTTTTGGTTTCCTTTTCCGAAGTCTTGTGGATATCAGTCTCATTAGTCAGCCCGTCATTCTAATTGAGGTTTTTCGTGGGATTTTCAGCTTTTCCAGGTAAATACATCAGACTGTTCTTTATTTAACACAAACATATCCGTTTCCTTGATTTGTCTATGAAATTTGTTAGTAACTGTTATAATTGAAAACGGTTCTTTTACGACAATTTATTATTCACTGTTTAAATATATATGTAAACTTATAAATTAATAACAAGGTATATATATATATATATATATATATATATATAATGGTATATTAATTAGCTTATATTTATATCTTTGAAAGTACAAAATTAAATATGTGATATTGAATATCAACAAGAGATTAGCATAAAATTAATTGAAGTATTAAGTGTATTTTAACATTATTGTATAAGTACATATATATATATATATATATATATATATATATTCAATTAGAAAATATTTAATTTTATGTAAAATAGTCAAATTATTCCACTACTACTATGATGTAAAAAACAATATTTTATTTTGCTACTTTTAAGAATATTTTTTAAATGTATATACTATATAATTAACTTATTATATTGTTCTTATTACGGATATAAAAAAGGAAGTAATATTTTATTTATAAGTTACAATATGTAGTTTAAATATTATTTTTTTTTATTTTTAAAAATTATAACTGCTTGAAATATAAATTTAAAAATATATATAGTTTTGTCGGTTCATATTATATTGTACAATATAAATTTTAAATTACAATGTTGTTTAAATTATTTATTTATATATAAACTTATTAAATTTTAATTACCTCTCTTAGTTTACTATATTTTAATTTTTGTTCTTAAAAATTACACAAAATTATGTTCAATATTTTTATAATCATTTTAGATTAATTACATAACAAACAGAATATAATCTGTTTTTTAGCTAAAAATATGATTGCAGAATTAATTTTCTTCTGAACTTTTTAAAAACATTAACTAATAAATAGGAAGATTTATAAACTAAATATTAGAAAAATAATTAATATAAAATTAATATCATACATATTTTTAATATCGTTTTTCATTTTTTCTTGATAATAAATTCAAATATAATTTAGTTAAGTTAACAAAACAAGAGTTATTTTATAATAAAAATCAATACAATAAATTATTTATTTATAGAAAAATCTTCCAAGTGTACAGAAAAATAATATATTTCAGTATTCACTCTTTACTTTTAATTGAAAAAAATAATTGATTCACACAATGAACTATTTTTAAAATATATATATATATATTTAAAATTTAATAACTTAAAAAATTCAATTACTTGCAGAGTATGGAAAAAACCTATATAATATTTTATTTTAAATTAAAATTGTTATTGATAGGAAATCCTTTTTGTACTATCAAGATACAATTTCATATTTCACGTACAATAAATTTATCTTCCGATGAAACAATACGCCAGCATATACCACATTCTGAATCTACAACATAAATGTACGGATAATACAGGGGATATCTGTTTATTTAATACAATTGCCGCAATATTCATTGTTAACAATGGTGTGAACGTACAAGAGATAAAGATTTGTGTAGATAGAAATTTGTATCGGACTGCAAACATTGAATATTGTATAAATTTCATCTAACAATCATTTATTGTAAACATATATCAACACGTACAATAAATTATGCCCGTACTTCATTATCTTACTGTTCCTGTTTATATCTTGAACATATAAAATATACACAGGTTGAGAAATGTGTTTGCGTTTATACAGTGTATATATATTTATATATATATATATATATATATATATATATATATATATATATATATAATAAATATTTAAATTAAAAATGTCAAGATTAATTTTTCATTTTTCTGTATCTAAGCTAATTTACATGTAATATTTATTTACTTTAGTAATTTTCTTTTAAAGAAAATCATAAAATACGTTTTTGTTTTTAATTCACTGAAATTCTTAAAAATACATTTAATATATACATATATTTCATCTATCCACTTTTATTTGAAAGATTTTTACAAAACTTTTCATTTTTAATGTCCTGCTCTTTTATTCCACATCAACGAATTATATTAATACTACGATAAATTTATTATGCGAAAAATAATTATGTAAAAAATTTAAAAATGTATATATAATTTTTAAATCCAAAAAACAATTATATGTAAATCTAAAGATATTTAAAAACTAAAATATAATTTTTAAATAATGAATAAAAATCTTCAGCTGAGTGAATAAATATTTATTTCTATTTTTTTATCCACTTCTATTCATTAATGTTTAGAACTGTGATTAATTCCATTTAAAAAACTAGAAAACAATTCCAATATTATTTTCTTTTAATGTTTTATAATCAATTTTTATTCGTGATTTATTGCTTTTTCAGAAGGTAATAAAAAAATAAGATTTTATATAAAACATATATAGAAATACCTGGAGAAGTTATTAATTGAATTAAGAAAATATATCAACATTTTCCGACGAAATAAATACCATTTGATAAATAATTTTTCATTACGTTATTTCTTTACGTATATTTTCCAAATCACGTTTCAATCATTTACTCAGATATCGGATGATATACAATGAAATACTTCAATATACTCGTCCATACGACATATCTTTGAAAGTACTGCATGTCAGTTTCTATCAAAATTTCAATTAGCTCACACTCACCCGAACCCTAAGTTATGGATATAAAGCCTCTGTTGGCTATGATGGATATAAATTAATGGCATACAAATTATCTGTCAGCATTAATAAATGACGTCGAGCGAATTTATCAGTCAAGTATTTTAAAAATACGATTTGAGTTATTTACGCAAAACGATACAAGTATACTTCATATTTGCTGATGATTTATTTGGCCAATTGGATTTTGGTGACTGATATTTATGTTTTTTATGTTAAATTTCATGTTTCTTACAACAAATCTGTTTCTAATTATCTTTTTAATTACTTTATAATATTTTCATTTAAACATTAAAGACTGACATCAAAATCAATATATATGTATATAATTATATATACATAAGTATTTATATATGCGTATATATATTGTACATATATTAATAAATAGAAACAATATAAAATAGTCGTACATATAAAGTATAAAAACCAATATACTCAGTATAACATCTTCATATATAACTAATAATTGTATTCACGAATTTTGAAAATTTACAATATTTTAGTTTCCATGAATAAAGATTTTCATGCTTGGTAAAAAATTACAAAGCAAACAATTCCAGTACCATGAATTACTAAAGACATCAGTAGTCTTTATTATGAAACGAAATTGAATTCAACAACCGTTTTTAAACATCGATAGTACAAAGTGAGTTTTTTTTAAAAAAAAAAACGCCTATGTAATTATATGTATATATAATTTATTATATGTATATATAGGGTTTTCCAATAAGCGTTTCAGAAGTTTAAATAGAGATGAAACAAAAAGTATTTATTTTATTAGTTATTAGTTTTTTTATTTTTATTGTATTCTATGACAGGGCTCTCCAACCTCTAGGAACCCAAGGGCCGCAGTACGAAAATAAAAATTATCTGCGGGCCACACCCAAAATAAAAAAAAAACATTTATTACTGTTTAACTATGTTTTATTGAAATATTAGACATTATTAACAAAATTGTGTATTTCAATGAAAATTTTGCGGTAACTCTGATTCCTTTACTAATGTAGCTATATCAATTTCAATGTTTGTAGTAGCCAAACGCAGTAAATTTGATAACGATTTGTCCGTCATGGAACTTCTATATTTAGATTTTATAAATTTCATTGTTGAAAAGGTAATTTCACAAAGATAAGTACTGCCGAGCATTGACCCCATTCTAAGACCAAAGTCTCGCAATTTAGGATACTTCCTAAATTTCCTTCTGGTAATAATTTAAAAAAATCTCCCCCTGTTTCACATTTGTTACTAAACAAGGGGTCTGTTTGCAAATCACACAACTCTAACTGCAAATCGGATTTTACGTTTGTAATATTAATAGTTAAAGGTTGACTAAAAAGTAAAATATCTTGTTCAAAATTTCCAAAATCGAAATATCGTTCTTCAAATTCCTTGATTATATCTTCAATATATTCTACATGAGATGAAAATGATGTTCCCTCAAAATTCTTCATTTCTTCGAAATGTTCCTTGCAATTATGGAAAAGTGCAACTTAGTTAAAAGTGCAAGCAGTATATTATTTTTTATTTAATTTCTTACTATACAAATATTAATAAAATTACAAATACTTGAACTGAATTTACATTTACACAATGAAAAAACACAATTATAATTGACAACTGGAATTAAATATATATATTATGGAAAAATGCTTCGCGGGCCGAATAAACCCCTTCGCGGGCCGCGGTTTGGACAGCTCTGTTCTATGGCATTAATGATGGAACACAATTTCACTCATATGACCACCACGATTTCGCTTAACAAAGTGTATTCGTTTAATCCAATTTTTAGTCACTCTTTCACATAATTGTGATCCAATTTCATGAATTACAACATTCAATGTTTATTTTTAATGCTTCTGTTGTTTGTGGTTTATCAGCATAAACCAATGATTTTACACAACCCCACAGAAAATAATCCAATGGAGTTAGATCACATGATCTTGGTGGCCAATTGATGGGTCAATTTTATTAAATAATGGACTCATTTTTTTTGTTTCAATAAGTTTATTGAAGTTTTTATAATTTCTAAGCTTTGTTGAAGTGTTACACGTTAAATGACCATTTGTTAAACTATACTAAGTTGAAATATCAAAATAAGCTTAAAAAAAAACAAACATGGTTGCCACTAGCTGTCAAAGTTCTGACATTCTTATTGGAAAATCCTATATATATATATATATATATATATATATATATATATATATATATATTTATAATAGTAAATATAAAATTAGTATTTATAATAATTATAGAAATTAATTATAATTATTAATTATAGAAATATTAATTCACTTATAAATAATTAATGAAAAATTTAAATAATTTGTACATCATTTTGAAAAATATTACAACTAAATATGTTTAAATACATATACAATTATATATTAATTTACCTATATAAACAAACACACACATTTATATATATATATATATATATATATATATATATATATATATATATATGTGTGTGTGTGTGTGTGTGCATGAACGTTGTTTGTAAGTTATCAAAACGGAAGATGTATCCAAGAGGCTGTACGTTGAACTATTAAACAACGTAATTTGAGTGGCACACATCATCTTTCATAAGGAAAACGACTGTCTCTCGGCGGAAAACAAAGATTAATTAGCTACGACCTTGGCAGAAATAGTAAGATAACTTACATAAAAAATAAAATTCTACCTACTTAGAATATATATATATATATATATATATATATATATATATATATATATATATATAAATGTATGTATGAATAAAAGAGGCATGGATGTTTTTAAAAATTAATAATAAAATTTGATACATCTGTTAATTATCTTGTACAAATAAATATTTTTAACAATTGTAACATTCTTAATAAATTTATATCAGTGAATTGCTGTATTAAAAAAGAAATACGATTTTGCGATATTAATAAATATTTACACATTAATCATAAAGGCATTATTAAAAAAAAGGACTGTATAAGGGATACTGCCTCTATTGTCGTTGATAATTGTGCGACAAAAATAAATGTCTCTTATCACCCCTCTTAAATCACATTGCTTGTGTCCAGCTATGAGAGTGACAGTTGGTCAGCGTACAAATGTGATGTATTTGGCGGTAGAAGTAGCAATGGCGCCACTTCCATAACCGTCACCATTACTACCACCCGCACTACGTATGAATAATCTAAACGGTTATATGCCAGCATCCGTATCCGATACACGGGGTACAGTTGAAAAGCTCCGTGTAAATATTTTAAAATGACGCCGCGAACCAAACACTGGACGTATTTGTACTTTTGAAATATTTAAACGATCAAATTGGCTCGCTTTCATATATTGTATATATCATTCGCGTAACGTCATAACTCGTTCAACTCTTTCCAGTAAAATGTTCATTATGTTGTTTATTATTTTTAAATTATTTGTAACGGAGGAAAAATTGTATTCGTTACGGCTTCTAAATAGAAGTACGTACGACCGTCATGATTTTGGACATGTTGCCGGGTACGTTTGGACATAAAAGCCTTTCATTAAACAAGTTTAAATGATATAAAAAAATGTATTTGAATAATCACATTTTTTTTAAATAATTATTATTTTTATTAATTATACATATATCTTTGTGTTGGATATCTAAACTATTAAATTACATTAAAATACAAAGAGACATATATGCTGATAAAAAAAATAACATAAATATAATAAGAATATAAAATCAAAATTTACTTATACCAATTTAAACATTTAAATAAAAAACAGGATGGAATAGAAATTATATTTTTGAAAAAAAAATTCTTTTATAAGACTAGTATTTGTTTATTTCCAAGAACTAACGACATTATCTGGTTCTCTCTTAACAGTCGATTTTAGCTGAACAGTCGCTTAAAAAGCAGATTAGAACAGTAACTCTAGACTACATAAAAAAGTAAGAAAAGATGCATGTTAAGAAAAACACTTAGAGATAAGAAGACATACGAGTGGATCCGACGACAAGTAAAATTTAGAGACGTTATATCAAAGGTGAAAAGTTTAAAATGGAAATAAGCCATCATGTAACAAAATAAAGACTAATGAACAAGATAAATTATTGATTGGGAAACAAAAGATATAAAAAAGTCCAAATAGAGATCTATTGATAGATCAAATAGAGACATGACAAAATTTTTCGATGTAGTATGAAAAAGAAAAACATTGAAACGACAGAAATTGGAAATTTTAAAAGAAGTTTTTATTCAGCAGTGGATAAAAAGAGGATATTGTTGCTACTACTTATATTATATATATATATATATATATATATATATATATATAATTTAACAAATGGTTCATATAAAATATTTAAACATTTAATATATAATAAAAATATATAAAATCTATTTTTTTAAAAAAAAACATCTGGAAATATGTATCTGTATAAATAAAAATATTTATTTATAAATTTGTATGATCTGCAAATAATAATATAGCTAAATATAGATAAAAGAGTATTTTCTTCATAAATTAAATAGAAATTTTTATAATTTTATCAAATGAATTAATTATTCGAATTTTATACCACGTTAATACCGTTTCTTTTGAAGTTGATATTTACGCATGTAAACATGCCTGTTTGTAAATATTACTTGTACACACACACACACACACACATATATATATATATATATATATATATATATATATATATATATATAATGTTTGTTCATGTGCATGTATTAGTACCTGTAGGTATGTACACATAAAGTACTTAAAGAATACAGAATATATTCTAATGAATAAATGATTAAACAATTACAAGAAAATACTTATTAAATATTTAATTAGCATAGATTAATATGTATTTTAAATATGTCTCTTTAAATTGTTATGGATTTATTTAATGAACCATATATACATATTTGCGAACGTTTCTATGAAATGATTGTGTATTTTTTGCATAGTTATTAACTTTGATGTAGATTAATTTATATATATATATATATATATATATATATATATATATATATAAATATATACACTGCATTTAATTTACTTCTCATATAATATTTATAGAAAATGAAAAGAAAAATATGGATACATAACAATAATATGTTAGAAGCAAGAATAACAGAAGTTTAGAAATTCAACTTAAAAAAAATAGAAACACAATAAAAATTCTTATTATCAAAATAATGAATAAACAAACACAAATAGATGTAAATGTAAAAAATACAAAAATTAAATACAAAAAAAATATATTTTTACATATTTTAACTATCATTTTGTAATAAAATGTATTTAAAAAATATTAAATAAAATATATATTAAAATAGAATTTTATTACGAATTTGAAACACGATCATTATTTTTTATTTTAATGTTCGATTTACATAATCTCGTGCTATAAATGTATATTTTTTTAATAAAATGGAATGTTAAATTACAATTATTTCATGCGAGTTTAATTTTTTATTCAAAATATATTCAGTAGTTATTATTCGTGCATGATCATATATTTGTACAATAAATACATGTTTATAATGTTATAATGTTTGAACATATACAAATAAACGCACATACTCATTCATATTCACAACCAAACAACCAACCCAAGTATACACACAAAACACACACACACACACACACACATATATATATATATATATATATATATAAACATGTCCCACACTTTTGATAATAAAAATCACAGAAAGTCTACTACATCATATTTATAAATACAAATATGTGTAAAAAATTTTAATGATTTTGTGGTGTATATTTTTAAAAATTTCGAATATATTTCTTTATTTAATTGTTTATTTTCCTAACAATTATTTTTAAATTTTATATATATATAAACGAATATTAATTTGTATGTATAAGTGCGTGTACGTATTTACGTTCGTGCATTTTATCATTAATTATAAAAGTATATTTTAAACTTAATTACAAATTAAATTATTTTCAAACATAAATTATTTATAAATATGCCAAAGAGCAATTTTTGATATTTATTTACAATTATCATGAACAAAATTTCGATAATATCTTACAAAGTAAACTATAGCTAATATTTCTTAAAAATTCAAATATTTAATTATATATACAAATATATTGTTATCAAAATAATTAAATACTACTTACTCGAATTTTATCGTTAAAACATGTTTAAATTATAAGTATATATATATATATATATATATATATTTGTGTGTGTGTATAAAATCAGTTATACAGGGTCTGTGTACATATTTTAACAACTTAATACTGTTGCTATTTTGCTTAAATAAAACCACAAGCGAAAATTAACTAACATCCAATGCTGTTACTGTGAGATTCGTCGAATGATTCAAATATTTTCGCAGTTTACTGAAAATAAAAACATATATCCATAAAGTATAAAGCATACAAGTAACGTTTACGTTAATATAAAATATATGTTCTGTGGTATATATGATATCATAAAAGATAACATACACATATAAGGAAAACTCAATTACTGAGGATATTTCAAAAAGAGAGCACATTACCAACTGTGTCGAAATGTGACCCATGTCGGTCACATCCACCTTAATGCATACAGGGTTTTTGTAGCATAATTTCTCAAAATATCCAACCAGGTACATTAAAGTCTTATGTATCATCACAAAAACTTCGTAATTAAGTTTATATGTATATGTTTATGACAAATTTTGTACTCGGTTATAGTAGCCTGTCAAGAAAATAATATGATAAAACACATGAACAAATTTAATACGTATTTTAATGAAAATATTCGAATCTGTTCAAATGTGAGTCTAAAAGTAAATCGTATTAAAAATTAAATATTTCCAGTCTCAAATTGATTTATTATTTTCATCCAACTGGAAATAGGATGAGAATTTAATAACTGTTACGAAATTAGATAAAATTCATATAATATTTATTTCTGATTGATACATTGGTAAGAGTATTATTGAAACGCGAGTAGATAACAAGTATTAGACTTGAATAAAAGGTCTATAAATTAAAATGTATACATTCATTGTAAGTTTCGTAGATACATTTAAACTGAACTAAAATTGTCCATTAATACTACAGTGGAGCGAGCAATAGGACAAAGAAAGCACAAATATATAACATTAAAAGACTTGCATGGCAGCTCAATAAATTTTCAGAATGGAACATAAATTTGAAAGTAGTCCAATTTCAGAAAGTACGGAAGTTTTTTTCAATTTGTAAGGGAACACATTATTTTGAAAGTGAATAATTATTTATTACATTTTACGCAGATAATGTACTTCAATACATTCCTGTTTTATTAACCGAATGAAAAACGTACCGCGCATTTACATTTCCAAATTAGTTTCGACGAAAGAAGTAGTACATTTATACATATTTAAATATTCAACATATTGGAAAAATTACATTTAAATGAATATTTGTATATATATATATATATACATAAGTGTGTTTGTATGTGTAAGCATGTGTGCTTAAATAATTGTGTATTCAATTGTATATTGTCAATAAAAATATATTATTAAAACGTTTATATTAACGAATTGTAATATATATATATATATATATATATATATATATATATATATATAAGTATATTTAGAAACATTCAGTGAACAATTTATATTTATAAATAAACATTCTCAATTTTTTAACAATCTCAACTTCGTATATTATATATTGGAAACTTAATTGGTTAAAAATATTTTTTTTTAAAAAGTATATATTTTATTATACAGAAATATATGAATATATTTTTTCAAAAACACGAATAAATATAAACCAATATTTGAGGGAGCAAATGAATTTTATATTTTACAAATAAAACTAATAACAGAATTAATTAAAATTAGTTGAATTTTCTAATAAATAAATTCTACAAAAATAATGCCAAAAAGACAAAAGTCAAGATACAATTTTAAAGAATATAGATCATTTTAAAAAAATAATAGAAACTTTAAAAACTCAGTATTTTAAATATCAATAAAATTCGATCAATATGAATTAAATTTAGAATAATTTAAAATGATATTGTAATATGTTTCTTTATATATTTGAATTTGGGCCACCCTATAGTACTACTTAATACTTTATAATGTCTTATATTAGTATTACTGTTATATTTTACGATAAAAAAATTAAACATTTTCATTAATTTATTTAGATTGTAGGAAATAAGTAAAATTTCTACAAGAAGCTTTTAAATGATTTAAAATTAATTATAGTAACATATAACAACTAAAAGTTTTAAGTAATTAAATATTGTAATACAGAAGATAAAAAAAATTGAAATTAAAAATAAATCTTGTCAATTTTTTGATACCTAAAATATTTTTTGCAAAAATCAATTATTGAAAATAAATAAACATACAATAATATCAATACCTCCATTTTAAACTATAATTTATTCAATTTATAAATCAATATATTTAGTCTAGTTGGAAAACAGTTATGAATTTCTAAATAAACGAATTATGAATAAATTAATAAAATCGTAATATTCGTAAATAAACAAATCTAACCTTGTAAATAAACTAGTGAATTTCAATAAAACTCAATAACAATATATTTTCTTCATTGATATGTAAATGTGTATTTTTTAAAAAAAATCTAAATACGTATTATTGCAAAACGTATTCATAAGCTAGTTATTATTTTATTTTTAATATATTAAACTGACATGTAAATTACTTTATTACTACTGTTATTTGACATATATTAAAGTCACATGTAATTTCCTAGTATAATTCATTAAATTATTATAAACTTTACTTTTTTTTCAATATTCGTCACAAAATTTTCATAATAATATTATTATAGTGCATGAATTATAGTTTTACAATGCATGTTATAAATAATTCATTATAAAATAATGTAGGAGTTAAAGTATTACATTCAACATACAATCTGAATTTTTAATGTATTGTGAAATTTTATAGAGCAAAACAATTTTATGTTATTATTATTTAAAAGGATTTTTTTATATTATTGATCAAATATTTTTGTTATTAAAAAAATGTAACAAAAGTTTATAAAAAAATAAAATAATTTTAATAGTATTTTTGATGAAAGCAAGTAGTTTTTTAATCAGTTATTTAATTTTTAAAAAATATTTATTAAAATGAAAATATATTTTTATTTCAAGTCTGTTCCAAATTTTTTACATAAATTTAATATCAAATGAAAATCTGTTTGTTAATAAAATGTTATAATAGAATTAATGACACAACTGTCGATAAAAAATTGTGTTATTTAATATATAAATAATTACAATTAAAATTGAAATTGTAATAAACATTTTTTACTAATAAGTATGTTAATATTTTTTCATAAAACCAAAGAACAATTAGGTAATTATTTTATTTTTATCATAAAATTATTTTTATTAATATAATTTAATTTTCTAAATACATTTTTTAACAATACAATAAAAATAAAAAAAATATTAAGACATGATATTTGAATTAATATTGAGAATTATAAATAATGAGTATATCAAATATTTTTTTTAAATATTTATTTGAACAATTTACATTTGTCATCGAAATCAATTACAGTTGTTAACAAATCAAAAATCTAATAAAACTTGAAAATAATTAATATCCAAATAAATTCCTTCCCTATTCAATCACTATTTATTGTATTTAAAGCTTTATGTACACAAACTTGACAAATACGTACAATATCATTTGTTACTCCACAAGACTACAACTAGGACAATAAATTGTTATCTTTCGACTGTTTACTCATCAGAATGAGTTACCTTGTTCCTCGTTACGTGGAAATCGACAAATGGGTGGACGTTCAATGGGAACTATATATTATTCGACCATAAATCTTAAGCTTTTTATACTCTATTTGATTATTTCACGTAACGTAATATAATACAATTTTTTTAATTTATTAGATTTTTAACAGAAATTAAATTGTTTGTTTAAATTACTTAATCTGTTTACTTATAACTAAATTTTAATCGTAAATAAATAAAAGATTTTATATTACCAGATTTAATCTCATTACTGATTTATTCATTTGAATATCAATGAATAGTTATATATATATATATATATATATATATATATATAACATTTCGAAATAGATTTTGAAAAATATCAATTTTCATTGATATTATATTTTATATGCCATTACATTTTATTAAGAGATAGTAATTGATATGTTGAAAGGTTACTGAGACATTTTACTAGAAATTAATTATTTTAGTAAAAAAAAAATTATTCGTTACTAAAAATAGAATTTTACTAGATTAAAGTCAAATTTAATTCTTTTTCATGTTTATTATAATGTCGAAAAGTTGAAAAAATAATTTATATTTATCAAAATGAAAGATTTTTATTTAAAATATATAATTGTATTCATTTTACATATTTTCATCAATTAAATTAATGTGATGTTAAAAAAATTTACACAGAGTTAAAAATAGTATTTTTTTATTTTTATTAAAATACTAATTAATTATCTAAACAATAATAATTTGTTTAGGAATAAAAACTTAATGAAGAAAATTTCAATTTTAGATCAACCTTCCTTATTACATTTTTTACTTCTCTTGATCAGATTTTTTAAAGCCTTAACTGAGAAAGACAATATTGTGAAAATATTAGAATGAAGAATATTTTAAACACGAGTTAATGATATTAAAGTTCGATCTTTTATCGATTTGTTTTTTTGTAATTTACAAATTTAATTTTTATTTCATGACTATTTCTCATTTAAAAAGAAGCTCAGAAATGCAATTTTTTAAAAATCTATAATACCTGGCTGTTTTCATAGAAAAGACCAAAAATAAACAAGTGAGTAATTTACTATGACTTAACTTTTTTTTACTAAAAATCGATTAATTTGACTAAAAATAAATATTTCCTAATAAAACAAATGTTGTTATTAGAAATTATGATGATTAACTTACAATAAACTCAAATTGAATTCTGATATTTATTTTTTTCATTCACTAAATTCAAGAAATTAAAAGTCACAATAATTTGTATATAATTAAACAATAAATTAATTCCTCCTTTAAAAATTATTGAATGTGTGAAAATAAATATTTAAGAAAATAACATTTCCAATACTTTGAAAAGTGTTAGACTATATCAATACATTTCATGCTTATTATACACCTGTCAAACACGCGATTCTTTTTATAAAGTCATACAATCTTATTTCTAGAGCGCAACATTTCTAATTTGCGTGTTATTTTTTTTAATAGAATTAGTGTTTTTTAGTATATTTATTTTCTATTAGTCTTTTATACTAGTTCTGCAAACACGATAAAACTAAAACAATTTTTCTTTCAATATCATTAGCAAAAATATTATTGTATATTCCTGTGACAAACTACATAAATATTACATCTTACACGCTAAGTAATAAAATAATCAATTTTATATAAAAAAAACTTTAACAATTTTTTATATTAGCAAAATATATAAATAATTTTATATGTGTATTTATGTAATATATTTAATTTGAAATGAAATATTTATGAAAACTTTCATGGTTACTAGTAAATATAATACTAGAAACGTAAAATTGGTATTACAGATGATATAACCTAAATCACAACAAAAATATTTATTACCAAAGCAAAATATATAGGTTGCAAAACCCCTAATTGAAATTGATGCGGTGTAAAGAACATGTCTCGTAAAACTGAGGTACTCAAATCAATACGTAGAGAAGGTCAAGTAAAAACACTGGGGTCTGCCGACTGTAGGATTCTTAATGGTTTTTTGTTGTACCTGGACGGAAACTTTTGTGTCAGTAAGTTGGTTGCAAATACCTTTAATGCATTACAAATGATTAATGTAGGAAGCTTAGAAACTAAGAAGTCGTTTTTGTGACATGCTTTTTTGCGTAAAAAGCGGCATGATATATTGAATATAAAGTATAAACATGTATTTTCTATTAAATAAATGACAAAAGCGCGTTACTTTCGAATAGAAAAGTTTTTTTTTATATGAATAATTAATAAAATTAGAATTTTATTATTTTGAGATGAAGCTTTTATATTACATTTAACAATGTCAAACTTAAAAAAAATATTAAAAGTAAGATATCAAAATATACACACTCATTTACACACACACACACACACACATATATATATATATATATATATATATATATGTATGTAAATACATACAAGGTGTCCCGATAATAAAAGATTTTATATGATTTCAGTTATAAATATTTATTTTTTTTAATGTGTTTATAATATTCACTTCAACTATTAACTATCAATAATTTATGAACTTTTAAATATTACTAGTAAACATCTTCTATCTATTATATAATTTTATGTTTTTTTTATCATATTTTTTTAAGAGTGAATAAAATAAAAACAAATACTGAAAATGTAATGTGATGTAAATAAATTTAAACCATTAATTTTAAAAAAATAAAATGAGACATGTTCATTTCTTCATAAAATAATAATCATAAAATCAGTTACAAAAAATTACTAGGATAATTAAAATCACAAAATAATAAAAATGTTTATAAATCGAAAAATAGGAAATATTCACATGTTGAATTTTTTTTTAGAATGAATTTTAGAACTGACAGTTCGAAGTACATTGTGATTGATTAATTTATATATATATATATATATATATATGTGTGTGTGTGTGTGTGTGTGTGTGTGTGTGTATTTGATCCCCTAAGTTGAGGATAAAGCATATAAATGCCAATTTCATTTCGTAAAAAGCATAACTGTTACAAAACACTTTTCTACTGGATTGACATTATTAGAAGCTAAGGGCCCACCTAAAAAAACTGTAGCACCAAAAAGTAGTAGTATATAGGCAGATAAATTAAGATGAAAAATAAAAATCATTTAAAAATGTTAAAATAAAATATTTTACTAGGTTATTAAAATAAATGAAATATAAAAAAGCCTTATTTAGTTAACAATTCAATATCTCTAACATAAATTTCTTTGATTCAAAATTTATTGTCTCATAAATACACACACACACACACACACACACACACACATATATATATATATATATATATATATATATATGTAATAGAAAAAAATAACTCTAAACAACACAGAATACGTATGACTATAATACATAGAGATAAGATCAGAAAACCAAAGTTATATAGCAAAGAAATAAAAATATCGATAGCTAGAAAAAAATATTGTCTGAACTCAAAAAATCTAAGAAGATTTCCATGATTAGACGGGATAGAAACAAAAAAATATCAATATGAAGTAGAAGAGAAAAATGTTGAATAACTGGAAATGGAAAATTTAAAAAAAAGCTCTTTATTCATCAGTAGATGAGCATGCATGAAGATTTAATTTTCACATATGAGCTTTTATAAAAAAATATTAATAATACAAATAAATACATAAAACAATTTATAAATTGTTCCAAACTACATTTTCTTAAAAGACACCTTTTATTGATTTAATTAATATTTATTTAATGTATAAAATGTATATTTTTGAATGCTAGTTCAATATTGACATAGGATTAAAAACTACATCCGATTATAAACACTTGCTACAGTTGATAAAATTAACTGGTACTGTATTTAGCTCAATGACCGACTTTGAAATGAATTATCGTAATAGCAGGGTTGTTTACATGTAAACAAATCACCCTCACTACTGACGCCAACAAATGTGCGTATAATTCATCGAGATACGCATTAATAGAAGTTAATATTCGGCCAATAATTCAATTAAAAGTAAATTGAAATTATAGTCACGTTTTCCTAATGGAGTTTAAAAAAAACAATTTTCATTGAGCAAGTAGAAAATAATTATTGGATTTTTTAAATAATTATTTTTAGATAATATATATATAATTTTTTTTATCTTTTAGTATATCAAACGTCTCTTAAATTTAATTTTCTAAATAAAATAAAACTTATAATAATTCTAATTAATTATATCAAATATTTTTTTTAAAGAAAATAGCAACGAAAATTCAATATCAGCTGTGCATAACGCGGTTATTTTAAAAGAACGATTTTTTGAAATCTAATGCTGTATATATATATATATATATATATATATATATATATATATATATATATAATATTTATTTATTAGTTTATAGAGTGCAACATAAAACTCTATGTAAAACTTCATGTAAGGAATTATTTTACTCAAAACGTCGTACATGTATTCGTTGAAAACAAATATATTCAGCGCGATACAAAACTGAAAATATAATGTCAAAAATATGACATGTTACCAATATAAAGCGATCATGCAACAGTATAAAGCACGTCCGAGAATATCTTCTTATATCTTGCTGACGCTACCGTTCCGGCCATATTGTAACGGAAACGTGTAATGGAGGCAAAACCATGAAATAGCCTCCTTCCCGTTCTCGATAAGATCTGGAGAATTCAACGTTTGTAAACGGTCGAATATTATATAGTTGAAAAGGAGATGTTTGGTTCAAGTTGATGATGAATCAAAACGAAGCCAAGTATTAAAACTTTCAAGATCTCGGCTTCTGTATTTTATGTTTTTTCTAAAGACTTTATTATGTAAACTTTACTGTTTTTTTCCGTGAACGAAATGTGTTTTTGCTCTATTAAATTCGTAAACAAATATATTATTGTTATTAAAAAAACTTGTAGAATATTCTTTTTACTTTTCTTTTATGTCATTGTATTATGATATAAAGAAATTTATAAATTGGTTTATTTTACGATTATTTTCAGATTTATAAAAATAGAACGAATTTTAATTTTATGAAAAATATTACCTTTTTGAAAATAGAAAACATTTTTTGTTATAACTGAAGAAATACACACACAAATATATATACATAGATACATACATACGTATACGAAAAATATGTGATGTTTCTGAGAATTATACTATAATCAATTTTGAATACTTATTTGCTTTAACAGAATCTTCATTAAATATTATTTCTACGTAAATCAAATTTGATTAAATCTAATTACTATTTGTATGTACAATTGTAGTTACATTTTCGTAAAAGCACTTTTCTTAGAAATTAATATCTTTGATTACATATTCTAACTAATAATATTAAATTTAATAGGTATGAAATATTTCATAAAGCGATTTACAACATAAATAGATATTTTCAATTAATTTATGAAAGGATTAAAGGTGAATTATTTATTAACGTATATTTTATTTGTAAAATGTGTATAAATTATATTTTACTTAATTACTTTTTTTAAGATATAAACATTTAATTAAAAAATAATGAATAAATCAAAATCCAAAAACTGTATATTTTTTTAATATTATATATCAATAAAAATGTTTCAAAAATTTAAAATTAAAATGTTTTTCAAATTTACAATTCCAATACCAATATCCATTTTTAAAATTTTATTAAAAATAATATATATATATGTGTGTGTATGTGTGTGCATGTATAAGCAAAACTATTTATGTATTTTAAGTTTAAAAAATATTATTAACTCATTTCTACCTTCTATATAAAAGTTAAATTAAATAATATATTAATTTATGTACTGAATAAACTTAAAATTTATGAATTTATATACCTAAAACTTGTCTCTATTTCTAAAGAAACATACAACTATTGTAATTATATGGTAGCTTAATTTATCTGCTACGCAAGAACAACTTTTAAATTAATCGTGTATATTTAAAATTCTCTTTACATTACTTGTAAGCTTACGAAGAAAGATCACGTTTTTCCATTTACGATTTTAAGCTAATTTAAGTTTTTTTGTTACAGATTACGTCTCGTTAATTAACTGATATATTTAGCGTTTAAGAGTTTCAAAACACGTTAAGATAGTTTATCGTATAATTCAATGGGAGAATAACCGTTCTTTCCGCACACCAATTATCTATACACAGGCGGTTGCTTTATCAGTCTTCTAACAGAGAACAGTAATTTCCTTTGCATCAGTTTGCCTTTGCTGTTATATTAATGTTAAATTGAATATATTGTTCCATTGTATACGTAATTTTTTAATGATATTATTTTAAACTATATTTGTTTTATTGTTTTCGTAAATTGTAATTTAATTTTAATTAACAATAGAATTAAAATTTAATAAATAATTACATTATAAACTATAATCTATAATTATCTGAAATTTCATAGAGATGGAAATAAATATGTAATTTTTTAATTATTAATAATAATATAATTAAAAATTATAAAAAATAATTTTTATTTAAATAATTATAAATTAATAAAAATACCATTAACATAAAATGTTTATGAAATATGATTTTATTAAAAAAAATGTACTATAATTTTTATGCTTTTAAGTTAGTTGATGTATCATTTGATACATAAATTTTAATTAGAATCATCAATCAGAGGAATTAAAATTTGAAGGGTTTCAATGAAAAGGTGTAAAATAAAAAAAAACGTGAAAAAATCTGATAAATCTCTTTTAATAACAGATTCATTCCAAATGGAAACAGTCGCATAAATGAACATCAAAGCAAAAATTTCAATAAAAGAAGATATACACACAGGAGCTCAAGTAACGTACCAAATTAAAGTATAAAATCACAGTGTCACATAAGTAAGATTAGTTTTTTTATTAAAAAAGTATTATTTGAAACTCTCTTATATACTCTGTATTTTTATCAATGACTATTAATAATATATATTATAAAATGGAAATAAAATATCAAAAAAAAATCAAAACTATAAGTTAGTTAAATATTAAAGCAAATTATATAAATCATTTAAAAACTGTGGAAAAACTTTCATAAGTTAAATTGACTATAAAGTTTTAAAATATTTTGAATATTTAAAAATTGTAACTGATGATAAAGAGAATTCAAGAAGTTAGTTATTTATATTTTAATTTTTAAATGTTGGCAACTGAAGTTTTAATAATATGATTTTATTGCTATTACCCCTTATTTTCATTGATTCTTAAAAAAATTAGGTGATGAACATTTCTTGTGATCAAATTTTATATCTACATATAAACAAGTAAACAGTAAATAAAAAACCAAAATTTTAGAATATTAAAACATTTTTTTGTAAATTTGACAATTTCAATTATAACTTAAGAAAATAATACAATATATGCAGATAATTTATTTATAAATTGAATCAAAAACTAATAAAATTAATTTAAGAATCAAGTTGATAAAAGATTTTCTATGTGGGGTTTCACTTAGCATCAATATTATTCAATTATATTGTCTCACATTGAACTTTATAATATAATATATTTCAGCGTCGAATACGAACTCTGAAAAGTTTACCATACATGCAGAACATGAGAGAGAGATTTTAATCAATCCAAACGTTGTTTGCTTTCAAAGACCACATTTTAATTTAGGGCCGCAATCTAGTTTCGAAAATTCCGTAAACTTTTCACACTGAACAACAACTTGTTATTTTGTGGAGACAAATTTAAATTTTCAAGTTTCGTACTGATATCAGAGTCGAGTTTTTGATTATCAAAAGAAAAATAATTATACTAAAGAAAATGTTGTATCACGAAAAAGGTTCCAGATATGATAAATATTTATACATTAAATCTTGAAATGATTATGCTTTCAAATTGGATTTTCGTTTGAAAGTATGTAAATATTTTTCACTGTATTTTTTTAGTTTATTTATATAATAACATATAAAATGGTCTGATATTCATATATTCATTAAATTCTTATTTATCTTAAAAATTATGTTTTTTGATTACAAATTGCAAATACAAAATATATTTACAAAAATACACTTCTTTTAATCAAATATGTATTTTACCAATTTGAATAGAATATTATTCAAACTTAATAATAACAGTTAATCAAAACTTAATTATTTTGTTTACTATAAAATTAATTATGTTCTTGATTACTTTATACTAAAAATAGTATTGCGATGTATCTAATTTATTAACATATTTATATACTAAAACATATATATTTCAAATATAATAATTTAATTTTTTTTGAACATCATTTTACCACAATCATATCTTCATATTATTATCAAACTTAATTTTAATATATATATATATATATATATATATATATATATATATATATATATATATATATATATATTTAAATTAAACTCAAAGAAAATGTCTATTTATATTTTATGTAAATTATTTTATTAAAAACCTTAAACTTCTTAACGACTGTTTAAATAAAACGAAGTGTATATAAAAGCTTACTTTTTTGAATACATTTTTAAATATATAAAGATAAGTCATTTTGCTTGAATAACTGAAAAGTGGTTATCTAAACATTTTCAATTTTTCAACGACTTAATCGATTTTACTGACATTTGACAGTTTGAAGTATTGATAAATTGATGAATTATGTTCTAAATCCATTTTGAATTATTTTCACATCTGAAAAACGTTCAACAATTTATTTTTTAATTGATTTTCAATTAGAGTATATTTTTTATATAAAAATTACTTAAAAGAGAGTATATACATTTATAAAAAAAATCAATTAATATTTTTTTTAAATAAAATAAAAAACTATTTTTTATTTTTATCAATATAACTATATATATACATTTAGATCAAAAAATTGAATTAAAAGAAGAGAAATAGAAAATTTAAAAATGATTTATATCTGGAGTAACTTATTAACACTAAAATATTTTTTATGGATAAAGTGAACAGGAGATTAAAAATGTGACGTCAGTTTGAAAAAAATCGCTTGTTATAAATTTGAATATTTTTCTTTGCTTAAAAAGTAAAGTTTTCTATCAATGCATTTTACCTATTCTTACCTATGGTAGTGAAATATAGGTCTAGAATGTCAAAATAATTTAGTGGCTCTTGACAACAAAAAGAAGCATGGAAAGAATTATGTTGAGAATGAAGGAAAAAAAATAGGAAAAATGAATAGATTAAAGAGAGGAAAAAATATAGATGTTATGGCAAAAATGAAGAATTTTAAATGAAAATGGGATGATCAAATAGCAAGAAAAAAAGACCATCGATGAACAAGAAAAGTTATTATTTGGGAAACTAGATATATGAGAAGACCCAAGAAAAGATCCATAGATAGATGAGATAAAGAGATAAGAAAATTCGTCGAAATGGACTGGAAGAAAAAGACATTAGATTGGTTAAAATAAAAAAATTGTGAGACGTTCATTCAGCAGTGGATTGAAAGGGGTTGATATTTATATAAATATTAAAATATAACAAAACTAAAGTATAAATATAGGTAATGGTAAAAATAAAAAAAGACCTATAAATCAATTCAAGATTTAAGTATTAGTAAGAAAATTTTTAAAAAATCACTAGTTTCAAAATACTTTTTAAAAAAATGGATTGAAAACCAATGATTTTTTTATAAAAAGCTAGATTAAAGTAATGCAGCTATTTTATTTAGATCCATTTTACCAAATAAATGTTTCATATTTATATACGTTTTATTATTATTGTAATTATATGTAAAGTGAAAACCAGATTTAATATATATATATATATATATATATATATATATATATATATATTTGCATCTAAAAATAAATACATGTGTATATGAATAAATAAAAATCAAACAACGTGCTACAAAAGTGTTTACTATGCCATTAGAAAATTATTTCTAGACATAAATTTTATGCATATAATAAACAAAAAAATTACATATTCAGTACTGAAATTTATTTCATGCGTTTGAAACGTTTCACAAGAAAAATAAATAAACAAATACACACACACATACATGCATAAGTTTTTATTTGAAAATAAAATTTTAAAACAAGAATCACGTCGTAAATATTATTTTTTATTTAAAAATATATTCGCGGCACGCAAAACCCAACCGCAAAGGAGCAAGGAATCCGCGAAAAGCAAACACGCTTAAATGCGAGAAACTTGTAAGGTCGGATTTATTTTTTGAGTGTAGGATTATATTTGAATATATAAGAGGGCTGGTTTGATATTTTATATTTATATTTAAAGGCGCACCTCTTTCTGTTTGCCCGTGTCGCACTATACGTTCGAGAAACGGTTTTCAAATACTTTCAAGAGATTCTTATCCATTAGACATCAAATTTAAAACACTGAATGCACTTACTCATATGCATATTCGTATACGTGCATATTATATATATATATATATATATATATATATATATATATATATATATATATGACAATTGAAATATTTCAATAAAATTTCTTAATATTACCAGATAAATAAAACTTAAATAACTTTATTACGTCAGCCAAAAAAAAATAATAAATTCGTGCTTAATTTTAATAAAAATATTAATAATTTAATATTGCGTTCATAATATAATTTTAATAATTTTATAAACAACCCGCAGTTTATATTCTATAATTTAAAATAAAATATTATTATATCTTCATGGTAATTACATTTTTATCAATCTTAGATTTTTTATAAAACAGAGAGACATTTTCAAATGTGATTAACTTAGAGAATATTCAAAGATAAATTCTATTTAATATAGAAATTGAAAAAATCAGAGTACATCATTTATTAAAATTGAATATATCATTTGATTATTTTTTTCAGTTTGTCATATGAAATAAATGATATTATAGAAATATTATTTACATTATAAAATTTAATTAATAAAATTTACATTTGTCACATTTCATTGCATTTTACATAAATATTACTTAAATATAGAATATAAATAATAAAAAAATATATAATCAGATAAGATTATAAAAATTAGAAAGACAGAATAATATATATTATTAAATTAACCTTAAAAATTATTTTTATTTATCACCTTTAATACTCGTAAATTAAATTTATTGATCTAATACATTTTTTTCCTAAAAGAAACAGAACAAATTTTGAGAAAGTAAATAATTCATTAATTACAAGAGAAGTAATAATGCTTTAAAAAAATAATAAATGTATTAAAGTATAGTAAATAATATATATTTATATCAATAGAAATTATATGATTGTTAAGAAAAGAATGTTTTTAAATTCTATTTTAAAAAATTATTATTTGACATAAATCAACTGCAAAAATATTATTTAAAAATGTAATCTCTCTCTCTCTCTCTCTCTCTCTCTCTCTATATATATATATATATATATATATATATACATATTAATAAAATTTAAAATAAATCAACGTTTCCTTCAAATAATTTTGAACACATTTATTTTAAAACTAAATCATAAAATAAGTCAATTAATTATAGCAATAAACGTATTTTATAACATTTAATTATTTTTTAACAACATTTGAATAATATTGTATTTTTTAGAAAAAATACAGTTAATTATATTGATATCAAAATAATATATATATATATATTTATATTTACAGATTTCTCTGCCATAACAGAACATAATTTTTATTAAAAATATGTTTTTTTTAATAAAATATTAATTTCATGAATCAATAATTAATAAATAAGAACAGTTATATATATTATATATCATTTAAAATCAATATGAATATTTTTATTATTATAGTTACTAAATAATAAAAAAAATTAATGTTCTTTTTCATTAATAAGTATTTTAAAAATAAAAAAATGTTCTTTTATAAAAATCTACATTTTAATTATAAAAATAATATTTTGAAATAAATTAATATAATCTTTTTTCTTAATAATATATACATATAAACATCATACACACACATATGTAAAAATAATATTACATTTTTTTATAATCTGGAAAGTTAATAGTTTTTAAAAATAAAACAATTTAAAATGAAAAATAATTATACTTATTTTTTAAACTGTCATTTAGTTTTATTAAAAAATATTTAAAAAAATTTTCTTAGAAAAATATTTCTTAGAATAAAAAGAATTGAAACTTGTTATATATTGAATAGTCAACTTGGACAACAGACTTTACACCTGATGTTCTCTTCTCATGAAACTACATTAAATCAAAAATTTATAAGAACAAGACGTTTACAAATATCCATGGTTTTCAGAAATGCAACGAAAATATCACTTGCTTTCAAATATCAAATGTTATCCATGAATTTTATGATAGATTAAATTATTGAATGACAGTTTATAAAGGATTGTTCATAAAATATATTTTTGTTGAATCGATGTTTATAAATATTTAAGTCGATATAGATTATTTAATAGAGTTTGTGATAAATAATTCATTTGGACAATTTTTTTAGAGTTTAAAAATAAAACAATAAAAAATATATATATATATGTTTTTCATTTTTAAACAAAGCTGTTATTTTGTTTAATATTTTAAAATTTCTTTTGTTAAAAAGTCATTAATTCCGTTTCTTTTATCTATTATAGTATAACAAATTAATATTTAAATTTATTATAAATAAAATGAATAATTATATAAATTGAAAAAATAGTTATAATAGTCAATTCTAATAAATTTTAATTTCATATTTTATTTTTATATATTAATTTAGATTAAAAACTAATTTTTTACACATTTATAATATTCTAATCAAAAATTTGACTTAGTTTATAAAAAATATCCAAAATATTTACATATCATTTGATTTAATTAGAATAATATTATTTTTAATAATTTGTTATTTACACTATTAATTATAAACTATTTTATTAACTTAATTTCTTGATTTTTAATAACTATATCATTGCTTTTTTAACAAAAATTAAACATCTCAAAAACATCAATTTTAATATAAAGAAATATTCTTTAGCAGACAAAATAAACAATCTTTTTAAAATATTTCAACAAACTTCATTTTTTTCATTGTTAATTTAATTGCAATTATTAAATTAATTAATTATTTATGAATATTTTAATAAAGAATAATATTTGCTCTTTTTAAAAAAATATGTTAAATTTAATTATGTACACATTTTTTTTATTACATTTAATAATTTATATTATATAAATGTTTCTCTTATATGTACACAACAAATAAAAAATATCAATATTTTTGAATTGACTAACAATTCTTTTAAATTTATAATTACTTTAAAATAATTTTATATATTCTAAAGTACCCTGTATTATTTTTTTAAACTAAAAATATAAAACGTTAAAATTTAAAATATTTTAAAAATATTCTTAATATCAATACTCACAAATTATTTTTTCCACATATTTCATATCATAATATTTATAATTTTTACCTTCATATCGTTTCTAGATTTACAGATTATTTTCTTCAAACATTAATTATTGGAGAAATATTAAATTTTGTGATGTTTTTTAAATAATTCATTGAGTACAAATCTATCTAAAAATTATATATATATATATATATATATATATATATATATATATATATATGTATAAATTGAAAAATTCGATGTTTTCATGTATGATATAAGAAATATAAATTTGTTCTATTTTTCCACTAATAACAATGGAATTTATTAAAATAAATATGAATTTGTACAGACTTATTTTATTGTTAATATTATGAATTCAAGTTTTATTTCTTTTAAAAAATACTTCTAAATTTCCAAACTATTAAAATATTTTAAAATTACATAATAATTGTGTGAAAATAAATTGCTGCTGTTTGAATAATTAACAAGGTTGACAGAGTTGGAATTGCTGAATTAATTCTTTGAATATAATTTTCATTATTTTTGCTGTAATGGTGAATTAATATCTATTTTATATATATATATATATATATATATATATATATATATATATATATATATATATATATATATATTAGATAAACATATTTTAATAGTTTTATAAATTAAAAAGAAACTATACACATGTTTTTTGATACACCAATCTATACACATATTTCTTTTTAATAAAACACAAATTTGGGCACCACATTTAATTGACCATATATATGTATATGTATATATATATATATATATGCATATGTGTATAAATTCGTGTATATTAAAACACATGTTTATACATAATTTTCATTAAAGTATTATATTATGTTAATATAAAATAGAAGAAAAATCGAAAAATATACGTTGATTATAATATATAATAACCTTATAGAGTCATTATTTTAATTAACAACAATAAAATGTTATAAAGCAAATGTTCATTAAGATCGTGATAAAACGTCATTTAAATTCGGTACACGATGTTTTTGAATTATAATCCGTCGAGTACGATATTGTAGAATTTGAGATTACTTAAAAGTGTTCAAGCTGACGGAGGAAACAATGCATAATGTATAAAATTTACAAAGCAAACATACTCGTTGGTGTATGTTTTAGGGAGATTATATTGAAGGGGAAGAACAAAAACATCGTGAGATATACGTACTGAAATGCCTCTAGCTAGTGCATTTATGAGTATGAATGATTTGTCATATAAATAGAAATCAGCACGTATCGATTTTATATTACTTTTTGAAAATGCTTAACGATTTGGTGGAACCTTCGAGCTATTTTTAAATCACTTCGAAGTGCACTTGGCATTTTTGTATTCTGTATTCGTACTATAGAATATCAATAGAGTTATTTTTTTTTGTTGCATAGTAAAATTGATTCTTTGTTCATTTGACAACAGGACAGTGAATTAAGAATTTTATATATCAAAATATTTAATTGTACAAAAAATTGACATAGGTTTTTTTTAAAAAAGTGATAGAACTTTAAATTGAATCCCTATTGAAAGTTCTATCACTCTTAAAAACACAATTCTTATTTTTTCATTAATTGAATAATATAATTACATAATTTTTAATAAAAATGAATAAATTGTGTTAAGCCACTATTACAAATATATCTTATCTAAAATTAGAAAATAACATATTTATCTACACAGAAATTTGATTTCAAAAAACCTACTGAAACTATTCTCTACATGAAATTAAATTTTTGAATATTTAATATTTATTTCATTAATTAAATTATAAAAAAAGTAATTTACAAAATTAACCACTTATTTTTAAATACATATATATATATATATATATATATATATATATATATATATATAAAGTGCTATATTGAAAATGCTTGTATAGAGGAATATAAATAGAAAACAATAATCATAAATTAAACTTGCTTTTCCGTACGATATAGTAACGAATGTACGTTAAAACCGCAAATATAACGAGCAAAACTGAAACGCTGTAACTACATATTAACATGTATTTCAAAGATTCCTTGGCAACAAAAGCTTAACGGTTATATACATATATAATGATTTTATTTTAATTATTATTATATGTTGTTATCTAGTTCTAATTTCAAACACATATTTTATATTATAATCTTTCCTGGTAAGATAATTAAATGATAACGGGATACAACTTTAAATATATACAATTATATTTACGTATAAACGTATTCCATATATATGTGTGACAAAATAAGTTCATAAAGGCATAAGCTATTAAAGAGTATTAAAATAATTTCGAAGTAATTAATGATCCACATACAAACATTTATTTCTCTTTTACGCAAACAGAATTTACAGAAATTGGTTTCAAGCGTAATTCAAGAATTTAAGTGAGCAATATGATTACGAGATTAACAATGTATTATAAGTTCAAATCTTGATTTGTTGCACGGATCATCTTTTATCAATATTTTATTGCTTTCAGAAATAAATGATTATTTTATTTTTTATACAATACATACACACACACACACACACACATATATATATATATATATATATATATATATAACTAATTAATGATATTAAATAGTGAAAAAATAATAAAGATAAATAGTAACGTATCAAAGAACCAGACGAAAACATATAATTAAAACTAAAATTAGTAGCATTCACATCAAACTGCTAATTTATTAGAGTAGAAATGGTTCACGTCTAGACGTTTTCACTAAACAAAAACCATTTACATTTAATGTTAATACCAATATACGTTTCAGTACGAAATTTAACTAATTTTAATTAAACAAGATGTTATTTCATTTCCAAGCAGCCACATAAATGAACAGTTTATGATTTATCTGTAAATGATATGGCATTGATTACTTATATATATATATATATATATATATATATATATATATATATATATATATATATATATAAACAGGTATAGATAGATAAATAAGATAAGACTTTTAAAAATATCTTAATATTAAATAAATATTTAAGTAAAAGTTTTAATATTTTTAACAATTAGTACAAGAAACCAAGTATTTTGTTTTAAATTACAAATAGTAATTAAACTTTTATTAAAAAAGTGATTATTTGAATTTATAATTAATATAAAAATATTTTGATTCAAAAACTATATTTGGGGTTCCATTTCTTCGTTATATTTCACAATTATTTTTTTATCATTTAGATAAATACATGTAATCAAAGCATTAATATTAGCAAGATTGCAAGAGCTTGATGGATACAACTGATGTATTAGAGTCTCTAACCTTTTATCTCATCTGAAGCCTCCGATTCGTTTGCTATTCTGTTCTACTATCTAAATTCTATGCATAATTTAGTTTGGTATTGCAGATAATTTTATGTATTGTATCTGCGTCTCTTTGGAATAGCAATCTACATAAACATGAATAAAAAAGTGAAAAGTAATTATTTATTTATTTATTTATATATATATATATTTATTTATATATATATATATATATATGTGTGTGTGTATGTGTGTGTGTGAGTGTGTATAACAATTATGTTTCAAAATTTAAATATAAAATTAGGTCACTTTTTCACATATAAAATGCAAATATTATGTGCATCTCTCTCTCTCTCTCTCTCTCTCTCTATATATATATATATATATATATATATATATATATATATATATATACACTTCATACATTTTGAAATAAATATTTGTATTTTTTTAAAATAAATAATAAGAAAACTGAATTTTTTTAATGTCCAAAAAAAAAAAAACAGTTATTATAATTTAATATTTTTGATGAATACAATTTTTCATATTAATTTAAAAGACGAAAATAACTCTATGTTCGAATTTTTAAGCTCTTTTTATAATTCTAAATTTTTGATTACTGAAAAATAAGGAAAATATTTCTATGCATAATAATATTTGTAAATTTAAAAATAAATTTTATTTATCGTTGAATTTTTTATAAGAACCCATAAAAAAACTAATTTTTGTTCAATTCTTTAATATTTTAGGCAATATAATTAATTATAGTAATATATAAAAAAGATTTTACACAAAATAATATAAAATTATTTATTTTCAATTCATTCTTATCAAAAGATATTTTTTTTAAAAAATATTCATTATAGATTTTTCTGAATATATTAGGTTGGCAAGTATCTCCCTTCCGCTTTTTTTTTTTTTTGTACTTAGCTGCGAAATTCAAAAGACCAGAAGGCGGAAGGGAGATATTTGCCAACCTAATATTATAAAAATCAGGAAATTTAAAACTATTTGTTTACGTGTTGTAGAAAATTAATTTTAATACACTTCTCTCTAAAACCATAAGATTTTAAAAAATTATTCCATAATCGCGTGTTATTCATTTCTCTGATACGAATTTCGATAGCCATACCAAAATCGTAACAATAGTGCATTATAGAATTCAAATTTTATAAACTAGATTTGGTAATGAAATATTCTAATAATGATAATATATCTATCGAAATGTACATCAGCAAATAAAATTAATAATAGTGAAAATAAACTTGTTCAAAATTTTATATCAAAATATGTATATTATTTATATCACATAAATTTGAAATAGTACCGAAAACAAATATTGACAAGAATTATTAACGAAAAAATATAAGTTTATCAATTCTAATTCTTCATTAAATATGTGTTTCATTCATGTAAACAAAAAGTGACAAGAATTATTAATTTAAAAAAATATTATTGAATACAAAAATTTGTCATAATTTTAATTCTTCATTATTGTTTATTATTGAAATATGATTTGTTTATATTACAAAATTATTGAAAACAGCTATTGAAAACAAATATTCCAGATTGAATAATAATAACTACCCAAACAAAAAATAACATCATCTGGTTTATGAAAATATTTAAATAACTTGAAATATATATAGAATTATTTAATATTTTAATAAAGCATCTGAATTGATAATCTGCGGTCGATCACGGAAATTATTTACATTCGTGTTTGAATGTAACAATTTTATCAACGTTATTAATAAATTTAAGTTTGACAGTTGTTTGAAATTTAAAGCTTCCGTACAAAACCACACATATCATATATGAAAATAACAAACATTTATTGACTAAAATAATACATAATTATTCATAATAAAAGTTTTTAACCACATTGTGACAGTGCCGTGATTTTCAATTTTCAATTATATTTTCAATCAATTACTGAACTGTATACCATTTGGTACATGTTTAATATTGAATTCCAGACATTACGTACTTTAGTGGTGTGTTTAACTAATAAATAAGCCGCATGTAAAATTTGTCATAATTGTTATAAAATAATTTTTATACGTATATGTACTTTTAATCTTATATATATACAGATGTATGTGTTTGTAAATGTATGTATTAAACAGCTTAATTGACTTTAATAAATAATTCTCGTTTTCAACACTCAAAGTTATGTTTCTCTTCTCTTATTTAATTAAATAGTAACAATTATAACAAATTTAACTTAGATTAAATTAAGGTATATATATATATATTTTATATATATACATATTTATATATATATAACAAATACACATATGTGTTCATAAAACTACAAGAAAGTAAATTCCTACATGAAAGTTTTGAAACAAATATTATATATGTATTTATGTGTGTGTGTGTATATATGTATGTATATATATATATGTATGTATAAATATATATATATATATATATATAATATAAAAATAATTCATTAAGTTTTACCTACCTTTTACGTTATAAAAGCAAAAGTTTCAAAATAGCTAAAGAAGTTTGTATATACGTCAGATCTTTTTAGTCGAAAATTACGACCTGTTTGCTGCAGGCTCTTTTAACTGAGTAAATTTTCATTCATTTTAAAGTAAAATCATGATTATGAGTTGCAAGTTTACATCACTAATTTTTACTTAATTTTTTCACCTAATAATTTAAACGGATACATTTTTACTACTTCCTTTTTCCAGTTTTTTATTAAACAATAAAAATATAAATAGCATGTTTACTTTCACATATTTGTATTGTGTAGGTAATATCGTCAGTATTATTTTTCACGTCTAAACAATTTCGTTTTTGCTGAGACTAAATTTTATAACATTATATTTTATAATAATTATTTTTATGGTTTTTTTGATATAAGGTTTTAATACTTTACATGTTTATAATATCCGTTATGAATATTAAAATATTTTTTAGTGATTATTACAATAATAACTTCTAAATAATTCTACAAGTCGCATATTTTTTAAATGAACTTAAAAAAATTATTATAAAAATAATAAATATTATATAAAGTTTCATTTAGTGAAATTTTCTAAACTTCTCAATTTTTATATTTATTTTTATTATTAGTTATAAAGTACACATTTTACACATGTGTGTATGTACAAACATACATACATACACACATATACACACACATATATTTATATATATATCCTTATATTTCAATCCAGTTTAAATTATTTTTAAAACCTTCAACTAATTTTCAAATGAAATTAGATAAATCTTATAATTTTAATATTAAATAACATTAAAAATAAACTAACAATAATGTTTTATTTTATGTTCTTATTGGGAAGAAAAATTACAAAGGATTTAATTTTCGTTAGTATTTTTTTAATATCAATAAATTATTGGTTCTTGTCTTTAAAAGTACGTTAAATTATTGGAATGTAATTACATTTCTCAGGCACAAAATCTTTTAAATATTTTTATTCTGACAAATATTTCTGTTTAATATATTTTGATTTTATTTTTAAATTGTAATATGAACCTGATTTTTGAAAAATAAAAATGCATTTTTTCGATATATATATATATATATATATATATATATATATATATATATAAGTGTGTGTGAATGTGTATAATAAACGAGTTAACTACAATAAAAATTAATATCTCAGTTTCATTTTCTCAACTTTCATTTTTATTTAAAGATTATAATTATGTGTGAATATATTGTATGAGTTTTAAATTGCTTGTTGTTGACTTCTACTAATGACTACGTACGTTTTAATTTAAAAAATGTTTGTTTAGAAGAATTATTCATGAAGTAATAAGAATATTTTAATTAAAATGTTGTTAATTTATAAAATTATTTTTTATGTTAGCAATTGTCAAGGTCAATTCATATTTTTTAAAAATAGATTAGTTTTTTAAAAAAAATCATATTTATGATAGAATTTAAAAATTATATATAGTACTTAGTAACTAAATATTTCAATTTGTTTCTTATAAAATATTTTGTATTTTTGAAAAAATAGTTATAAAAATTTAAATAAACAAAAATTTTTTCTACTCTTCAATTAGTACAGTTTTTTTACAATTAACTTTATTCTTAAATGTAAAGTAGTTGGTAAATTTATTTTATATTTTTATAAAAATATATTTAGAATTAACTATTTTATATACGGAGTGGTATAACTGAGACTGAAGGATAGTAAAAAATAGTAAGCAAGAATTATTTATTTAAAATTTTCAATTTAATTTTGGCTCTCTAATTACATCTTATACATAGTATTTTTATAACATAATTATATAAAAATAATCAGGCATTAATGATCATATCAATAAAAATATTTGATTGAATAATTCTTTAATTTTCGTAAAAATAGAATTTAACTCAAAATCTTAAAATCTTTAAACAAATCAAAAAGTGATTCCAATCATATTGTGCAATTATAATACCCAGTTTAGATTTTTTAAATGTTATTAATGTAAAAATAATTAATGAGGTGCTATAAAATAATTAATAATTAGAATATATTTATTTGATAAATTCAACTATTATATCAATTAGTTATTTACTTTTCAATCTAATCAAGAGTTAATTCATCACTGATAAATGAATTTATTTCATCTATTAAAGCATGAACAATGAATTAATTAACATGTTTTCATGAAAACCAAACTGTAGTTAATTAAATTTAAAAGTGATTGTGGTAATTTATAACCGAGTATAACATTAGAATGTTAACCAAGTTCGGTTGGTGCAGTTGCATCTATAGTAATTTTTTGACGGTAAATTTATTCAATTTCTTAATTGAGTCTACCTAAACGAAGTCGGCGTACTGTAATTGAACAAACGATAGAATACAAATTGCTAGAATTAATTCTAATTCTTACTCGTAGTGATTTCGCAAGGTTTCGAACTCCGTCATGGTAACAGAAGGAAATTCAATTTATGTTAGAGTGGGCTTTAATTTGATAACATAACAAATTTATTATTAACTATTTACACTTCTGTATATATATATATATATATATATATATATATATATATATATATATATATATACATACATATGTATGTATATATATAAACAAGCAAGTTTTTCAGACATATATATACATATAAAATGTGCCTATAGTAAATTTTGTTTACAACTATCTTTACGTAAAAAAATATTTCGATTCCTTACGACGCACAATAATATTTTTGTAGTACAAAGAAAATAAAAATATGGTTACTGTGAACACATTGACTGTTTAAAACGGTTTTCACGTCAGCCTATCTGTCTTGCAATGGGTGACACACAATTTACTTGTTTCTAGCGAATCCTTCTAGGATTTAGTGGGTGTAGGCGAGTACTACTTGGTTCGGAAAGGAATTTCGCGCCTCGCGCACAATGCGATTGCGGGATTTTCTGATTTAAACTATTTCTGTGATTCTCAAACATTTTAATAGAGTTTATACTTTATACATAATTTATATAAAATTTATTGTTGATATTTCTCACTTTCATATTTTAATGTAAATCTGTTATTTGCATACAGTAAAATAATTTCAAAATAAAACAAAATAATTTTTTTATAACTGCAACATTCAAAATTAGACTTACATTAAAAATATAAATACTATACCTTATATTACATTTTTTAATTCTTATATACTTAAATATTTTAATGATATTTAAAATATGAAATCATCAAAATATTTATACTGATGATATTCAAAATTATAATTAATATTTATAGTTCATTTATATTTTTTATTTCAGATACTTTATTAAATATTTAATCAAAAATACTTTTTTAAATAAGGAAAACATTTTTCATTTTTTTCTAAACAATTTAATTTTGTTGATTTAAGAAGTTTAGTTTGATTATAAATACAATTATTATTCATAAACTGTAACATTATTATTAAAAAAATTATATATCATCATATTTTAATAATTTAGAAAAATGCAATATAAAAAATATAAATCAATTCATTTTCAGTAAAAATCAGTTATTGATATATTAAAAAAAATAAAAAAACTTATTATATTTAAAATAAGGATTAAATAGTCTTTTATATTCAATCCTGTTGTTATTTAAAATACAAAAAAAGTGTTTATCAATATATATTTATTTTTAATTGTCTAAAAACACAATATGTTATTTTTGTAAATTGAAAATTTCCAAATATGATTATCTATCAAATTATAATTGTTTTTTCGAAAAACAATTCCAATATCGTAAATAAAATGGGAAAAAAATCAGCATGGTCACTTTTAAAATAACAACGGCATCATCTTGGTGACGTGCGAATATGTTCACAGGGTGTAGGGTGGTAGCTACGCTCACCTTGATCTATTTATTTGTCCCTGTCGCATTTCTTCGACCCTTCTCGATAGGAATCTATCGTTCGGACGAATGGACAAAATGGTCGAATGACCTGCTGAAAATACTTTTCTTCCTTTCACGGGATATAGGTTAGACTAGAGGGTACTTTTATGTGAAAGTTTGTTTTTATGAGATGTTATTTTTTATCAACCTTTTATCGGATAGTTGGCAGTGTATTTCTTTCGATTCATGCGATTTTTTTACTGCACTTTCATTATGTCGTAAAAAGATAATAGTTTTGTGTTTGTGTTTTTTTTAGTAGTAGTTTATATTTTCAAGTTATGTTATTGACCGATTACTTTGATTGCGGATTTTACTATGTATTGAAATTATTTATTTGAGTTCTCGATCGAACAGTCATGACGTATTTCTAACATTCAAGATTACAAAATTTACAAAGTTGTCGATTTATCATGATTTCAATTTAAAGATTATATATATATATATATATATATATGTAATTGTCTAATTAATGGTGATATTTTAAGTAATTTATATATACATGAAGAATGAAAAGAAATTACAAATAATAATTTGTTCCATTATTATCCAGGTAAATAAAGAAGTATTTGCCATGATTTGATAAATATTTTTAATAATTTATATACTGTAGGTTATGTTATTTAATGTTTTTATTTTTAAAACTAATAAATATGAAAATTTTATTATTTACTTTTTCACATCATACCACTTCATATTCTAAGATAGATAAAATAAAATCATTATTAAAAACAATATATTTTTAATAAAGAATATTATGAGTAAGTAATTTTAACCGGCAATGTATTTTTTCTACTTTTAATAAAAGACATGCAAACACTTTATTAAAGCACATTTGCAACGTTACTTCTCTCTTACTCGTCTTCATATTTTCTATTAAAACTGTTCACTAGTTGTTAATTTTCAATAATGATTTAGTTTTTCAATTGAATGTGCATGTAATGCAAATATTTAACCTGCATCAATGGAGTAAGATTTCCATTAACCTTCTCAATATCTTTGGCGCATAGAAAACAAGCTCAATATACCTTCGAGTATATTATGCAAATATTCAAATATGCAAGATTCCTATCGCTCAGTGTGTTTTGCATTAAAGTGCCCGAAGCCAGACTATAATTACGATCGTGGTGAGCTCGGTTTCTAGGGGTGAGGATGTTTTACTACAAGATTGGGGACTCAAATACCACGATACGAGGACGATATATAAGATGATGATGAAGTGTTGAATTTCTTTCTCATGAATGCAAATATTCAGGATCGTAATATGTATCGTCCAGTGTAGATAAAAATAAGTTATATATATATATATATATATATATATATATATATATATATATATATATATATATATATATATGATAGATGCTATTTTCTTTTAATTTAGAATTTATTTTTTTAATAAATAAATAATTATTGTTGAAATCGACATTTCAGTAAATTTTGAATTTGTCAAAATTTTTGAATAATTGAAATGAAAATAATAAGTCAAGTAATTTTAATTATCTTATATTTTTTTATACAAAAATGTTGTTAATATATTTCAAACAGATTTATGAAATATATTTTAGGATTACTCATTTATAATATGTATTTATATATCATCTATTTCTAATTTATATTTTTCCTAACACCATACCAAAATGTCCATTTTCTCCATTATATTACCAACTATAATAAATAAATACATTTAATTAAATACAGAACATAGAGACGCACATACATGTCTACACTTCATTAACTTTTACTATAATACGTGTTACGTCAAGTATATATACTGTTATAATCCAAAGTAAAATGAACATTTCGATTCGCTTGACAGAACTATTCCTAGTGTTTTATCGAATAAATCTAAAACATCTATTCATTATGCTTTATTATATTCCAAAAACGTGACGAAGAAAGTAATAATTTTCATTACGAAATATATTTTCGTAACAAAATATATATAATTGTTACAAATAACAAATATTCTTAATATTTTATTAAAAGAACTCTTGAAATTCTTAAATTGTTGAAAATATTCACGAATTTGATGTGCAAGTTCTATAATTAAATTTTATTAAAATTATAAACACAATTTTTAAATCGTTTTAATTCATACTTTATAAAACTAATAAGAAATGGTGTTTAAGAAATATTATTTGAAATTAAAATTTTTATTACTGAATGCTTTTATTATACATTTTCTTTTTAATGATAGTTTTTTTATAATACCATGTTTTGCATTTAGTTATAGCACATTTTTTTTTAGTTAGAAAGTAATTTATTCTTCTACATAGTCAAGAATACACACAAACACACACACACACACACACACACACACATATATATATATATATATATATATAAATATATAAATATATATTCATGTATAAAACATAATTATTCATATTTTAATAACATGCTTGAATATTTTTTGTCAATACTTCTAACATATTCAATTTATATTTTCAGTACTATCAATCATTTTTAAATCGAATATTATAATTGAATAATTAAATTCTAGGTACTTTAGTTGTAAAATACCGTTGAAAAAAATTTGTTATAATTAATAAAATGAATCATTTATTTAGAAAATGAATATTAGAGAGTAAATTTGTTACTAAAGTACCTTAACATATAAATGTACGAAATTAATAACACTGTTTATATTCTTATTAGTTTATCAAAAAACATTACTGCCTACGTAAATATTTTTATACCTGTAGAAACATGCAAACATTCATCATAAAATTTATATATAATCATTCCAATGCAAATTTAATTATTTTTATGAGAAGTAAATATGTAACATTACATAGTAATCCTTTTTATTTAATGAATTTAATTATTTTTTAACATTAACATATACGTTTTATTTACTCAACATAAAATTATATATAAAAATATAATTGTGTAAATCTTAAAAAAACACACATTTCATTACAACATGTGAAAAAAATATTTTAATAATAAATAACAATGTACAATAACCTTATAATATAAAAATGAGTGTTAATGGAAATGACAATTGTTCTGGTATTAAATTGAATCATTTTTAGATATTAGGTATTTATTTAATTATATACCTTAAATTAATATTACTTATATTGTTGATACAAATTGTATGCCAAATATGGCAGATTTTCAATTTCAATAACAAAATTTGCTTGAAAATTAAAAACAATATATCTGAAACGATCATTAATCAGACAAGGAAATAAATTAGTAGATCGCCATTACTGTTTGTATATTGCTTTAATTATCACCTGACCGCAGGTTTCGATCACTTGAACCCTGTTTCATGTTTATTCAAATACAACCTGTTTGTGGTTAGTGCAGTATTCTTGCATGAATGAGGGTTGGTTAAGCTGCTGTTATATATATATATATATATATATATATATATATATATATATATATATATATATGTATATACATACACCCACACGGTACAATTGTTTACTAAATTCAAACCTTGTAAAATCATTCAATCCTGTCAAAATTTAACTTATATTAAAATTATTATATTTAACTACATAAACATGTAATAAATAAATTTAATTTTTGTATTATTTATATATTAATATAAAATAAAATGAGAAGACATTTATTCCGATTTTAAATTTTTTTCTTATATTATACTCTATTTATCACAAAATAAAATAAACAATATGAATTCGAGAAAATATAATACATATATTATTCATTTCGAATCCATATTAATACTAATTCAAATACAAATTCTCTAAAACATAAATAAGACTCTTTTACAGAGTACATTTGAATGGCCAAACTAATACCTGGTTTATTTTAATGAAACTTTGCATTATGAATTTTTAATTTGAACAGTGACATCAAAGATGCATGGCAGCGAAATGGAGAATTTAAAAAAGAATATTGCTTGAAAACACCCATCTTCAGTAAATAAAACAAGATTAGTTTTCTATTAAAGCAACAAGCGGCTGTATATGACGACGAACATTTTAAAAAAATTAAGGGTGTTGAAGTAGGGTGCAATTATTCATTTTATTTTATCACTTGACTTTATTTCTTGGGATTCTATTTCATTTAAATGTCTTAAATAAAACTAGGGTCTTGTGTTTTTAAAAAAAATATGTAATAAAATTCCTTCTTATTTATTGTAAAAAATATCAATTTATAAAATAATTTTTAATTAAATAACTGGAAATAATTCAGTAAAGTGTATATCTACTTAATTAATTTTTAAATTGTATATATATAATATATACATATATGATTATAAATTATAAACATTATATCATGTTTCGAAGCTTTAATAAATATTACACAAAGCTGTTACTCAATTACAACTAATTAAAATTAGATTTAATTTCCACTATATAAACAAGTAATTTAGGAAAATCAACGAAAAAAATATTCTAAAAATATCAGTTATATTTATATTAAATACAACTCTATAATTTATTTGATTATCTGTAATTTAATTTTTTTTAAAAAAAAACAAATATTTTACTAATAATTTTCAATATGATTAAACTATTTATATTATTTAATAAATAAACAAAAAGTTATACAAGTAACTCAGGTACTTAAAATATATAAAATATAATATTTTTTTATTTAATATTATTGTGATTATGCAAACATGTTTTTAAATCAAGTCATTAAAAATAACAATTAATAGTCTTAATATGTCTCACATAGAAATATATAATATTAATTAACCAAAAATAAATCCTCTTAAAATCTGTATAAACTTCAATGAAATATATAATTTAAATTTATTTTTTTTAAAAAAATAAATTACTTTTTAATCAAAAATACATAGTTTTACCAATATAAAAAAATATTGAATATCATTAATTAAAATTTGTGCTTAAATAAAGCATCTAATATTATTTTGCTTGAATACAGCATATATATATTTAATTTTCACATAATTCATCATCTATTAATAACAGAGATTAAATGAGAAACAGAATTTGAAATAGTTCATATGTACATATATATATATATATATATATATTTGATACAAAACATCATTAAAGGTAACTTTTTCATACACAATTAATATTATTAAATAAACAAACATGTATTTATAGCAGAAATAACAATACCACTATTAAATACCCTGTTTAAAAATATTCGTAAATATATATGTACATTATTCTCGAGAGTGAAAATCCGTAGACACAACAATTTGTTACAAGGTAACGCGACATTAGATGTTTACGCCAACGAACCTAGACACTTTACGCCTAAAGGCAGGGTGGATGACTGGTAAGGGGTACAAAATTACTCACCCGGCACATCATTAAACGTTCCTGAGATTACAATGATTAAATTTGTATTTAATTAAGCTTGTTCATGCCGCATGTACGTTATTTTAAATATTTAAATTAGTTCTACGAAATAGAATAACATTGATATCAAATCACAAGTCATCGCAGATCAAGATTCGAATGAGCAAATTATTTCACTTGTATATTAAAATATTTATATTATATATATATATATATATATATATATATATATATATATATATATATAAACAAAGGTAATATTAGATATATATTTAATGATCGTACCTTTTGAATAAATACAACTTTCTATACTGTTATTGTTATAATTGTAATTTGGTTAATAAACAAAGTTATTTGAGTACAAGTTCAATTGTAATTAAAGCAAATAATACGTTTAATATAATGTTCTCGATTACATTTAACAAAAACACTTTCCACATTTAAATATTAACCATTTGTATATTTAAAGATATATATATATATATATATATATATATATATATATATATATATATATATACACACTCAATTATTGATTTTTTAATATGAGTAGTAACTTTTATGTTTTCAGGTAAAATGACACATGGTTGTTGACTATATATAATATACATTTAAATAATTATTCTTGTTATAGTATAATTTTAATTAATTTCAGTTGTATGTTGTTTAAAAAAATACTGGAAAAATCAGAAAAATACGATTATAAATATCTTTGTACTTTTATTATTAAGCTTTTGATAAGTGAAGTAATTTAATACAAATATTTCCCATTAAAAAGAATTAAGCCATTTGATTTTTTTATTCATTCGTCAAGAGAGAATTAGAAATGTCAAATACTATAACACCAGAAAACATTAAATTTTATAAGAATGACTTCAAATTTATTAACTTGTATGTTAATTGTAACATTTTTAATTTTTTAATAATTTACAAATCTTTCTCATATTTAAAATAGGTTATAGAAGTAACTATAAGGTCATTCAAATGCGGGGGCTAGATTTGTGTTTTATTGAAAAGAAACAGAAGAAACTATATACATGTTTCCCTATACATATATTTCTTTTTAATAAAACACAAATCTAGGCGGCACATTTGGATGAGCCTATATAATCATTTCTCCTAAATTCTTATCTTTTAATAGAAATATTTTACGTTCTATAAGGAAAATAGTATTAAATACTAGAAATAGATATTTAATTAAGGTTCGATAAAATTTTTTTATTAAAAACTCGAATTAATTTTTATTTATAAATTTATTATTTCTTTTTAAGAAATGTATTTTTGATAGAACATTTTCAAATTTATATAGGAGAAAATATTGACTAAATGCATGATTATTTAAAAGACAAAATATTTTTTTAATCTTTTTTTCACACTGTATTTATTAACAGATATAAAAATTTAAAACGAAAATTAAAATTCCTAGTATTATTATAATTTACAACTAGATACATAAAAATTGAAATTATTTTTAACAAATATTATTGTAAATAAAATATCTTATTTTAATATAGTTTTGAATAATAATATAGAACCCGTAATTTGACTAATTTTCAATTTAAAAATATTATTATCTGAAAAATAATAATAATATTTTATTCTAAATATTTATAAACAAAGAATAAAACAGATTTTAAATAATATTAAATAAACTAAAATGGAACGTTTTGTATAAAAAAAATATAAAAACCATCTCATATTATTCAAAGTTCGAATAATTAATTTTGATAAAAACGTAATTGTGCAAATTATTCATCTATTTAGTTACATTACTTTATATAACTTTAATTTAATACAAGCTTATTCAGCAACAACAAGAATTAAATCTCGTTTTATCGTCGAACATTTCAAATATGAATGAATTACATATCGTTCTAGCATATGCATATGTATATCTCAGAGGGTTACACAGTAGACCGTCGTATTACTGCAGATATATGTACGGCTGATGGCCTGTTGCTCTTTCTGTTACAGGCTCTTGTGACCTCGCTCTGGGAATGGAATCGGGTGACATTCCGGACGAATCTATCACAGCAAGTTCATCATACGTTACTAATGTCGGACCGAAGAATGGAAGGTCAGTTAAAAAGAGATTTTTGTATTCTTTTGAGAATATTAACTTGTTTGGAAATAGAATATATAAACTTGTTTATTCTTATATGCTATTGGATAAACATATATTGTATCGTTTTCGAATACATAAAAAAGTAAACTTATTTGAACAAGAATTGTATATAAATGTTTAATAGAATTGTATTGGAGAAAACAATAACATGCAATAGTTTTGTGAACTTTTTATAATTTTATTCATAATTTATTTAATTTGATAACTATATAAATAAACATGTAATTATGTTTCACAAATATATATATAGCAATTTTGTGCACAATTTTAAAAATGTAATATAAATAAAAAAATAGTTAAAAATAGTTTATACAATATTTCAATATATTTTTTAAGAAAACAATTACTTATAGAGCATCTAATAAACTTATTAAATGTTTGGTTAATACCTAATATATTTATAAATATAATAACCAAATGACAAAAAAAATGCCTTAAGAGATCATGCTCAGTCAGGAGGTCAAAAAAACGTTACTTTTGGGAATTTTTTCAAGAACTATAACGTATTTCTCAACAAATGTTCGGATATCTAAAAATATATTTATATAAGAAATTTACATAATTTTTTCAATAAAAAATATTTAAAAATAAGAGATATGATTATTCTAGGTAGGTCATCTGCAAAAAGAATGTTTTGATGACTATTGCTGCACAGATTTGAATTTTATGAAATTAAAAAATGAAAAAGATTTTTTACATTGAATTATATAGTCCATGAACAATCATTTTTTCGAAATAGTGATTTGGAATAAAATGACGGACTTTGTAATTTAAAATTTCGATTTTCGATGAAAAATCGCAAGTTCTTAGTTAATATAAAAGAAACTATGCTATAAAAAAAATCGTTTGTTCAAGGACTAGTTTTTTGTATCTGTAATAAGGCTACAAATTTTGAAATAAGTAGATGGAGTTGCTTTCGCAATATAGTCACCGATTTTGAAAATGCGATTTTTAGAAAAAAGTTTCAAAACTAGTTACACACTATACCTACTTTAAATGTTCGAATGATAAAATATTCCATCAAATTTAATTGGATTAATTGATTATTATATTTAGAGAAAAAGTCAAAATCCAAAAATCGATTTTTTTACCTTCTAACTAAACATTATCACTTAACAAAAAATTAGAAAAAAATATTTTTCAAAAAAGAAATATTACTTTATATTAAATTTGTCACAAAAAAATTCTATAAAATGTTTTTACTGAAAATGGTATTATTAATTTTAATATCAAATAAATTAATTATTTGATTTTAAATAAAAATAGCATATTTTTTATTGTGTATGATATATATATATAGTGAGAGAGTAGAAGGTTAGAAAAATATGTATGCTTATACGATTATATGAATACAAGCAAAATACATTCATCAATAAAATTATTTAGTTTTCTTGAAAAAAAACTTTACAAACGACTAACGTTTTATTATTCTCTATTATATAAATCATATTTTTCATAGATGTAAAAAAACGTAAACATATATATTAACGTTCAATACATATATTCACCACTTGGACGCATTTATAGTTCAGTGAAATATAAATCAAGCGAAGAAAAATGGTTTCGTTCCATAGGGAGTAATAATGTGACATATCACAAAAAATATGCACACGTATACGGTGAAAGCAGTCCACTTTTTTTCGAAGACGTTCGATGTCGATAGATGTTTTTCAGAATTGTCCAGTAATCGGACACATTCTTCGGCTCACCGAAACGCCAACAAAACAAAGTGTATATATCGAATTTCAAGAGTTTAAACGATTTCCGAAACCATTGCAGTGAAATAAAAACGTATTGAGAATTGAGTATTGATTGAACCGAAAGAATAAAAAACATTTATTCAGTACTAATAGACTTTTTTATTTGCTTGTTTTCGTTCTGTTCACGTCATTGTATTTATAATCTCATCTTTGTAATTTGCATAAAAGGATAATTTTATTTTACGTTGCAATTAAGTATTAACACAAAATTTCATTTTTCATGCAACGATAGACATATTTATATACATATTAAAAATATAAAAGATTAAATCCAATCATGAATATCTAGACTAAAATAAACACATAGAAAATGAAGAAAAACATCAAAACAGTTTTAAATTTAAAAATTTAAAAAAATCTGTATTTCATTATCTATTAATATCTAAGACAGTTTAACAAAGTCAAACTTTAAGTAATAATTTAGACGATATGTGAACCAAATAACGATTGATCGTTTAACGATGGCCTATCGTAAAATTCCAAAATATCAAAATGCCGCTGCTATGCTATTACGAAATTTAGATCCAAACCGATGTCTAATAGTTAATACACAACCCTTATAGAATAGTATATTATCGTTAGATTCACTGATTTTGAAAAAAAATTTTTTGGCTAAAAACACAAAAAACGCAAATGGTATGACCTTCAATTTTTGACGAAAATTTTCAAATTTTTTTCTGGCAATTTTTTGTCATAGTCGCATTACTGATGGTTCTTAGGTGCGCGTATAGGCATCAGAAATGGACTCCTACCCTTATATCGCCCGTAAACGGGATTTGAAGTTTTAGCATCAGTCAGCCGGTAAAATGTCAAAATGTCAAAACGCCGCTGTTATGTCATTAAGAGAGATAAATTGAAACTAATGCCTAATTGCTAATGCACCAACTTTATAAATTACTGTACCACTGTTAAAATCACAATTTCGGAAAAAAATTTTTTTGGCTAAAAACACAAAAAAACCAAAGGGTATGACCTTAAATTTTTGACGAAAATTTTCAAATTTTTTTGTAGCAATTTTTTGTCATGGTTGCATTATTGATGGTTCGTAGGTGCGCGTATAAGCATCAGAAATGGACTCCTACCCCTATGTCGCTCGTAAACGGGTTTTAAAGTTTTAACATCAGTCGGCCAGTAAAATGTCAAACCATCAAAACGTCACTGCTATGCCATTAAGCGCGTTAGATCGAAACCAATACCTAATTACTAATACATCGACCTCATCCAATTATATACCACTGTTAGAATTACAAATTTGGAAAAAAAAATTTTTTGGCTAAAAACACAAAAAACGCAAAGGGTATGACCTTAAATTTTTGACGAAAAATTTCAAATTTTTTTTCTAGCAATTTTTTGTCATAATTGCATTACTGACGGTCCGTAGATGTGCGTATAAAAGTCAGAAATTGACTCTGACCCCTATATCGCCCGTAAACGGGCTTTGAAGTTTTAGCATCAGTCAGCCGGTAAAATGTCAAAATGTCAAAACGTCGCTGTTACGTCATTAAGCGAGATAAATTGAAACGAATGCCTAATATCGCTAAAACACAAACCTTATAGCTTACTGACCAATGTTAAAATCACCAATTTCGGAAAAAAATTTTTTGGCTAAAAACACAAAAAAACCAAAGGGTATGACCTTAAATTTTTGACGAAAATTTTCAAAATTTTTTTTGACGATTTTTTGCCATAGTTGCATTTATGATGGTCCGTAGGTGAATATAAGTGTGTATATAAGCGTCAGAAATGGGTACCGACGCTTACGAAGATCGTAAACGGACTTTGAATGTTTGACATTGGTCGACCGGCAAAACATCCAAACGTCAAAATGCCACTATTGCACTCATTAAATCAAGACTGGTGCCAAATCACTAATTCATCAGCCCTATAAAAAAGAACACCACTGTTAATTTGTCGATTTCAGAAAAAAAATGGCCCAAAAATATAAAAGCTATTATTAATCTTTTCTAAAATATTTTACTAGTAAGCTGGAGATTAGTCCTCGGATTAAATTTTAAAGCTATTAAAATATAAATAAATTAAAGATTGCAAATCCATGTTACTGATAATTTTCTTTATTCTTCAATAATATAATTTTGAATTATCATTTAACAAATACTTTAATATGAAGAAAATCTAAATGACTATTAAATACATAAAGAAAATAGAAGAAAATATAGTCTTGTAATGATATAAAAATAAACATGTAGGATTGTTATTCGAGACTGAAATTGTAATAAAAAAAATGAAAAATTGTTTTATAGTTATACTAAATCGAACAAGACTTAAACATACGTTTGACCTCAACAATATTAAATTTTATAGCATAAATAACAACCTGTAATAAACTAACAAGTTTTAAATATTTCATTTTTATTTATGACGAAAGCTAAATAACATCATATAATAAAATAAAAAAAATACAGTATAATTACATATTTTAGTAGCATACTTTGTGTCATGTATGTGCGTATTTTATGTATTTTAATAGTATTACAACTGACATCTTTTCCCTTGAAAGTAATTGTTTGTAATTAAACAAATTATATATTCCATATAATTTAATAAACTTGCAGGTCATATAGTGAAGATAGCAATAAGTCTGTCCTTTGTTTTCAGTTATTTATAAATTTTAATTAATATTTTGTTATGTTTGAATTTATTTTTAACCTAAAATAGAGTTTAGTGCAACTTTTTGGTTTTTAATATATTAATAATTATTAATCTCATGATAGATCGTATAAATTGTTGAAAATTATAAAACTACAATTAACTATGTGTAATTCATTAATACAAATGGTCTTTAGTTTACCTTTAATCATTTTTTTTTTATTTTAAACACTTAAACTTTATTCTTATATTAATTTAATATATGAAAGATTACTTATTATTAAATTCAAGAATTTAAAATAATATCAGTATTTTTATTACCATATTGAAAAAAAATTTTATAAACAGAAAATATCAGATTTATTTGAAAGTTTTAGTATCATATAAGATACTTGATTATGACACTGATATATAATCGATTTTACAAAAATACTATAAATGAATATAAATAAAGATATAAATAAGATATATAAATAAAGATACTATAAATAAGGGATGTAACAAAAAATTGTTATCATACGATAATGATATCAGGAGTATAGAATAAAAAAATCATTAACTACTACACAAGATATATTGTATCAAAATAATTAATAATATATTTTTTACAAAATGTTTCATATTATATAACATCTTGTGACTAGAAAACTACACTGATTTAATTCTTATTTTTTATTTAGAAGTAATAAAAAAATATTAAAATAATAAATATCGAAAGTTGAATATACATATGTTGAACGATTAAATTTATTAAATTAATTTATGTTTTCTTACTTTTTATATTCAATATAACAATCTATTAAACTAATATTGATTTCCATAAACCAATGAATATGAACAATCAATTTTCATTTCTTTAAAATAATCTATTAAATTAATATTCAAAGCAAAATTTATATTATTAAATTCTAATTAGGAAATTTAATTTTTTAACATTTATTAACCCTTTAACTGTTTAATTTTGTTTCGAAAAACTTTTTCTGCCTGCTTAATTATTTTCCAGCGAAGACGAGTATACTCGATATAAACAGAGTAAAATGTTTCTGCCTATAAAAGTAGGCAATTATGATTAAAAATCAAAAGTTGCGTGTTGGTTTTTTAGAAAATATATATTTTTTATTTATAAATATATATTTTATAATTATATATTTTTTAGAAAATATACAAGCTATTGTGTATTAAATAAATAAGGTTGCCAGACTAACGAATATTCTAAAATGTACATTTTTTAAAAGATCTTTATTTGCCCTTTCTCAGGGAAAAAAAATTACAGTTGATTCGTTTAATAATAATACGAATGCGATTTTTTTTATCTTCACGACGAGTATACTCGACATTATGCGAAAAATTTTCGTTTCGCTCTGACGAGTATACTCGACATAAACAGTTAAAGGGTTAAATAAAACATATTTTGAAATCGTTTGCAATACTTTTTTTGCAGCAGATATAATTATAAAATAGATACCGAAAAATTAATAATATTAAATAGAATATTTTTTGGAAAAAGAAATGATATATATATATATATATATATATATAAATGGATTCTCATATAAAATAGAAATTTAAGAAAATTCATCGGTATGGAAAATTTATGAAATGGAAAAGAAAAGCTTTGGAATGCTAGAAATAGACACTTTTAGGAAAGGCCTTCATCAGCAGTGGATAGAATGACACTGATGACGATTTATAATAAATTCAGTTAATATTATAAAACGTACTTAAAATGCATGAAAATAAATAAAAAAATATTGAAAAGAATAAGAAATTTTAAGATTTAGTATGTTTTATAAACTAAATTTTTTAATTACTCTAAAATCTCAACATAAAAAATTATACAGATCTTATTGAAATGATTGTAAAAAAGTTTATTTTCATTTATGATAAGAATATTTAAATTCGAAGATGATTTAATTTAATAATCACTTGAGGCTAATTAAAAATATTTTTTAACGAAAAATTGAAAATTCAGAATAAAAATAAATTCTTTTTTTAAATATAGATATAATAATAAAAATATAATTATGATAAAAAATTAAATATTTTGATTCTTTAACACATTTTTATACAATATTTTTTTGCAGCTTGAATTAAATATATGTTTATTTATTTTTAATATCTAATACAAACATTATTATTTTTATTTAAAGTTGAAATAAAAAAATATTATGTATTTGAACAGTTTCATTTTTGTAAATATTCATTGAAAATAAATACACTGTTACAAATTATTTTTATATACAGTAAATGATTTTTTTTAACTATTTGCAATATAGAAAAGATACTAGCGTTTTATTTAAATACTAAATTGTACTTACAATAAAATACAGTTTGTGCTGTAACGTAGTTCTATTTTAAAAATACTATAAAGGTACGATTAATCTGTCGAAATATATTGGTCCATAACAACAAATAGCGAAACTATCAAACAGATACTATTCTATTGCAACCATTGCAAACTCATAAATTTATAGTTGCATTTTCTATTACACTACCGAAGTTAAAATGTAATATAATGGTGTTTTCCGTTTGCTATATAAAAATACCGGTAGTAAATTCTCATTTACCGACTTCATGCTTGGAAGAAGCATTGTTAGATTTATATTTTACCTGTCACTTATAAGAAAATTGGTATGGATTACGATGTATTTCATTGAAGATTTTTTTAAAAGTTTTAAAGAACGTTTGTAGGTTGAAGTTTTACCAATCTTAAAAAAGTTTATTTTTTATTGTGATATATAGCTTCGGCTTATATTCTCAATACAAAATAACACAGGAAAGAAACAATATTTTCCATGTAGACATTTTTACTTCTTAAGACGTTTTTAACTTATATTTTGTTAATGAAAAATGATTTATTAAAATATTTCAAGCTTATTCTACGTTAAATAGATACGTTTTATATACTTTTATAATTAGTTTATAAGTAAACTTGGTTATTTAATTAGTAATATTTGTTTTGAACAGATTTATTTTAAGTCTTTTTTTAACTATTATACTGTAATGATTTTAAAAAAATACATTCAAAATGCAAATAATCTTGGTTAAAAACATACAGAAATTTTAATTCATTTATATTCACTTTTTCATTATATAATATATTTATATTTTAAATTTCTTTCATTCATGTATTCCTCTATTTTTATTTATAATGATTCATATATTATTCTTGTTTTACAATAAATAATATAATCTGTTTATTATTTTAATATTATTAAATATAAATCAAACATTTATTATAAAATACTTAATTTTTCGATTTTAGAATTGCGAGTATTGAAAAAAATAGTTTTTCAAAAATATTTAAAATTGTAATAAATAAATTTTATAAATATTTTCCACTGAATAATTCTATACATTAAAATTATTTAAAAGTTTTTACATGAAAAATAAATTTATTTAAATAAAATTCTTTTAAATATTCATAGTCTCTACCCAACCTACTTTAAAAATAATTATTAAAATTCTAAATATTAAAATGATACCTTAATTTTAAACTCAGTACAGAGTTCATAATTAAATTAAATATATTCTGTTCATAATTAAACAGTTTTAAAATTTAAAAACAATAAAAAAATTCACATTTTTATTATCATACATTAATAAATATAAATTCTAAATAAAAAGATTTCATTTTATTTTTAACAGAAATTAACACCTATAAATTATATTTTCTACATATACTTATTAATTTATTTCGGGTTTAATGTTATTAACATTTATTATTTTTAATCCAAAATTAAACACTTACCAGTGCTGCATTTATCAGCTTCTGAAAAAGATAAAAAGATTAGTATTTATTTTATTTAATAATTAAATTAATTTTTACACATATAAATACACATATATATATGTATTTTTATATATATTATTCAATTTATTCTCTCTCTCTCTCTCTTTATATATATATATATATATATATATATATATATATATAATGAGAAAATAATAGAAAAAATAATTTTATTCTAAATATTTTAGAAGAAATATAATTGTAAAGATGAACAAATTTACTTTGAATTATTTTTTTATTATAATAACATCTCTGATCAGCTTTAATTCTTTTCATTCTGTTTCATTAAATTTATCACAAACCACAAACAGATTTATGATTATAAAAGTAATGTTATTCAAACTTGTTCTAAATAAATTGAAGAATGATATTTATTTCATTTCATCAATATCACGTTAAAATTTTATAATATCGCCATAATAAAACGTTTATGATGAAAATTTATTGTGTAATTAAATAATTGCAGTTTAATACGTTTAAAATAACTAGTTTATATATATATATATATATATATATATATATATATATATATATACATATATATATACAGGATTGCTCAAATGAAACTGAATAATAATAAAGAATAATAAATGATAGTATGCAAGTAAATGTATATCTAAATCATTTAAAATCATTTGGGTCATCCTATATATTTTTCAATCCTTTTAATAATTTTTATTTATTTTTTAAATACATACATATATATATATATATATATCATATGCTTACATCTTTCTAAATTAACATCTTCGATTGTTTGTCACATATGTCACAATGTTATTGGCAAAACAACAATTCCTTCTGCCACACAAACATAGAATGTCACTCTTAATTGTTACATTTCTATAACAGATATGACATAATATAGACAGATGTCTTCAACTACGAACATATGGGATAAAAACAACATTGACATGTCGCAACCATTAACCAGAACGAAACAAAAAATATCCGACGAGAATGGTGACGTGGTGTTCCCAGTCACTTACCGAAAGAGCTTCCGGACTGTATCTCGATTGTATCTCGGTGTAGACATAACTTTGCAGAATTTCCCGAAGCCTCTTAACACCGCTTCGCTCGAGTGGGTAAAGTTTCGAGGGCTTTAGTTCTCATTACACCACCGGTTCTCTGTTATATGATGTTAGGGACGAGTATGTGTATAAGTGGCTACAGGTATCGATTTTTCTAATGTAGAAATTGTCTTGTTTATCGAGGTTTGATACGTACACATACTAGATAAATATTTTTAGATTTTTTATAAAAAATGAAACAGTTTTCATTATTTATAACTTTTCAACTAACTACTTAAGACACTCATTAGTAGTGAAGTTTATAAAATGTCTTTTTATATCAAATCTAATTATATAATACTCATACTACTAATATAAGTATACAAATTGAAAATAATAAAAAAACAACCATGAGATAAATAATCTAATTGAATAAAAATTACGCTTTTTAAATAAATAAAATATTAAAATTCTTTTAAAATGAAGAAAATGATCTCCACTAATATAAAAGAAGTACGTTATGTCTAATATAATAATTTATTATTTTGTTAAGTGAACTTTCAAGAAGTATGCGGTATGTACGTAACGAAAATCCAATATTACCCACCATAGGAATATCAGCTAGTTTATTGAAAATCAATATGTCAATAATATACGTTAAGGTACTAGGTACATAAATAATGGATACCTTTAGTCTATTAAAATATATTTACTTTTCATATTAATGACCTTTTATTTGCATTTTTATATCTGGATTTTTAATATACAATAAATTATTTAAAATATTATAAATCAATTCAATTTATTTGTTTTTATTTTTAATATTTTTTGAAAACAAATTTGATATACTTTATTTTAAAATTACATATATTAATATAATTTTATGTATAGATATTTTTTTTAATAAATTCTGAAACTTGAATTCCTGAAATTAAATATTTAATAAAAAATATAAAATAAATACCATAATAAATTATTTCTTTAAATAATTTATAAAAGTAAAAAGTGTAATATTATAAAAGTAAAAAGAAATCTGTGAAAAAATCTCATAAATAAAAAGTTTATTTGCATTGTAAATATTTTTTTGTTAATCTTAATTAAAAAAATCGTTTTATACTTATTTGGTACAACAACAAAATTTTTAATTAATATTTTTAAAAATACAGTAAATAAAATTAATTATATTATAAATTTATTTCAATTTTATTTTATCTGAAAATCCGACAAAACAAATATTTACCAAATAAAAAATTTAAAAATTATTAAAAACTTTTTGTATATAAAACCTTAATTTTTACATTATAAAGAATCTTATGAATCTCTTTGCAATTTCTATTATTAAATTAATATTCTATTTATTTTATTCAAAAAATTATTATATTGCAATATTTACTACCATAAATGAATTACATTAATTTTATTCATTTCAAAAAACAATAAATATCAATTTTGTAAATAATTATCTATCATTAGTTAACAATTAGTATATTATTAATGATTACATGTGAATAACATTGTTTAATCTGCATTAATAACTGATAATTAATAATCAAGTAATTAATGCATTATTGCTGTTTTAATTTTAATCGAATTTTAATATTTTGAAAAAGCAAACTTTAGTGTAAAATATCTGGTCACATCGTAACTTGTAAAATCTTCAAAATGTCTGAAAATTAGGTTTGTACTTTACACATTTATATAAAATATACGACTTATTAAGAAAAGATTAAAATATTAAAGAACGAAATTATCATTTTATATCAAACATTCATATACAATTTAATGTATATATATAATTTCGCATATATATATATATATATATATATATATATATATATATATATATTGTGTGTGTGTACTGCAATGTTTCCAAAAGGATAAAATGAACTTAAAAACTAATACCATCCGTACCGAAATTTACATTTAATTCTTACAATTTTATGCTACGGAGAAAATTAACGAAACTGTATTCTTGAATACTTAACACGAATCAAGTAAATTTATTATCATTAAATTGTAGACCACGATCCGCTGCAAAATTGCTCCCTTTGGTATCAGGAAGATATCCAAGGACATGGTTGAGTTGCTCTTGTACCTATTAGAAACAACCATAGATCTTTATAATGCTGCCCCATTGTTGCAAGACTATGAGCAGAATCTCAACATCCCGTCGGATTCATAAATTCAATTTAATTTGTGTCGTGGATACAGTTTAATTCTAAATACGACTCTATTATGTCATGTATATTACATTTACTTCATATAAATAAAATATTTTTTGTTAGGAATTCAATATTGATTTGTTATTAATATTGAAAAATATATTTTTTTAGATGTGAATTTAACTGTTTTCTTTTTTTGTACATTTTTTCATTTTTAATATAAAAAATAATTATTTTTTTACAATTAAAATTATTGCTAAGTTTCTACAATTGTCATAACTGAATAAACGTTGAAAAATATGTATAACAAAAATTTATTATTAAATAATATCACCAAAGTTTTATTTAGATATGAAAAAAAATTAATCAACTGTTTTCTAATTCTACTCAACTTTTAGTTTTACTTATAAATCAAATTAAAACAAACAGAAATAAGACATGAAAATACAGTTTCAATATAAATTAAATGAAATGTAATGTTTTTTTAAAAAATTAAAATATGAAATATTAAATTAAAAAAAACATATATTGAAATAATGTATTAAATATCTTAATATGATTCAAATTTAATTTTAATAAACATATGTAAATGTACGTTTAAAAGGTAAAGGTGTATAATTACAAAATTGATCAACTACCTCTTCAAACTTTTCGATTGTCTGTACCCAATTATCTGTTGTAGATGCAAGCGACCATAAATCAATTCACCGTTTTTAGACCGTAACAAAATCATCCAATATCATGATATCCGCTTGACTTGCGAATTTATATACAATGTGTTGTTTATACGTTTGAATTAAACAGTTCCTGATTGTATACAGATAGTAATATTTAATGTTATTCTATTTAAAGACTAGTAATTGTGTAAAGAATGAAATATAAGAACAGAAAGCAATCGAGTTTTTTCTGTTAATTTTCTAATTTAATTTTTTAAAATGCTTCTATTTGCTATGTTTTTTTATTATTGTACAAAAAAATTAAACATTTTTTTAAAAACAAATAAATATAGACAATGTTAAGACGAGCAAAAATATTTATAATTTTTAGTACAATATTATATAAAAAATAATACATATTGTACAAAATAAAAATAAAACTTTTATATATTTAAATATAAATTTAATTTATTTAAACAAATAATAATTACTCTATTATAAATCTTTGAAAGACTATAAGTATAGAAATTATGTTATTCATTTAAATTTCATTTCATAATTAAATATTTGATTATATTATTTTTCATTAAAATTCCGTTATGCGAATCAAATAGTTTCTTAGAGCTCTTATTTATGAAACGTAAGGAATTTTATAATGAAGAAATCGGCTATACTCGTGTGATGTATATATTAGAGGAAGAACATTTCATTTTAAGAAAAATGACTTCTATTAGTAATTATGAACTTCTTCAATTATAAATCAAGTATTATCAAAGTGCATTAGTTAACGTAAATAATTAATGATTTTTAAAATTTTCTCAGAATTTACATCTATTTTATTTAATTCCGAACATGGAAAGTACATTAATCGTTCTCAACAAAGCATTAAGAGGAGATTAAAATTAAAAATATGAACGAAATGTACGTTTTTGTAATACTAAATAGCATTAAATTATTTTTTTCATTCAAATCTCATAGATACAATATTTTATATATATATATATATATATATATATATATATATATATATATATATATATAATTTCTACTCAATCAATTTAAGTTTTAATTATTTATTTATTTCATATATTTCATTATATAAATTTTTTGATATTATAAAGAAACTAACATTGAACAACATTGTATTTTTTTCTATTAATTGTATGTAAAATTTCCAACAGAAATTAAAAATAGAATATAAGTATAATAAAAAGTCTACATAAATTTTCTTTTCGTTTTATTTTAATATTGCTCACAGTTTACTTTGAATTCGTATACGCACGAAAAAAGCATATGTGTTTAAAATAATTGACTATAAATTACAATGCACGTGAACAATGGAATAAAAACAATATTTCACAAGGAATTTAAATAAAGATTTAAACAACATGTTCTCTATAAATAACCATGTAAAAATGTATTTTTGCCAAGTTACAATATTCATGTGTAATTCATTTCTTTTAAATGCATGTGATTATAATTTTATTACGAACTCGTTTGGAAAATGGTGAATAATTGATTATTTTATCATTCATTAAAAAAATGTGTAAATTTTGATGAATAATGCGTTTTTCAACAGATTTTTCCCCTTATTATTACATGTAATAAATGAATAAAAATGACATGATGATTTCAGTGAAAGGTATTATTATGAAATGATGGTTGTTTGAAGTACTTTATCAAAGACTTAGTAAAACTCAACTCTGTTTTAATATGTACTGTTTGAATATTTATTAAATATTCATAAAAAATATTATTTTTTTTAAAACGTATATTTTATGAATTGACTGCTTTTTTATTGAATATTATATTTATTATATTACAATACTAATAAATGTATTAAATGATTCATATATCAAAAATAAGGAAATGTTTTCACATTTTTATAGAGTCATTCAAATGTGACGCCTAGATTTCTGTTTTATTGAAAAAAATGTGTATAGGGTAGTGTTTAAGGAAATATGTGTATAGTTTCTTTTTAATAAAACATAAATCTAGGCGTCACATTTTGATGATCCTATATAAATAATAATTATAGTTGTTTTTTTTAATAAAAAAAATAAGAAATATTAAAAATATATTCATGGAAATTAAATTAAAATTATTTATAAGACAGCTGTATATAATATAAAAGTATTCTCTTAATATATTAAACTAATAAAATATGTACATACATAAATATATTAACTACAGAAATAATGTATATTTTTTTAAATGGATAATTAGGTTGATTATAAAATAATTAATTTAAACTAGTAAGTTATATTAATACAATGAGTATTGAAAAATAACAAAAATCAATATTTGTGTATCAATTTATAATAAATTTTAGATATTATTATTAATTTCATAAGAAATTCACAACTTTAATTTGTAAAATAGAACTCGAATATTTTGAAAATTACGATTTCGAAGGTGTCTTCAATACAATACTCAATTTGTTGTAACTGAAATATTCATTATTTTCCAAAATTCAAATAAAATTATTATTAAAAATCAAATTGTTTATATTATTTCCAAAATTATAAATTATATGAAATCACATTTAACAACACAATTCACCTTTCAAATGATATAAAAAAAATTATGAATTTGTAACAGGGTTGCAGCAAATAGACTGCTATACCTCTATTCACTGGAAATCGGACTTTTAGTAATTTAACATTATATATAAATATATATATATATATATATATATATATATATATATATATATAGAGAGAGAGAGAGAGAGAGAGAGAAATTTAAAAATAATAATGAAATTAAAATAATTTTTTAAAAAAATACTAAATACAAGATTTTAAAAAAGTGAAGGGTCAACAAAAATTATTTTCATTATATAGTTTTATATTCACAATTTATTCTTTAAAATAATAAGCTTACGGAAAACTAATTTTACTTCCAACACACATACATATACATATATATATATATATATATATATATATATATATATATATATAGAGAGAGAGAGAGAGAGAGAGAGAGAGAGAGAGAGATGAAACTGGAAATAGTAAAATAATTCTTACAGATATAAATTCACATAAGTGAAAAATATACAGTTTTGAAATAAATACAATCTTATGAGATTTTTTAAAAAAAACATTTTGAATTATTGTGCCTCATTTCTTACGTTTTCCTGTCTTTTTTGAAAAAAAAAATTTCGATTAAAAGGTAAATATTAAGTCATACTTAAAATATGTACACAAAAATTATTAATATAGGATAGTTTACTATAATGGACATACACCTTTCTCGATTGACACAAATAGATATTTAAAATATATGTAAACTAACACAAAGTGTTTATTCTATTCTGATATCAAACTAATAGCTGGTATATAAACCAGAATTATTATTTTTAAAAACATATAAAAACTATATTAAATGAATTTCATTTAAACAACTAAATAAATTTTTTTTGTACCGTATGTTCATTTGAACATAAGTTTTATAATTATTCTTTGTTTCAACAGTATATTAAATTAATAATTACACTTGTATGTGTATGTGTGTGTGTATATATATAAAATATATCCTTTGTACAGTATATCACGTGAATTTGTATTTTTTTGGAATTTTACATAATTTAAATAAACAGCAAGAAAGTTTTAATAGACGCAATGAAAACATTTCGTTATTTGCATTAAACATTAAATTTTATTTAAACAAAAATGAGTTTGACAGAACAAAAAAACTTTCAACGTTAACGAAGAACGTTGTCTGTGCGTCATCTACATTCCATTCGTGTATAATAAAAAAAGTTGAAAAAATATAATTCAATCAACTTTTTGTAACGCTAGTCCGCGAGTCATGGAAACTAACACCTAGTTTAGAAAAAAAGAACAACAACAACCCTTAATCCAGGGGTTATTCAAAAACATTCTTTACACGGGACGCGCATTAGCCAGACACGTTCCATGTAACGATGAGTTGAGAGAGGGTGGTCAACGGCAACAGACACCACTTCTATTCACAGTTCATCGACTTGAATGTGAACCGTTCAGCTCGTCCCACAGGACCAGAAAATAGTCCCGCACCTTTGTCGTATCTACCAACTAGTATAAATGTAACTATGTATATATCGTCAAATGAAACTACAATTGTCACTGCACGAATAGTTACAATTGCCTATTGACATGTACAGAGAATGTACATTTACACAATGTTTTATCCATTTTATCACGTTCAAAATGAAAAAAATAAAACGGCATATACACACAACATACATAATTTATATATATACACATACATATATAATGCAAATGATTGTTGAACATATCAATAAATGATTTTCTATCAGCTATTATTTCTGATTTGTAATAGATTTAAATATTTTTCCCATAAAATGTAATGTTTTTTCGAATATTTATTCGATTTTGTTAACTTTTTAATTTAAATATTTGCAGATTATTTATAAAATATGAGAAAATTGTACTATTTGTAAATATTATGCCATAGATTATAGTAAAATAAATATTTTTTTAATTTAAATTTTTCAATTGAGTATTTACTAGATTTCATACTTAAAAACCTATTTTTTCAAAAATTATACATATATATATATATATATATGTGTGTGTGTGTGTGTGTATGTGTGTGTGTGTATGTGAAGTCTTTTAATAAAGATTTTTATTATATTTTTTATACTAACCATGATATTTAATATTTTATTACGTATTTTTCAAACTTCATCAATATAGTAAATAAAAAAAATGTTTTTTTAAATTTTAAATACTAATAAAAATCTCCATAGATAATGAGTAAATTTAATCCTTAAAAGTTATGAAATATTGTTTTATAAATAAATAGTTGCTTAATTTATATTTCCACATTAAGTCAAAAAATAAAAATTTTTTAAAAAAAGCATATATATTTTATCCTCTGATTTCATACTTGAATCTAATGAGCACCGATGTCATTAAATTTGGATTAGTGATTAATAATAAAAAATACGTTATTAAAAGTTAATACTTTTTTTGAAAATCATATATATATATATATATATATATATATATATATTATTTATTATATATTTATTTCTTAAATAATCATAGTTATTTAAAAATAAGTGTGAATACAAAATTTATATTAAAATCAACTGAGATCACATAATAATATTTTTGAGTATATGATTATAAAAATTAATTCAAAAAAATAATATACTACTTATTCCTAAATTCACTTAATTTAACCTTTTCACTACAGAAAAATCTGCTCTAAATCTTACAAGATACAAACATTCTTGACACAAATGGCACTCAGTAATTTACACAAACCTAGAAGCCATATTCGATATATCCAATTTACTATATCGATAAAAAAATATTTATGAATCTATTTACAATAACTTACTACGCGTGTTTATAAAGCTATATAAATTGCTTTTAATACCTAGGAATCATCTTGTAGCGAATTAATAGCAGCTTTTAATAAGAAAAGGATTAAATTATTTTAAAGGTGTTGAAAAATCACCTCTATAAATCTGATAATTAAATATAAAATTGACAACATTTTCAATTATTTTATATAAACAATTTTATGATACTTCAATTATTATAAAATATTTTGAAAAATTTATCAAGTAATTAAAATTTAGAAATTAAAAAAATATATTGTGAACAAAATTTAATTAATTATAGAAACACATTTTACCTTAATGACAGTTTTTATTATTTTTTTAAAAATTATTCCAAAAAAAAAAATAATTTGAATGACTTTTTATCTCGTTAAAATTCCATTCAAGTTCAATTGATCCATCAACACCTTTGTATCTTTAAAAAAATATTTAATCTTGATTAAGGTTTGAAATACACAATTTTCAAATAGAATGTTTACAAATATGAATTATTTTTTTATATTATTATTGTACGATAAGTGAAAATATTTTTGTTTGTTAAAGCGAACTAATATTTCCCCAACTAAAGTTAATTAATTTGTTACATAAATGGAACACACAGAGACAAGAATGTACTGCCAATAATATTTACCTACATTTGCACCGACTATAAAATTGTCCAGTGAAATATAACAACATCTGTGTTACAATATGTAGAACAAAAGGGCATAGAATCTAGTGACATTACTCGTTTTAGTGCGATAGAAGAGCGATGTGGTTGAAACCAATCAACATGAGTAATGTTTGCAAACACGGTCAAATGTTATTAGCAACGGACATTTTTACACCTGACGACTGTGATCACGCGAGCAACATGGACAGCCTCCGCCCCGTACATCATCCCTTATCGAACGTATCAACCGTAATAACACATTACCCATCTCGCAATCAATGTGGGGTGGGTGGATTATTTTCGTATTCGTAAACATACAGTTTCAATTAAATGTTTTATAGCTCCGGGCATTTCGAACATTTCGAATTGCGCTAGTATGTGATGTTTCATTTGTACAATTCTATTTCATGATTTTATTAATAGAGCCGGAATCGGTTTAACATTTTCTGAAATTAACGTTATTTTTATTTCATATGCCAATAAAAAAACACATCGTAAAAATACGCACTAAGGTATATATACAGAGGGAATATATAACTGGATGTTTTCTAATGTACTGCCAAAGTTCATAATTCATTAATAAATATATATTAAAAAAAAAAACATAGAGAAATTAAATAAATTTCAATAACATTGCATATAAAAAAACGATTTTTATATTCATCTAAATAGGGAAAATGGAAATAAAACATCAATAAAATTTTATTCTTTAACAAAATATATATAATCTAGATAACAAAATACTTAAAAATAAACCTAACTTTTAGATTGAAAATATTTATTTTTATATAGTTGATTTTTCATTGAAAAATTAATTCAATTTTGTAGTTTTTAGAACTACTATATATAAATATTATATAATTTTATTTTGGTGTATTACATGGTGTTTTCAGAAAATAAATATTTAAATTATATATATATATATATATAATTTTTCTGCAATAAAATTTCATAAAACAATATTATTAAAAAAATATATTATAATTTATCATTGCCCAAAAACACTATAAACCTTTTTGTATCTTTCAAATTCACTTTGAAAAAAAATTATAAAATATTCAACAGAATTATATTTTGAATTTAATCTACTTTTTTAATGAACAAAATTTCTAATCCTTTTATATAATATTTTCAATAGAAAATTAGATAAAAAATATTGATTAAAAAAATAATTCTTATAAATTCAAATTTTCTGAATTTTAATATAAATGCAAAAAATTCCATAAAAATATTTTTTGTAAATAATTTTCATTTTATAACAAATTAATTGAGAATAAATAACCTAATATATATTTTTCAAATAAAATTTAGATAATTTCATAGTGAAGATTAAAATAATGATTAAAAAAACAATAAAATATTCATATTTAGTATATATATATATATATATATATATATATATATATATATATATATCATTTTATTAAACAATTACATAAATTAACGTTTAGAAATTTATCTCTTAACAAAGAAAAAATATCGAATTTTTCAATTTTGAGAATAAAAGAGTACCGAAACAGAATTTTGTTCATTCAGCTTTCTGATAAAATCATGATTAAACACAAACACAAAACTGTTGGGGTAGAGACCTCAATGTTTATAATTATGTGTTTATTACAGACTACGTGTGGAAAAAGCCGGTGGTGCGTGGTGCCCAAAACAGCAAGTAGAACGAGGCGTGCGTGAATATCTGCAGATTGACCTAGGGGGCGTGTACATAGTCACGGGAGTACAGACCCAAGGTCGATACGACCATGGCAGAGGACAAGAGTACACAGAAGAATATACGCTCGAATATTGGAGGCCTGGACTAGCCAAATGGAGAGAATACAAACGGTGGGATGGAAAACAGGTCAGTGGAAAAAAATCATGCAGATTTTTTGTCACATAAGGTGTAATTTTAGAATGACTTTGATATTCAAATATTTATATGTTTGAAGAATTTGCTGTGCTAGATTATATACATACTATTTTTACAAATACGTTACACATGTATAAAATAACGATACAGTTGCGCTGAATTCAGCAAAGAATATAATAACATTTTTTTATGTGTAAAATAAACGAAATTTAATTTTACCTTTGTAAATTATGTTGAAAATAAAATACAAATACATTCATGAACATTATTAATTTTAATATTAAAATTGCCATTCATTTAGACAATAATTGAATATGAGTAACTTTATTAACTTAAATATTTATTAAGAGCAAAAAATTGAAGAAAAAAAACAATTTAATATCTACATTACTTTTGATTCAATAAATTATTTAATTATTTATATATTTTATTTTTTCAATTCAATAACTTTTACAATTTATATTAAATTCAAATTCATTAAAAATAATGAATAGGGATTTAACATTTTACTTTCAATTAACGATATTAATTTCCTGTTTTTCCGTTTAATTCGTAATTAAATTGACATAATTTCAGAATTATAGTTACATAAAAAAATAATTTTTAAGTAATTATATTCATCGAATAATTTAAAAACTTGAACAGAACATTCAATTTTTTACTTCTGAATAAATATATAATTAGTTATTATTTTAATGATCAATAATAAAATCTTAAATTTTTGATATCAAAAGTTAAAATCTAAAATTATATTTTCATTAAATTCTCTGTCGATTTTTATACATTATTTATAAATTTTACAATTGACACTTAAGTCATTAACACTCTGGTTAATTCCATATTTTTAGTTCTTTACGTTATCTGCTAGTTATGGAATATTTCATTTTTTAATTTTTATACTCATTTACAAATTCCACATGTTTGTATATTGTTCCTCATCTTTAATTGTTACAACCATTAATGGACAGTACTCGTGAAATATGACATTAACACTAAGAAATATTATAATTTTATCAAACATATAATTTTTGTTGTAAAAATATAAAAGTTATCAGAAAAACGAAAAATATCCACAGGTAAATTTTTAAAATGTTTATTATTATAAATTTATTAAACATAACAAATAATTCTTTAATATCTATAATATATATGTCCATGTAAAATTATTAACTGTTTATTTTTTATTATTTAAAAAAAATTGAGTATTAATATATTTATTAATGGTGCAAATATATGTGTGTGTGCGTTTTATCTATATGAGATTGTTATGATGTAGTATCAAGTCCAAATAAACAATGTTAACATAAAATATACTTCACATACGTGTAATAGTGTTATTTTCATAAGAATTCAAGGGAGACTATGTGCAGAGTTTTGGTGTACGAGTCCCATGTGGGAAACCGCAAAATTAGTTTTGTCGAATACATGTATCAAATATATACAGTAAATGGGAAAGATACTTTTCGTATATTTAAGACACAGTTTCACATATCTATTGTTCGAACTTTACAGTAACAACAACCATTATTTTCTAACTATATAAACAGCATATTAATATTATACATTTATGTTTACTTACTACAACAATTTATATTGTATCAAATTTTATTTCAGCGAAGTAGAATATTTAAACGAGAATTAAATAAGACAATTTATACAACAATTATATTTATACAATGAACTACAAATTGAATGTGATAAATTAACTTGTATGAATTAGTAACATAGAATCGTTCTTATTATATCCCTAACAACTTTATATTGGAATGAGATGAACTGTGGTATTTACGCAAATAACGTGGGGTTGTATGTATTTACTCAATATGATCATATACGTTTTGAAATTGATTCAGTTCTTGATATGTGTATTACAACGCATATCTCTATACAAGTACACCAATGCACATACATACACACACACATACGTCAAATGTAGACAAATACTATAATATGATATTACACACGCATGTATGACTGTTTCATATTATCGAAATAATAGACAATTTATAATTATTATCAGTTGTAGTAAACAATTTATAATACGAATTTATTTTTCTTAATACAAAATCATTATCAAAGGCATTCTTATTTATAATTTTGAAATACTATAAAAATATTCAAATATTTCAAAACAAGATTTATTTCTAAATTTAAAAAAAATATTTACAGTCAAGAATTTATTCTAAAATAAATTAATAAAATATAATATTTTTTACCATAACTCTTTCATTAATGTTTGCTATTATAAAACATTTTTATCTTAAATGAAAAAATAAATAAAAACTTAGTCAATTATAAATAATATTTTAACCATTTTTTTTTATTTTAAAAATAATAATTGTATCATATACTTATATTTAAAAAATAATGATTTATCAAATGTGAAAAAATGTTTTGATTAAATAAAAATTAAGCATTCACTCCAATATCTTATGATTTTATAAAAAATGTTTTATAATCAGTGTTTACTTTATTCGCTGATACACATTTTGATACCCATTATACTTTTGTCGGGATATTATATTATAAAATCAAGGATTTATAATCTATATTTAATAATTATTTTATATAAAATCATGTGATGTTGAAGTAATTCATTTATATTAAAATAAAAATTTAATTAAATATTATTTTTTAAAAATATCGAAAAGATTATTCTCTTACTTCAACTACATTTATATTACATCATTTCTAAAAATATTCACAATTTATTATTAAATAATTACATTAAAAATCACAATTTTTATTTTGAAACAATGATAATAAATATGAAATATCAATAAGTAATATTGTTTTAAGAGTTAATTAAAAACTCAGTTATTAAATAATGTATTTTAATCGATTTATATGTAAACACTAATGAATTTATTGAAAATTATTATTAGAACTTCAATAAAGTCTAATGATATAAATATATGTAGATTAGTAATTATCTAAAGTATGTTACTTATTTATATAGATGCTTTAAGTGTTTTCACTAACATCATTATTCAGGATCGACCACCTGCTAAATCGATAAATTAATTTACAAAGTAATATCAGCAAAAAGTAATCGTCTTAAGTCCCGTACTGTTTAATGATTTATAGTTGAGAAATAAGTTTAAATTTTCCCTAAATCGATTTTCATAACAAATTCAAATGCATGCAACATAACGTAAAATACACACAACAATTATATATGATGGAAAATATGTTCACGTTTTAATAACATCATACGAACGATCCAAACATTTAACAATCCAGACGTTTAAGAAAAATTCAAATGTTGGAAAGAAAGTAAAAAAAATCGTACAAATGTTCGCACTGGGAGTCGTTTAAATTTTATTTTTAACGACGTTATTTACAGCATCGCAGGCTATTTCACAAGGTACACTGTGTTTGAATATAGCATGTGCATCGAACGCGACCGGTTGATGTAACACACTAATTAATTTTCTGAAAATCTCTTCGGGTTTCGAGATGTGGAAAAATAAGGGTCGTCAAGGGCTACGCTAGCAATAATCTCGCTGCGAGAGAGCGTGTTTCGTGGCGAAAATATAAATACGAAGTCTCTTTAATTAAAACATATACATATATACCCGCGGTAGTGTTTTGATTAACCATTAAATCGGAGTTTTATTAAAAATTAAATTTAAATTATTGGTCTAGTGGGTGAAGCAGAGAAATTCCAGATGAGTTATTATTATATGCATAAATTTTGTAATTATACAGATTTCACGTTTCTTTCGAATCAATACGAGAAACGATTTATAAATTTAATTACTTACACACACATTTAAATATGTATTTATATTTATCCTTGCATTATTCTACGCAGTCAGTTTTTTAAATATAAAAATTAATTTAAGTTTGAATTCACTACTTTCGAAATAAAAAAAATATTTCCATTAATGTTTAACGATGAGTGAAATTAACGATTTTTAATCGAAAATAAAATATACTAAACAAATAATTACTAAGTTTAATATATTTTACATTCATTATTGACTTCCAATATTTCCAATTTCTATACTTTCTCTTTATACCTCTATCTTTTTCTATCTCTCTTGTGTGTGTGTGTGTGTGTGTGTGTGTGTGTATATATATATATATATATATATATATATATATATATATATATATATATATATATATATACTTTTAAAAATGTGTACAGACAATTAAATAAGTACAATAGATAGAAATGTAAATAAATATAAAATAATCGTTCATACTACATAATTTAATAATATTAAAAATATTATTGCAAAATTATTGTTTTTAAAGCATAAAACCAAATAATAATAATATAATAAATAATTGATGTAATTATTTGTTCATTTTAGTTTTATTAAAATAAAATATTTTTAATTAAACTAAGATCTTTGATTATGAATAATTATTAAAAATTAAATACATGATCCATTTTTTTTTTTGAAAAAAAAACATATTTCAAGATATATGTTTAGATAAAATTATCTTTTGAGAATATAATTACTACAGAAATAATAGAAATGTAGAAATACAGATTATTTTTTTATAAAATAATTTAATATCTATTGAATAAAAACCAATACTCTCAACTTAGATTTATTAAAACAAGTATAGATGGATGGTCTGATATGCATAAAAATCAAACAATAATACAATTAAAATTTATTTTGTTCGAAAAATCTGTATGAAAATCTTTTTTCAATTTTTTATTAATTTTAATATGTCATAAAATTCATACTCCGATATTTCTCTGAAAAATTCGGAAAAGTTCTTTATCTCTGTATATTTAAAATAGTTCCATTGCAAAATTAATGTCATTAATGCTCATCATACTTTGAACGTAAACGATTACTTCCGAAGATTAACGATTGCAATTGTGTAGTGATGTGAAAAATTCAACAAACTCATATTACTTCACCATTGCAATCGTTAATCTTCGAAATTAATCGTTTACGAACGAAGTAGATTAATGACATTAATTTTACTATAGAACTATTTTATATACAATGAATATAAAATAGTTCTATCACAAAAAATTAATTAAAAAATATTCTTATTCAATAATAAAGTGTTTATTAATAAACTAAAATATTGTGCAGCTTTTATTGAGTGTTTTATACAAATAAATCATCGTTATAAAATACAATATTTTATAAAATACTTAGTATTCAAGTTTTCTATAATCAATATACACTTTTTAGTGGGTACTTCGATTACCATGTAATCATAAAAGCAAAATAATATGAAATATTGATTAGAAATTATAACAGATATTGAATTATTATTTAAAAAATGTTTTAATTTTAGTAATGTTTTTTATTTTTCTCAAATGTATTATTAAAACGTAAACACGGAGTTAAATTTGATAGTAAATATTGTTTGTTTATAACAGAAACTTTTATAAAAGATACTTTTTAAAAATTTTAATAAATGTTTGACATATACAAAAATTTATATATATATATATATATATATATATATATATATATATAATTCATAATAAATTATATTACTTCCTGACGAATTTCTGTTAAAAAACAAGTTATGCATAAAACTTGGAAAAAACATTGTAAAAGTCTATAATTCTACTCTGAATAACTAAACGAAACAGTTTAAGAATTGTAAATTTGAAATATAAATACTTCTGTAATGAATACTTGAGAAGAAAATAAAACATTTTTTCAAAAGATAATTCAAAAGATTTACCAGAAAAAACTTGTACTGCGGCGCAAAAAAGTTACAGTACAAGCAGCAGCTAATGTTTTAAAATGTCAGCAAACAGTGGCTTGATAAAACATTCCATGGAATGAACGCGTAAATTTTCTGAATTTCATTTTTCATTTCGACTGTTTTCATTATGTAATTAAAATTAACAGTTAACTATGAACTTTAGCATTTAGGTATATCGATGTGAATTCTGTGTATTGTAATACACTTGTACACACACATATTTACACAACACACAAATATGTATTCATATTCATTTGAAATATTTCGTATAATTAACGTACTTTAAAAGTATTATTGACATTTTTTATTTAAATAACATTAAATACTAAATATCAATGATAAAATTTGTTATGATTTTTAAAATTAATTAAAACAACTGTATTATTAACATTAATCAATTAAGAATTAGATCAACTGAGAATTAAATACAATCCATAAAAGTATCAAATCAAATATGTCTAGACAAAAAATTGATTTAAAAATTTTCCAAAAATTTATTTTTTAATTTTCAATAATAATACTTAATTATTTCTGAAAATAATAATATATGTATAAAAAAATTATTGTTTTGAAAATTACACAAGTTATATTTTAAAATACTTTCATTTTCATAAAATTACATTTTATGGAATTAACACTAAAAGATTTTTAAAAAATATTCAATATCGCATTTTAATGATCATATAATCATTACAAAATCAATATAAAAATGAATTTGCCACAATAGTAAAAAAATATGACACTTTTTCCATAAAATGTTAAATGTTTTTCCATAAATGTACACTATCAATTTTTCAATTTCAGTGATTATCAGATTTAAAAAATCAAAAGAAAAAAATATTGGATATTATAATACAGTTTTGTAAATTATCTTAAAAATCTACAGTAACACATTCAGTATTTTTAATAATTATGTCATTTTATTCCAATACATTAAAATAAACAAATATAATTTTAAATAATATATATACATGTGTGTGTATGTATGTATAAAGGTATGATAAATATGTTTTTTAGTTTAGATAGAACTTTCAATAGAGATTTATTTTAAAGTTCTATCACGCTTAAAAAACATCTTATATTTTTAAAGTTATATTTAATATTGAAATAAAAAGAATCATTAAGAAAACAACAATCATAAACATTAATGTTAAAAAGATTTATCTGCAAAATATATCTGATTTAAATTATGATTTAGAAGTATTTTTACATATGTTCAAAAGCTTAATTTATATACGTATAATTAATTCTATGTTGTAATTAATATATTGTACTTATTAAAACGACATCCATGATATTAATACATAAATTCATATCTAACAAGCTAGTATTAGCCGACTTGTATAAAGACATAAACATAAAAAGTTATTGATTTTTCTTTGCATGCAATGTAACAATAATCTGAAACAGCATGATTAACGACATTCATTGCAAAAATAATTTTTAATTAAATATTTAAAATGTAAATGTAACATTCTCACTCGTATAATAAAATCTATTCATTGAAAATCTAATATTTAGAATGCAATTTAAATATAATAATAAATTTCATCTAAAATTAAGATTACACAGTGACCTTATTACACATCTTCATTTTATAGTTAATGACAATACTGGCAAAGTCAGACAAGCAGCTCAGTAACGATGTCCGTTGTGTACAATCCTCAAAGGTGTAGTTAAACGACTTCTTTGTCTGGTACACTCTTTACTGAAGCTGCTTTCGTAGTGTACGACAGGGAATACTCATAGCAAACAGAATTTCAAGAGAATGGACATGAAACATCTGATTTCAACTTTTCCACAATGCGAATGCACAACACATTGGTTGATACTTTATTGTCGGGTGTTGAACAACTTGCATCGTCTTTGTTATATATGTTTTGTTATTTTATGATGTTTGCATGTAAACATGAATGAGATTGAGGAAAAGCTTTCTCACGAATGAATAATATATTTAAATGAAACCGAGGCATAAATATTTATATTCGTATGAACAAAACAAAATTTAAACACGTCTTAAAATGTTAACTTAACAAACTCGTAATTTTTTTTAAAAAAATGTAATCCTGTTATAAATAATGTAAAATAAAAACACTAGTGTTTGAAAATAATATCTGTATATAAGTAAGTAGTAAATAATTAATAAAAATTATATTATTTTCTAATTATTGTATTGTTAAAAATTTTTAATATTATTTTTATTTCTTTTTTAATTAATTGCAAATAAAATTTTAAATCACATTTATTTATGGATTTAATAAAATAGATACAAATAATTGAAAAATTGACTATGAATAATATTTTGATTTCCAATTATAAATTTATTTTATATTTAAAATGAAACTTTTTGGTAATATAATTTTATATTGTTAATAACTCTTTTTGCTATTAATTATAAAAAGAAAAAATATTTCTAAATCTTGAAATTGAACAAAAGTTTATTTCCTTTTAAAATTTTGTGACAAATTTATTGATAAATTTATATATATATATATATATATATATATATAGAGAGAGAGAGAGAGAGAGAGAGAGAGATGGAATCAGTGATTAACAATATGTAAAAATATTAAATACGCAAACTCAAGTTTATATAACTTATTTTATTTTTTAATTATTGACTATTATATAACTCTATAATCAAATACAACATTTTTTCATAGAATAACATTTTTTAATAAAAAAATTCAAGTACGAAAACTGATTGATTTCATTTAACAAACAGTAATAAATCATCTATGATTTATTGCGTATATTTTAAAATTATATATAATGACCTAAGTTTTTTTTATAAATATTTTTTCTGGCTTAAATTAAGCATTAATAATTTGTTTCTTAACTGATTTTTGTATACATTAGCATACGTAAACAAAACAATATAAATACACGTATATATAAATAAATGTATATATATTATATAAAATAATGTTTTATTTCGCAGCAAAATTATCGAAGTCATAAGGCTAATATGATTGATTGCTGGTCGATGTGTCATGTATTCGAGTTTGAAACTACAACTTGTCATCAGATTTTTCAAACCCTGCTTAAAATTTCTGTAATATTTTTCTATGGTATATAAATCATGCTCTCTAATTCTACACGCAATTTTAATTTAGAACATCTTATTTAATTTCAGAACTCGGTTATTTTTCGTTATTAATAAATATATTTTTAACTGTTTTTTATTTCATATTTTAAAGTAGAGATTAGTATTCATATTGTTTATGAAATCAATTTCAATTTAATATTGTTATTTTTACAGAAAAATACTTAAGATTTTTCAATTTCTTTAGATTATAAATTAACCAAAAAGTTAATGATATTTAATGCATTTTTAAAAATATGAGATTAAAAATTATTTTTTCAAAAAAATAAACTAATTTTTCATTTTTTAATAACCATATAAAAATGAATTTATTTTACTTTAAATTTATTTATTTTTTCAATGATAGTATGAAATTGTTTCTAGTAAAAATAATATAGTATTCAAATTTAATTATTCAATATATTTTCATAAACCAAAAAATATTTTTATATATTTCCATATTTTTTCCAAAAATAACTTTTGTAAATCAGATTATTTTCATTTTATAATAATTTGTCTATATAAACTTTGAAAATTTATTTAAAAAGTTTAAATTTACTTTTTGAATTTTGTAAACTATAAAGAATATTATTTAATCTAATAAAAAAATATTATATCAACTAATATTTTTCTTTAGTTTTTCTAAACTTATTTTTTCGAGTATGAACATTTATGCCAATTTTTTAATGCTGAAAAATAAATTTAAGACTTTTTTTTCTAATATTTATTCTCAGTTTATTTCCAAAAAATAATAATTTCAATTTTCTATTATACAAACACTTAAAAAATAATATATTTTTAAATTTATTTGTGATATTTAGTATTAAAATACTGTTATAAAAATCATTTATTTTGTATGTACATTTTGTCATATAAGGCATTTATTTTAATCGAAAAACGCAAACTGTATGAAAAAACCTAAAATGTAATAGCTTAATAGGCCAAATTATCCAAGACCTTTCGCAATATCACGTAGCGCACACTGTAAACGACAAATGGGAGATTGAGGGTTAATCTGTAGTACTCCCAGTCAATGGATTGGGGACTACGGTTGACTTTCCGTTCTTCGTGCTTCTATATATGTACTTTGATCACCGATGTACAAATTAAACATTTTTAGCATTCAATTTTAAACAGATTTTTCCAATATGAGTAATTACATATATATTTTATTATACAAATATAAATTTAATTCATAATTTGTATTATCTTAATTATTTTTAAATTTAATGAATTTTATTTAGAAATAAATCAAAATCAGATTTATCACTTCATTACTATAACAATAAATCTAGTTTATCAGGTTTTGAGAATAGCCTTTTATTTTCAAAAAAAAAAATATTTCAATCTTATTTGTAATGTTTAAAAATTTCATTTCAATGCCTTTTTTATTGAACTTTACACATCAAACATGATTATAAATAAATAAAAAAACACACAGAATAAATTATACATAAACATCTGAAAACTCTCTGTATATTAAATATTGTGAATTTAATTTTTATTAAAATAATTAAACACTTTATTATTTAATTTCTAAGCTACAAGAGATAATATTTAGATACAGTATTTTAAAAGTGTTTATTTTTATATTACTAAATATTTTTGAGTGTCATTCAAATAACTATAAAACACAAAAATGTCCATGCATCTTTATAACAATTTTTTTTATTTTCAATTCTACTCATAATTCAATAATATTTAAATTATTTATAAATTGAGATATTAATATCACTCAATACAAAAATTTTATGCAATTAACAGAATAATATTATTTTTTCAATTCTAATATGTAACCTTATTTTATTAAACCCGAAAAATATTTCTTATTCTCGTTGTTATCTTTTAAAAACTGACTTTTAAATTGACTAAATTATATATATATATATATATATATATATATATATATATATACTGAGTATATTTAACTTTACAACCAATTTACACAAATATTTTTAGTAAGGATATAGCAAAGTATTTGTGAACTTTGTCTTTTTATATTGTTTATACTCATTATATGTATAAAATACTATTTCCAAAATATTACTGTAATTTATTACAATTTTAGAATTACCTATATATAATATTTTACTTAAATAATTCAAAAAAAAATATATTAACTGATCCATATAACATTTTTTTAATAAATATTAAATATTTTTCAGCATTTATAGAACACATTTAAAATATTTAAATTTGATTTATATAAATCCTAAACTAATAATTTTACATTTTTACTTAGAAAATAATAATTATTATTTATATATATATATATATATATATATATATATATATATATGTATACATCAAAACGAGTTAAGTAGAATAAAATGTTTATTTGCAATAATACTCTTTCATATCTCAATGGAATACTACACATTAAATAAACAAAATGTTTGAATTTAGTAAATGGAAACTTTTATTATTTCTGTTTAGAAAATATTTTATGTATTTATAGTTAATATTTATTTTTAACTATTTTAACAGTCCATATTAATATTTTGTGTACTGCTATAAGCTTGAAAAATACACAAAATTAAAGTTTTAAATTCATGCTCTGTTATTTAAATAATATTTAACCATAATTATGTATTTTATAACGTTAGTTTTCACTTTTTAGTTAGTTCAAGCATAAAATATTTCTATAGCATTTTTACTGAATTGTTCTCATATTTGAATATATAACAAATTTACTCATAATTGAAGATAATTTTTTAAACAAAATTATCTACATTCACTCTACCATATTCTGTTTACGATTAATTTTTTCAGTTTAAATTAAATTAGTATTATTAAAATTGTTTGAAAATATCAATTATTTCAGAACTGAAATAAAATGTATTTAATGAATTTGTATTCAGTTCCCTTTTTTAATTATTTTAAAACACATGCAAAATGTAATTGTTTAATTAATAATTGTTGCATTAATAAAATATTTTTTTAAATAATTATATTTGTTATAAACAAAATATTACTAGGTCAATAATTTTATTCAGAACTCAGAAATTCAATATAATTATTTCACTTAATTAGTTTCTAATTTTATTTAATAAGGAAAAATATTTTTTAACAATACCAACACATAGTTTTTCTGTATAATTAAAATATAAAATATAAACATTATAATTAATTATGTAACTATTCTCAATTCAGTTAATTTTAATAAATATTTGTATATCATTTTAATAAATATATATTTAAATTTTTATATAATTTTTATTCGATAAAATTCAATTTTATAAAATAAGTTAATCTCAAAAATAAAAATCTGTATCATTTCTATAAAAAGTAAAGTTATGTAGTACAACTTTACTATATCCTTATAATATTTATTTTAGTTTTATTACCTAACATTTAGTTTTATAACGACACTGAAGACATTCTTCTTTTTGTTCCACAAGTTCATCCATGCAGAAATTAAACTCTACAGCCTTCTGTACTTTCTCACGCATGCTTACATCCTTATACAGTGGTATTATTAGTGAATAGAATTTAATACTTTCTTTTTTTGCTTTTCTATGAAGTATTATCTTTATTTACTTTTTGAGTGTTATGCTTTTTATAATCTTTACATCAAAAGATTTTTTTCATTCTTAACAAAAACAAAGAATACAACTTTTTAATGTAACGTTTTTAAAATAGGTTTATTTTACAGAACATAAATAAAGAAATATTTATTTACATTTATAGAAATGTATAAAGGAGTAATGTATTTCATATTTCAAACTGAAAAATTATATGTAAATTTCTGTTTCAGATTTTTTAATAAAATATATCAAATATTTAAAAACTAGCATATATTAGTTGTTCATATTAAAAATTTTCTCCAAATGAAATGCATAAAAATAGTATAATGATTTACAATAATATTTTAGTATTATATTTTAATTATTCAAAACAACTTTTTTCTTTATATTTAACTACTATTAACTTCATATATTTTTTGATTTAATTTATATGCTATTTATTTAATTATATGGAACAAAAGCTTTTTAAAAAATATATTTTAAAATACAATTTAAATCTATAGTACAATTAAATATTGAAGATTAATAGCATATTAATCACAGATTTTAATCCCTAATTAATATAGATTGAAAATTATTTAATTTTATATATATATATATATGCATATGTTCATTTGTATTATATTGACTTTTTAAATAATAAATAAACAGACAGGCAAATTATTTAATAAAAACTTTGTTGAAAAATTTTATGCGAGAAGACGTAAAATATTGGATTTACAAATATTTCCGAAATTTTTTATGAAGTAGTTATTCCACGAATTTAATCTTTCATATTTAAGAAAAAGTAAAGTCATTGTAAAATCTTATTTAAATAAATTAAAAAAAAACTTACATCTGTTCTTATTGTATTGTAAAAAAATATTCTGTTTTATTTCAACTTTTCGATGTTTACTTTCTCTTTGCTGCAAATGAAAAAATAAATTTTATGTTTGTATGTCTATTTATATATATATATATATATATATATATATATATACATAGACATACAAACATAAAACGTGTTTAAATTAGTATAGAAATTTTAAACTAATATACATTGCACCTCTAAATACTGAAAATTGATATAAATAATAATATAATCTTGTTTGTTTTTTCCATTAACAAATTCGAGTCAGGTTAAAAAATAATAAACAACAAAACGACAAAAATACTTAATTTTACAAAAATATAGTACATAAAAGTGTACATTTCAAATTCAGTTAATATTTAAATTCAATTTCAGATTTAAATATTAATTTAATATTCAGTACAAATTGGTTCAACTTCGATTAAATTGATATTCGTGCAAGTCTATTATAAATAGATGTTCTCAATATCACATTCAGAATGGCAACGTAATTTTCTATTCGTTCATACAACTCTTGTTTGGATTGTGGTATGTGTGTATACACATATGACTGTATGTATGTTTGTATGCCCCTATTACTATATACCTTGGTATATATAAATGTGTATGCACTATTGTACGTATATGTATAAGGAAGACGACACAAATGGTCTTTGTCTTTGTGTGATTGTGAACCACGTAGGTGCTGACATTGTACGAAGCTTTATAGTCCATTAAAAGGTATTTTCCGGTGGATGCAATTAGCCTATTTTGGTGTAATTAGGACCGAATTTTGTAGCTCTATTCAACTGTGAACTCAACCTAAAATTTGTGCTCTATAGTAGGTTAAGCGAAGCGAAATATTGGATTGTCAAGTAAACGAGTTATCGACAGAACTTATAGACTAAAAATAGAAATATATGATAAACATTCCGTAAATAAAAACAATTTATACAAGAATAATATTAAAAAGGAAAATATTTCAATATAGAGATTCTAATGAACTTTTAATTATTAATATTACGATATAACAAACCACGTAACTAATGTTTCGAATTAAATTTGTAAAAAGAATTTTCTATAATACATAATTTTTAGTAAAAATAATGAGATTTATATTTGTGTCTTTATTAACTTTTATTTTAAAATACTAATAATAATTATTATCAAAAAAAAAACTTTAATCTTTTCAAAAAAATAAATTTATTATAAACATTTGAAAAAAATAAATTTAGTTTTATGTCAATATGTAAACTAAGAAATAAAAATATATGTTTAATAAAAAAATATTATGAATACGAAAATAATATAGGAAGAAAAATGTATTCAGCTCAAACAAAATAATTTTTCTTGCTAATGATTGAAAGTTAAAAATTTATAATCACTCAAACCAATCAAATGTTATTTCATGCAATAATAGTCATTCAATAAAAATTACTGGAATTATAATATGCTAAATTAATAATAAATATTAACTCAAAATTAATCCATTAAATTAACATATACTTAGTCACCAAAAAAATTATTAAAAAATTTTTTTAATGTAAACAATGTTGAAATGAGGTTAAGTAAATACAGTAAAACTTAAAAAATCATGTTGTGAGTTGTAGAAATAGAAGAAATTACTAATTTATTTTTGGATGAAAAAATATCACTGAATACAAAAATAAGTGCAATACATAAAGAACAGATATATAAAGTTTTAAGTAAACTCATATTATTTTATTTAAAAAAAAATTAATAACATACATATATATATATACATATATAGTACAAAATAAATTTACACAAACTTGAATTACATTTGAAATTGTATCGCAGAAATTAATTACGCAAAATCAATAAAGTTAAATAAACATATAAAACCAGTTACGAAAATTGGCAGAAAGCACGGAAAACAATTATAGACTTGAAAATTCTTAGTAAAGTTTCAATTATACTACATATATTTGAACTAATTTGTATTTACAAATAAATATCCTTCAGTATTATTTCAATTCAATCTAGCACAATGAACTACTAACCCCTTGTTATTCCTTGTTCTTAATCGTTATTTACAATCTTAATTCACTGTTCAATTTATCTTCGAAGTAAAAAAAAATATGTTTAAGATAATTTTATTCGATTTAATTTTCAAATGAGTTGAAATATTTTTTCATTATTAGAAAAAATTGCAACTAAATTCAAATATTTACTCAAATATTAAATAAATAAATAGATGTAAAATATTAATGACATAAATTATACTTAATTAAGTAGTTGAATTATTACTAGCATTATAAAGAGTGACAAAATTAAGACTAAACGATAGTCAATGGTAGTAAATAATATTAACCAAGTAAATGTAATTAACCAAGTAATGTCTAAATTAGTAATTTCTCTAACTCACAACATGAAGTAAATGTACGTCTAACCTCATTTCAAAATACATTTAATTTTTTTTTTAATACCTTTTTAGTGACAAGTATATGTTAATTTAAAAATTAAAGTTAATATTATTATTAACAAATAAAAATTATTTTTGTCAAAACAAATATATATTTATTTTATTTTTTCAAAAAAATATATAGAATTTCTGTATAAACAAACTATTTAACTAAAATTCATATATAAAATCATAACAAAAAAATATATATAATAATTAATTAAAAAGTACTACAAAATCTTACTAACTATATATCTATCTATCTATCTATCTATCTATCTATCTATCTATCTATCTATCTATCTATATATATATATATATATATAAGAAAATTTAGGCAAATATGTGTACACCAATACATCATACATCAAATATAGAAAAGAATACCATATAAATAAAGCACATATAAAAAAAAGAATTTTCTCTGGCTTATTTCTAAAAGTGATTTTTTCTTCAAACAATATTTTATTTTCATATAAATCTCTTTTCATAAATATGTGTATAAATACACACAAATACCTTTTTTAAAATATTCATGTATTAATGTAAAGATTACTTTATGAATGAAAAACAGTATTTCGATAAATTATAAATATTAAAATTTAGATTTTCAGTAAAAATTATGAAAATAAAAAAGATTTTTGAATATTTCACTTATTCACATTTTATTAATCTAAAGGATAATAAAAATATTATTTTATTCTAAAAAAATTTTCAGTATTTGTAAGGAAATATTATTTTTAAGAAAATCAAACAAATACAAAAATAAACTAGTTTTTATTGAATAAACCACTTAATAAAAAATTAAAATAATCAAATTATATATATATATATATATATATGTTTATATATACGCGTGTGTGAGTATGCACAAAATATTAAAGTGTATTAAAAAAATAAAAGGAAATAATACATCTCTTCAGAAAGTATATTCATAAAATAATATATGCGAATATATCGAGATTTATGATGAAAGATATCATTTTAACCAGATGTTACATATATATATATATATATATATATATATATATATATATATATATATATATATATACATGCACATGTGTTTTGGTATATTTGTAAAAAAAATTGTGTAAGAATCAGTATAAAAGGTGGATGATACGTAAATTTTTGTATACGCTTATATATAAATTGTATCATCTGTATAAATGAATAAAAACGACATTTCGTTGGAGAACACATCACTTATTTTATATTTGACACTAATTAAATGTCTTTATTCAATCAAAAAAAAAAAGATATTTATCATGAAGATTAATGTATAAAACGTTTTCACCTTAGAAACACGTTTGCTCTTCGGTATTCTAGGACTGAGATAAAATTGTAAGAGGTTTTGTGTAAGCACACCATTTTATGTAGTTGAAACAGATTTCCAGTTTGTGGCTTAATCCGATCAGAATAGAATTGCGTGCTACGTTCACCATCGACCCTTATTTTACACAGAACAGTTTTGGTATTTGTGAAGTGATAGACTTAGATAACGATCGTCTGAAATCAAGTTAAAAACTTGTTGTGATTTCAATGCGTAACGTTACTTTTGGTTCCAGTATCTTTGTCGATTTATTTTCTTTTATTCAGTACAAATAATATACAGTTAAGCTCTTTATAAACAACTTATTATCGGTATTTTTTCAATTTTTGTGTGATCGATTTATTTGAACAAAAAAATCTTTTTCAATTCGGTTTTAATTTCTTTTATAAATGAAAAATTATATACAAACTCTTACTCACAATACGTACATGTAAACAAATACACACAGAAAAATACGTACATACACATATAGAAGCCCAAATGATACTGAAAAATAGCAAATGATAGTAAGCAAGTAAATGTATGTCTAAACTCTTCAGTCACATTTGGGCCACTGTACATATATATATATATATATATATATATATATATATATATATATATATATATATACACACGTCTGTGTATATGATTTTTTCAAATAATTTAACAGAGTAAATATAAATATTTACATGTACTTGACACTAATAAAAATGAGATTGTGTTTTCAAATCAATTACATTTTCATACAATATACTAAAATTTAGATTACGCATACAAAATTACATATATATATATATATATATATATACATATATATATATAAATAAATATATATATATATATATGTACAAACTAAAATAAATAATAATTTCACAGTGTATCCATTGTAATATCGTTTCCAAAATTTCGTTATTACAATATTAATTGCTCTCATACTATCGGTAACAAAATTAAACTATCTAATGCGCCTATTTCAACATTATATTCTCAAATTTTAATCGGTTATTAACAGAATATCAACAATAAATTACATTTCAATTTCTGTCCAAATAAGTCAAAAATATTGGTAATTTATATTATTTTTTCTCAATTCGAATTTAAAAAAATATTTTATTGCTTGAGTAGATTTTTTCATAAAGATTAAAAATCAATATATGTATATATATACATAATATAACAAAATAAAAAAATAATTATTACTAACACTAATAACATTTCATAATGAATATATTGTATTTTTAAACAAAATTTCTATTAACTCAAATAAAAATATACCATCAAGATTTCGATGTAAAAATTCACCCAGCAAACATTTTTTTTAAAAAAAAATATTGCTTTAAAGATAATATGGTTGATCTAATATTTCTTAATATTTATATATATATATATATATATATATATATATACATAATTTTTATAATTTTATTTAAATATATTTAGAGATTAAATTAATAAATTAAAATAGTGAAAAAAAAAAATTTAGATAAAAATTTTATAAATAATTTTTATCTAAATTTATATTTTTAGATATTTTTCATAAAAATTTAATAAATAAAAACTTGATTTAAATTTTTAAAAATTAATATTTCACTATAAATTATATATATATATATATATATATATATATATATATATATATATATATATATAACACGTCAAAAAGCCCATATCAATCCACTACTGGACGAAAGCCTCAATGAATATATATATATATATATATGTATGTATGTATATATGTATGTATGTACAAGTTTCATCAGATTATCAAAATTTATTTTAAACCACACAAAATATGTGTAAAACCACATATTTTACATTACTATCGAATGATTTTGCATTGTTTCCAGTAAAATAATACTTGTTACATTTGTATTATTAAAGAATTTCAATAATTTCCGTGATCAATGTTATTAAATGGTAATCCTATATCGTAAATTTATATTTGTATCATGTACAATTATTTTGTAATTTTCACTACTGTGTTATTTTTTGTCGATTAGAGTCATTTTCATATTGAATAGAGAAATGTCCTTGATTCAATAATGAGTATAACCGGTCGTTCATCGTTATTATATGTTATTCCGCATAATTGTGATTACTATATTCGTATATACAAACGTGTGTTTTTAAATTATATTATTTCATAAATTAAATGTATTTCATACATCCACTTGCATGTATATGTTTGAATAATCAGATGCACGAATTACATTAATAATCTTAACATATACACATTCTTCTATTTATATATTGAGGGAAAGAAGGGGGAATATGTATGTGTATATGTGTGTGCAAGTGTTTAATAATTCAGAATTAAAAATGTTCATGAAATGTTCTAAATTAAGCATTTTTAAAAACGCATAGCATTCTGTAAAAATTTAATATGTTTATTAGCAAAATTGAGTTTTTAATACAATCAAATAAAATCACAAGTACATTTTTTTAATGATTTAAGATTAATATTTTTATTTAAAAATTTATATGTTCGAAATAAAAATATTAACTTTTTTTTTGAATCTTCTTTCAAGCAAGTCAAATTCTTAAAAAAAATCAACGAAAACGAGTAAAAAATTCATTTCAAAATTATTCAATTAAATTGTGACATTCTATATTTAATAAATTCATCTAATCGTGAAATATTTTTTAAAATGAAATAATAAAACAATAAAAACATTATCAGAAGTATATGAAACTAACAATAACTTCTGAATCGAATATGACTAAATGAACGTCAGCAAGAATATAGAGTATCTTAGTCTACAATCGAATAATATAAAATGAGATAACAAAAACTTAAGTATATACAATCATCGCAATATATATTTAGTCACGTACGTTGAACACATTCAATACGATGTAACATGTGTTTTCGGAGCTTTTCAGATTGAAGAAGCAGTAGTATTCAGTGTAATGCCTATGTATTCCAATATGCATTTCCATACTACGTGTAATGCGGATATGAGACTCATGAATATCGTGAAAATGTTACTGTAGATGCGTTGTTGTATGTTGAATTTAAAATCGCTACATTCGAGCTTTCAATATTTGCGGCTGGCGTATGAATATTTTTGAGTGCAATTTTTCACAAACTCAATTTAACCACATTGTTGTGAATCAAGATTTATCGAGTAAATTTATATTTTATATATTTTAATCAATGACAATATTATTTTACGCATACACACACATGCATATATGTGTGTGTATGTGTTTAAAATATATGTAGTTTATATTAAATAAAAGAAAAATTTGATTAACAAAATTATATTTAAAAAAAAATTCATAAATTTAAGTGGAAATAAAAAAGCATTAAAAAATAATTGAAGATAAGAAATATAAAAATTATGAAAATTAATAAAAATATTTTTAGATATAAATTATAGAACTCTGCTTACTGTAATTCAGTTAGTAATATGCAGTATGTTAATTACTTTTAAAATAAGTACGTAGAAGAAAATTTTGTAGTATAAATATTAGGATAGTTTTATTAATATTAATAATAAATAATGATAATTTTATAAAATTATTTTGGTTGTTTCTAAAAATTATACTAACTCAATTTTTTATTAATTTATGATAATTTTAAAAATAAATTTATTAAATACAAAATATAAATGTGTTTAAAATTTCATTAAAAACAAACATAACTTATATAACATTTACTAAAAAATATGAAAACTGTTTAAGATTATCTGTTAGATTAACATATATTTGAACCCTAAGTATGAAGATATATAAATTTAATTGTTATAATGCAGATGTAATAATTAACACTACCTATTAAAAAATACTACAAAAATGTTTAGAAAAAAATATTACAATAAGTTAAATTATTCACATTTTCCAATTATTTAGTATGTACTTTCGCTAATCTGGAAATTAATTGAGTTAGTTAACCATACATTCATTTTTAAATTAATTTCATATATTTCAGAAAAAAATATTTAAAATATAACTAATAATATGTATTTTTAATAGATATATTTTTTAATTCCTTTTGTGAGATATAAAAATTATAAAATAGGTCATATTTAATTAAATTTTATATTGAAACTAAAAAAAATTATTTTAATATTTACAAATAACAAACATGTAGTCTTAAGTATATGTGTGTGTGTGTGTATTGTAAATACTAAATTTATTTTTCATAATAAAAATTTTTGATTACAAATTTTCACAGTTGTTCAATAATTAACAACGAGATGAAAAATAAATGTTCATATATACATTCAAACATATATATATATATATATATATATATATATATATATATATATATATATATATATATATATCGTACATACTTTCGTTAGAAATAATAAAATGTAAAAAGTAAAATAACACCTCATATTTGTAACTGACAACAAAAAGCAGTAGCAATAACAAAAAATACACACATAGATATAAACTTTTCTTTTTATATAATTTATATCATTTCCTTTCTGTAAAAGAAATAATACAATATTATAAAAATATTAATTACACAATTTTATATTACCATTGTGTTATTTAATAACAAAGAACATAAAATTATTTGATATCATTTATAACATTCACTTCAATAAATAAATCTCTTACTGAATATAATTGTATAGATACCCACATATTCGTCATGGAAATATATATTAAAAAAGTTCACCTGAATATATCCTATTTAAACTTACTAAAAAAGAAATTAAATACGTAGAAATATAAAAACATGTCGACAAAAATATTAATAAAAAAAACTATGATGCAATCCATGTAGAATTTACAAACATGTTTCAAAAATATTCTGTCGATTATTGAACAACAACAATAGATAATGGATATTATTTGTTCAATAAAATTAAAATTTCATGTAAAAATATTAAATACTTAAACGTTCATATGTGGACGGTGTACATTGATTTTAATATATATATATTCAATGATTTTTTTATAAACTTATATATTTAATACTTTATATATATTTTAAATGTATTATTAATTTATTTCTATAATTACCATGAAAATTAAATAAAAAAGTGCTCGATTTTTAACAAACTGAAATATTTTTAAAAATTTTCAAAAACACTAAAAAAGTGATCTTTTGGATATTTAATTTGGAAATAAAAAATGTTTATTAAATATTTAAAAATCAATACTTATTTTATTAAAATCATCTTTACTCTTTTTGTCATTTCTTTTATAATAATAATAATCATACTGAAAATAAATAAAATATTCTAGTAAGAGATGTTTTTTTGAAACAGTGCAACCTGTTTTCGAAAACAAATAATATAAAAGAGACTAAATTTTAAAATACAATATTTAAATTCAAATTAATATACCATTATAATATTAAGTCTTTTTTAAACTGACAATTTATCATATACATATCTTAAAATAATAATTCATTACAAATAAAAGTATTCAAAAATGTTAATAATATTATAAATACTAACTATTTTAATACAGTATTTAATCTTTTTCAAAACCAGTAACTATTATATAAAAATGTGATTACAAATGCATATTAAGAAAACTAAAAGTATGTGATGTAATATAAGATAACACAAATGAAATAAAAAAGGTTAATCATACATTTACTTACTTACTATCATTTACTATTCTTAACTATCCTTCAGCGTCAGTTAAGTCACCTTTGGTATTAAAAATAAAATGTCTTCCCATACATGTACTCAAATATAAAAATATTTTCTACTTTTACTTTAATATAATAAAATATTCTATTCAGGTTATAAATACTCTCATATATATAAGGGCCATCCAAATGTAGCGCCTAGATTTGTGTTTTATTGGAAAAAAAACATGTGTATAGTTTTTTTTATTTCTTTGTAATAAAACACAAATCTAGAAGTCACATTTGGATGACCCTATGTACAATATTATAACTTTTAACTAATATTCATAGAATTATTTAAATAAAATTACTATTCTTAATTTTCACACAACCTCAACTCACAAACTTAATACACTATTTTGGAATGTTTCCTATACATTAGTTCTACGCTTATTTTACCACTATTCGGATGTCCGAACACCGTTTACGATAACAGAAAGTACCACTAGGTTATGTTGACATTTAGTTCAGAGAGTTTATGTACTTACATCTCCAGTCTATTTGTATTATATCTCACACTCCCATCAAACACATTTTATTTACTCATATATATATATATATATATATATATATATATATATATATATATATATATATACACACACACACACACACATATATATATATATATATATACATATATATATATATATATATATATATACAGGTAAAATAAATAAAAAAATTATTTACCTAATTTCGAACACAAACTTAAATACTTCCAGGTAAACAACAATACAAATTATGTTCGCGATAGTCCCGTTCTCGTTTCCACTTGAAAAATAATTACCCATGCGTGTATATTAAAACTCACTAATAAATCAAAATTTACAAGATATTGCTTCGCTGTACACATTATAGTCGAACATTTAACAAAGAATAGATTATATTCGTGATTATATTCAAATTCCTTATATAAGTGTTGTATTGTCGTGAAACAGAAAATTAATAACAAAACCAGCTACTTATATAAAACAATTTACCGTTAAAGTGCTCGTAGCTAACAACTAGTTGCTGAGTTGCATGTTTTCAATAAATGAAATAAATTACGGAATACTATGTAGAAAATATCAAGTATACGAAATGCATGAACTAGGCAAATTTATTTTATTACATTTGCCGAGAAATTAAACGATGATTTATATAATGCCTTGAATTTATACGACACTACTGACATATCAACTTTATAATGCAGATTTAAATTAATATAAATGTTACAATATATGTTGTATTTAATATTATTAAACTCATATCAGTTAAGTAACAATTTAATGCCTTTTATATACTTGACCTAAATCAGACAAAAAGGGCCTTTCCACACTAGTCAGCATGCCTACAGTATTCACGCCCATTACCGCTCGTCTCACACCCTCTTATCACCAAACTACCCCACCTAAAAAAATTAGTTTTAGGGTAAGAAGGTGTGAGACGATTGGTAATGGGCCGTGAATACTGTATGTATGCTGACTAGTGTGGAAAGACACAATGAGAATAAAAAATGGTAAATGATAATAAAGAAGTAAATGTATATCTAAACCTTTCAATCTCATTTGGACCACTCTATATACATAAAATTCGACTATTTTTAATTTCTGTATAAATAAAGAGAGAGATATCAAAAGATGAATAAGTATCGATAAACTTTAAATACAAACGTATAAATGAATATATTTTTACAATTAGATACATACATTCATAAACAGGTTTTTGAAAAATTTTCCTGTCACTTATATTTATCATAAGTTTCTCATCTTAACTTTTCACTGTTCACCTTTTATATAGTATAATATTTTTATTTTTTTAAATAAGAAGCTACTTTACACTCTGTTGACATTGTATACAACTATGTACTAATTATTTCAATTCTAATAAATTTATTTTAATTTCGACTTAGTACAATTTTATATATATATATATATATATATATATATATATATATATATATATATATGAACATATGCATACATATACAGATACACATTATACTGAATTCGATATCAAGTTCGTTTATATATTGACATTGCATTCACCTATTTTAACAGAGCAAATGAAAAGTCAATAAACTAGATTAAAATTTTATAAATTCACCTCTACCATCTATGGATATATATATATATATATATATATATATATATATATATATAAATATGTAACTATAAGATACTTGTATAATATAAGTAAATATTTATTTTGTTTTATTGTACTGAATATATTATAAATGGTCATCCAAATGTGACGCTTAGATTTTTGTTTTAATTAAAAGAAACATGTGTATAGGATGGGATATAAAGAAACATGTGTATAGTTTTTTTTCTCTTTGACAAAACAGAAATCTAGATATCACATTTAGATGACTATACAAATAAATGTCAATGTCCTTCAAAATATTTTTTTTCAATTCCTTATAGCAAATCATATAATATTCTAATATTTTAAATAATTTCTTAAAGATTTCTTTAAAGATCTTTATTTACGTCAATTGAAAATTTAATTCTTTTTTAATTTGCTTTAGAAAAAAAACCAATAAGGTAAAAAATAATAACATTATCATTTGAATAGAGTTTATATTTGCTGGAAAAAAATATTCGTGATCAAAATCAATTTGTGAACAAGTGTTTTATCACAATATAAAATCAATTCTATATCAATATATTGTAGTTTTTTTAAAAAAAATATATTTAATACTTTTTATTTCAATACTTAAAAGGAAAAAATATGTCATTCTCAACAACACAAAATAATTTATTTAAAAGTTGAAACGTGTATGTATATTTTTTTATATTTCTTTATGCATATATATATATATATATATATATATATATATATATATATATATATAAACCAATATTAAATTTGAACTTATGAAACTTTAAAAACAAACAATTTAAATTATCTTTTTACATATAAAAATATTTATTCCATATATTAAATTTCACATTTTTAAATTTACTTAATGAAATAAATTTTGTTTCTAAATCCTACAAACACTTCACATTTTATAATGAAATATAAATAAAAGAAAATATTTCATATTAAAATATACTTTTCTTTTCAGTTTTGCATGTATTTATGTTTTATATATTTTTCTCTCTAATATATATTTTTTGAATGATAATCGTATTTTGTATGAATTCCATCTTAATAAGCTTTCCTTTTACACGCCCTTTTCCTGGTACTAATGGACCGTTAGTAAATAGCCTGTGTGCTATATATTTTTACCGTATTCAATATATTTTTTGTGTTTACATTTTCGAAAATTTTAATTTTTTAACATTCTTCTATTTTGTTAATTCATATAAACGAAATAACAATAATAACTCAAGTTTGATATAAAAATAATAATTATTATTTTTTTCATTTTTTAAAATATTAATAGATAAATATTTATTCAAACAAACAAACATTTTAAAGCACCAAATCTGTAAATGAGTAATTAATTTTTTTATCTCATTTAACCATATGTTATATATATATATATATATATATATATATATAGAGAGAGAGAGAGAGAGAGAGGGAGTGTTTTTAAGCGTGATAGAACTTTAAATTGAATCCCTATCAAAAGTTTTATCTAACCTAAAAACACCTTTATCATACCCTTATATTAATTAATATATAAATACACATATGTATATATAAAAGCCTGTTTTTTTTATGTTAGATAGAACGTTCAATAAGGATGCAATTTAAAATTCTATCATGCTTAAAAAAACAATCAATAGATGTATATATATATATATATATATATATATATATATATATATTATAAATGCACGTGCATAAATATATTTTTAAAACATTATATTAAACATACACGTATAAACATGATTTAAAAAAGTACATAAGTTCTATTAAAACTCAATCATGCATAAAACAAGACTCACTCCATTATCGCAACGTACATTTTATCTATATATTTTCATATTTCAATATGTAAAAACAAACAAACAACAGACAACAATTTCAAATTAAAATGCATACGTGCACTATAGCAAGTGATGATCATTCCAAAACCAAAATGAACGAAACCAAATGACAGCTTACATATTCACATGATGAAACAATATGTTCTACACTACAAAAAAAGCGTTGTTATGCCCACATAATTGTGACGGTCCGCATTATTACACAAACAATGGAAAAATGTGTCAACCGCGAATCAGACTGACGAGCATTAAAAAAGAATATAAACATGAAACACGCAAATGAGTTAATAGACCCCCATACATCTACTTTCATGTACATATGAACATACATATTGTTGAATTAATACGTAGGACGTGATTGTTACACTCATCTCTTACAAATATTTGATTCTCGATTAGTTTGAATGAATTGCCATTTCGATATCAGGGCTTTCTTCTCTACATATATACATACATATATATACATACATATATATATATATATATATATATATATATTTATAGACGGAAAATTAAAGGGGCAATTTTTTATTTCAACTTATTGATTTGCATTGAAAAATCTTTAAAGTAAATTTATTAAATAAACAAATATGAAAATTCATTCATTTTAATTTGTTTAAACGTATTATTTAACCGAAAATATGCTTAATTGAAAATTAAAAAGTAATTACTCTTTAGATCGTTTTCACAATTTTTAATTTTAAATTCTAAAGAATATTTAAAAAAAAAATTTTTTTTAAAAAAATTAAATACAACCTTTTTCTTTTACTGAGTGACAGAATAATTTATTACAATTATTTTAATGAATATCTTAGACAATACTAGATCTAAAAAATAATACATTTATAAATATTAGAAGAAAATACATTTTATTACTATTTTTGTACGAATACAAATTTTCATTTATTAACATTTTTTTCAATAAAAGTATTTTAATTTTAATTACGTAAGTGTAATTTTATACAATTAATTAATTAAAACTAGTAAAATATATATAGTTATAAAAAATAAAAAATAATTTATGTATAAATACAATAAGGGATTAAATGTTCAGTATAAAATTATTATAATTTTTTATTATTAATTTTTAAATACTTCAATAATTTTTTTAAAGTTTTCAAAATCATAACATATGTATAAACTTCTGTTTTGAAAATGAAAATACTCTATATTTAATAAAATTAAATAATAATATAAGATTGAGTTCATAAATTTGAAGCTATATTTATGTCATATTATCCACTGTATTTTCTTCCAATTCTTAACAACTTTGTTCATTCATCTTGCAATTAATATAATTCAGAATTTTTGACTTTAGAGTTATATATATTTATTTATTTATAAAATTTGTTTACAACCTTGAATCTATTTTTTGTTATAATCGTTAATATAAACTATAGGGTGGTCCAATTTAAACAGAGGGTTTAGACATATATTTACTATTCTTTATTGTCCTTCAGTCTCATTTGAACTACCCTATATATATATATATATATATATATATATATATATATATATATATATATATATAGTGCATTTATATATATTTTAAAAATTATTGAAATTTAAAAAAACAGTATTTATCAAAGCTAATTTATTTTCCAACTTTCTGTAAATGTTTTAAATATACAAATAATTTTCAGCGGTTTGTTTACCTAATCAAATACTTATTATTTTATCTTTATTTCGAAATTATCAACTTTGAAACACTAAATTAACATAATTAAGTTTTAAAGTAATTAGCGTTCAAAGAATTAATAACGTTAATTTAAAACTTAAAAGGCAGTTGGTAATTAAATAAAGAGAAAACCAAGATAAATGTAACTTCCCAAAGCTTGAAAATCTAGATAATATATACAATATACATTTATAAATTCATAACATTTTTAAATATTTGTTGAACTTTTTTATACAAAAAAAAAAAAACGTTTTAGTGAGTAGTATATAAATATAAGTCACTTTGAACAATTATTTATGGAAGTAGTATAATTGCAGATGTATAAGTCATTTTAATCTAATTTAATAAAAAATATGTTTTTTTATAAAATTCAAATTAAAAATCTTGCTTCATTTTACTTTTTTCAAAGATATATACATAAATATTAAAAAATGTTAAAAAAATAATTCCAGTTTTTTGTAAAAAAACTTTTTATTGATATTTATTATTTACAATATTTATTTTGTGAAATTTTAAAAAAGTTCAATTATTAATAATTAATTTATAAAAATGTTTACTATTATATCGGACTTTTAATTATCTATAAGTTCACTATGTGTAAAATATTTGACGTTTTATTAATTTACTCTTATTTCACTTCTATATATTTTTAAACAAATTAGATATTTAAATAACATTTCATTTTAATACCATGAAAACAACATAAATAAGAAATATATTCTGAATTATTAATAAAATTTAACATCAAATTACATTTCATGTATATAACTTCATCCATGACAACAATACTTATTAAAAACTATATTGAAACTCCTATTATTTTGTAATAATATTGATTAGTATATAAATTGAATTTGTACTCTATTGCATTCAGTTGTAATAATACGTGTACTTGTTTTTGTATTCAATGATTATATTGTTTCATAAATAATTAAAATGATGTTTATTTATGTCAATATCGTATTCGTAATTATACTGCAACGTTATTAATTAAAATATTAAACTTGATGTAACATGTTCTCTGGTCAATTAGCCAATTGTTCTGTTTCTTGTTAAACATTCATATAAATTGATGTTTTAATTACATATTTTGATTAATAATATTCGTTTCACTGTATATATATATATATATATATATATATATATATATATATATAATTTTCACTGTATATATATATATATATATATATATATATATATATATATATATAAATTTGAGATGTAATATATGACCTTATATAAAATTTATTAATTGCAATATTCATGATAAGTTCAACTACGAGTAAATTATTCAACTCGTAAATTGTCTCTAAGCCAATTATCATATTTATTTCATTAAGCAAGTTGTTTGATTCAAAAAAGAACGACATTTAAGTCAATAGAAAATCTATTGATATTATAAATTATATTTTAATTATAGTTACTTGTAAGCAAAAGTTCAAAAAAAAATCCTGATTTCATAAATTCTTAATTAGTCAATTTTATTTTAATTAAAATGATTTTTTAATAAATTTTATGCTCAAACTTTTAGACTTGCAAATTAATATTGTATAATTTCAATAGAGTAAATATTTAAAATCCAAATTTTTTTTTAATAATTTTTATAAATATCTATTGTCATAATTAACTTTTTATTTTGTTACTATAATTGCTTTTGCTACTCGTTTTTCATATTATAGAATAATAAATATAATTCAAACATATTTTACTAAAAAAATAATAATTCAAATATAATTATTAAATTTACAATTGTTTATTATATAGAGTGATCTAAATGAAACTGAAAGGTTACTATCATGTACTATTTTTTATTATCCTTTAATATCATTTTAACCACCTGTATTTATTAAATTTTCTTAAGGAATAGGAATAATATATATATATATATATATATATATATATATGTGTGTGTGTGTGTGTGTGTGTGTGTGTTTGTATGTGTACATTTTTGCTTTGTTTTTTTATTTACAAATCTATTGTATTATCTCTTGTGATTAAACATTAAAAGAGTTTACCACAAACGCGAATGTTCATTATAAGATTATTATCACAAAGCCAAACAGAGTGCAAGAATTAGCGACGATTTGCTTGAATACAAATCTCAAAGAGATGGTCGCAAAATATTGTATATTGTTAAGCGTGTGTTCATTTTATATACAGATGGTGTACAACGACTGTCAAATCAGAAGAAGAGACAGGACAGAAACGAACAGCAAGTAGTACTGCCAACTGTGATGAGATTACAAGGAGATTCTATTCTGTAAACGTTGTTGTTGTTGTTGTTGTTACCGTTATGCACAGTTACAAGTCTATGTAAAGAGATTTGCGGTTTCTTTGTTGGCAGCTTTAAAGTCCCTGGCGACGACATAGTTGATACTGGGCATGACAATCATTCTACTGATACTATAAATGGTGTTACATTCCGTATATTGTGAACGATGCAAGAAAAATAGTTCACTTTAAACGTAAATAAATCGTTTGTTCTATTCTGAGACAACTATTTTAAAAAGACAATTTGTTTAAGAAATATAATCATAAAAAAACACTCAGTATCAGTAAATATTACTTAAGAAATACTAACTATACTGATTTAGATTAAAAAAAATTATAAATAATAAAAATATATCAAAAATTGTGAGACTAATAAATTGAAAATAAAATTTATTTTTAAAGATTTCAATCAAAATAATATTTTTTTTTAAATAATAAATAAATATGAAATATAATTTTAACTTAAAATTGATAATATTCTATTTATATTACATTGATTTTACAATATAATTTTTCTAACTGTTTACAATAAGATTTCAAAAGCTTTAATTATTTTTTCATTATTAAATATGATACTATTATTATTTTAAGTATATATAGAAAATATGATAGGAAATAAAATTTAACCTACATTTCAACATTTCCATTTACGCTTAATAATTGTTTTGAATGTAAAATATGAAATTGAAATGCATTGTTTAGTAATAGAACTTCTAGTTAATAATCACCACCTTTGCTATCAACACGAAATATGGGTCATAAATTTCGATTTCAGTTTATGATATAAATACAACTGTCAGTCAAATTTATATCCATTATATATATATATATATATATATATATATATATATATATATATATATACTCTGGTAAAATCATATTTCAAATAATCATTCAATCACATTTAACAGATAAAAAAATTATAATATATATATTTATATGTGTATGTGTATCTATGTATGTATTTTATGAAAAAAATAACCAAAATAATAATTGAATTACTATATAAATTAAACTTATATTTTAGTTTAGATCAGATATTTTAAAACAGAATGATTATTAGAAAACAGTTTTCTAATAATCATTCATATAATCAGATTGAAATATAACATAAATCAATAAAAATACATAATAGTTTACTAATGAATATATGATCCTATTAATCTCCTAAATTTCAGTAACTCGACTAATATTCCCTTAAAGTTTTTTTATAGTCTTTAGTGATATATTTTACTTAAAAACATATTTTTTAAAAAAATTAATAAAATAAATTTGTACTATTCTAAAAATTTGTCAATAAAATTTTATATTTAACTATTCAAACCACATCTTATAAAAAATATAAAAAATAAAATAAAAATATATACTTCTTTGCTTTGACATTGCAATTGTATTTTTGTTTAGTAATGAGAATTTCAAATAAAATCGTGCATCAAACAGCTTGACAAATCGTCAGTACACAATTCTCTCTTCTAAAGCATATTGTTCAATAATTGCGTTTGAATTCAAAGCTTATTTTTTAAAAAAATAATAAAAAAACAATATACTCCCTTTCTTTAAATTGTACATCATGATATATACTTTTTATAAGATTTTCTAACATTTATAATGATCAATGAAAAAAAAATAATCTCATCGAATTTATTATACGATTTTTAAATTATTTAAATAAAAAAGCAATTTTTGGTAGAAAATTAAATCGATTGAAATAATTCTATTGTACGAATAAAATATTTAGACAAATTAATCTCATATCTATATTAATATAATGGAATGTTCTAATTAACACAAATAATATTGATATTTGTTTTTCTCTACTTAACTACATTTTTAAATAAGAAGTGATTATCATAAATCTTGTTTTTGTTTATTTTTGGTAATATTTTTATTTTTTATCAATTCCTAATTTAGTTCTAAATTGAGATTGTATTTTTAAAATCTGCTTTCAATACCAAATTTTTTAGAATTATAATTATTTTTTTCATTTCTCTGTCAATTTTTAATTAAGATCATAGAGAAATTATCCCTAGAGTATCTTGTAAAAATACAAGTACTAAATATGGTTCTGACTGTATACTACAAAAATTAAAACTCAATTCAATTAATTTATTATATATCTTCTAATTTCTACCATAATATCTCTCAAATAGAAATTAAGTTCAAAAGCGATTAAATGTATTTTATATTATATTACCCAAGTATTAAATTAAAATGTTAATTAAAACAGCAAAAATAATTTCATAACATATAATATAAACTAAAACAATAATATTTTTCTTGAAATATGTTTCAGTTTTTCATAATATGAATTTATTCATAAACATATTAAAATATAAACATTTATTTTATCCTGTTTTTCTAACTACTCTTTTGAATAATTACAAGACATATTAAACTTTCTGTAAACAATTTACATTACAAACAAAACAACCTTGAAAAACTATCATGAATGTTTATTTGTATGAACAGAGAGCAGGAATAGTAACTGTGCTAAAGTGAAAAAAACCTGTATCGTTATTCGTTAACGAGTTTTGGGTGCATCCGTTGACAAAGGAAATGTCGCTCGATGTCGTTCTCTGTAGCAGATAACGACCGTAGCTTATCTACCACCGGAGGGGTTTATCTCTTTTCACACAATGCTATTGAAAAGTGATTCCTACCAAACATGCTATGTTGTGCAATGCTGTTTGCAGTGACAAACGTTGAAAAGTTATCATGATGTTTCCAGAAATCTTATTCATAATAAGATTCTCTCACTAAAGTTGTTTGCCTTCTATTATACATGTATATCATAAAGATAAGGAATATATCATAATCGATATTGTACTTTGATATTTCTAAATCAAGACAACTTTACTTTTTTTATAAGTTCAGTTTTCAACATCATTATTATATTTTAATTTTTCTTGTAAATCTTTGTGAATAATTTCAAAAACAAATCTCGTATTCGAAAATTTTTCACTTAAAAATATGTTTATGTACAATAATTTATATAAATACATAAAATATTATTTGATTTCAATTTCAATTTGTAATCAAATAAAAATCAATTAAATATTAAAATTACTTAAGTTTTTTTATTATATTTATTGAAAAATATTTAAAAATAATAATTATTGTATTAATAAAGTAATTATTGTAAACCATTATTTTTATGGTAATTAAAAAGAATTAAAAATAACATTTTTTGTAATACTCCTGACTTTTAAACTAATCTCAGATTTTTTCTATATACACCATTTTGTATCTTTAAAGATTTTCTGAAATATATATAGACTGAAGAGTTTTAATCAAAAAATAACATCTCCTTTCTATCATGGAAATTATCATTCACTAAATATTAAATTAGGAATTTAGAAAAAGGTTGTTTTTTTATATAGATACTCAAACTTGAAATATTTTTCATTCTCAAACAATTTTTTAAAAAAATAAAAAAATATGGTAAAATAAGAGAGGCATAAGAGAAATTCTAATTACTTAATTTTTAATTTAAAAATAATATAAAATACAATAGTTAAAAGCAAATAAGCACTGATTTTATATTTAAAAAATGCAAAGGTTTGTTTCAAATAAGAAAAATACAAAAATACCACCTTATATCATAGTTTTGAATTATCGTTTAATAATTTGTGTTTTTTAAATATATTATCACTTTTCAATTTAAAATCATTTGGTGTTATCAAAAATTCAAATTTAAAAAAATGATAAAAAGTATCAGTACATGTAGAGATGATTTAGATTCTAGAAGAACAACAAAATATCCAAATTATGGTTCTAATTAAATTAATTTTGATCATTTCAATATAAAATTGATAAATTATGCTTTATTCCAGATACTGACTGGGAACAGTGACACAGCCACAGTGGTCACTCATCGACTAATGCCACCTGTATTTGCAAGTAGTGTTCGAGTTTTGCCCTACAGCGTTCATAGACGAACAGTCTGTTTACGTACTGAGATAAGAGGATGTTTCGACGATGGTAAGTTATAATTGAAAACCTCAAATATATATGTTCTATTTCACTAACAACATACAAGTAATAAGATCTTGAATATTAGTAAAACGTATTCGTAAAACCACCGCCCTATTATTCACATTATTAAATAATATATGTATGTATGTACTATATACAATTTCAAATAGTTTGGTATACAGAAACTATATACAGAAATGTTTATTGAAATATAATAGTTAGTAGTTTTTTTTACAATTTTAATTATACAGTACATAAGTAGTTCATTAAATCTTAAAATTTGAATCATTGTCACTTTGTCTGAACTGTTTTTACAAAGATTATTTTCTAACAAAGTGCTTTTTTATAAAAGTTTTACTCATCTAAACATGATTAATAATAATAATAATGTAGAAACTTTGTATTCAATCAAAACTTGTCTACCTTAAAGTTTTCTTTTACAAAACATAAATAAATAAAAACACAAGAATCTTTTTTTTGTATAAAAATAAAACTGATAGATTTTATAGCATATTTAAACAAAATAAGATGTATTTTCGATATTTATGATTATTTTTAAGAGAATTTTAAAATTTTGTATATTAGTGTCATTTCTACATGAATTTAAAAACATTTTAAACTTCTAAATATATGAAAAGAATTATACTGTTTTTGGTATTTTTTTAATTTAAAAGATAAAGTATTTTTAAAAATATTTCAACAAACGTTTAAAGATTAAAAAATTACAGAATATAGAGGAATATTTAAAAAAAAACAAGAAATAATAATTAATATATAATTAAATTGCGAAATTATATCATTTTCATCTATTATAAATATAAGTACACATATATATGAGTACATATCTGAATTTATTTAAACGTATATATATATATATATATATATATATATATATATATATATATATATATATATATATATATATATATATATATATATAACGTAAATATCATTCACCTTTTTATTAAAAATTAATATTTTCTAGAAAAACAATAAAATTTGTTTTATAAAAATGTATTTATAAAAACTTTTAACATGATTTATTTTAGAAAACATAGCATTCAGATAATAAATTTATTGTATAAAATATGTATGACTATTCAATTATATATATATATATATATATATATATATATATATATATATCATAAAATTTGATATAGCCTTATTTTTCTTTCATTATTTTAGTTCATGTGTAAATCGTAAATCTTAAATTCATTTCATGTAACGTTGCTCATTTTTCAATGTGTCCATTATTATATTTTTTGTGTGCATCAAGTAAATTGTCATTGTCTACTTTTATTGTATAATGAATTGTTTTTGTTTGAAAACAATATATATATATATATATATATATATATATATATATAAAGCAAATATCAATGTTATTAATAGTATTAAAATTAACATCTTTAAATTTTTTACATTATTTTTTTAAGAAAAATTAAAATTTTTAAATTATTATCTCAATACTACAAAATTTTATCAAAGTTTTAACAATTAATATCTTTTCATTTTTTTAAAATTAATCATATTATGCTGTTATTATCTTCAAAATACTGATACACAAGGTAGGATTAATCAAACATGCTTATACATATATACATATATTTTTATATTTATTTATATATATATATATATATATATATATATAATATATATATATATATATATATATATATATATATATATATATATATATATATATCAATATATACTTATAAACAGATGAAAATATTGAATTACGAAAATCGATATTTTATTTAAATTTTGAATTTAATTTTCGATTGAATACAAATAATTTTCTATAAATTGTTGCAAATATATTTATACTTTCTTAATATAAATCATTGATACCTAATAAATTACATAGAGTATTTAAATTTTGTAAGTTTATTTTCCCTGAATAATGTGATACGTTTATGAATTTTTTTACTGATTATTTTCTGATATATATATATATATATATATATATATATATATATATATATATGTTTATTTATTTGTCTTTGTAAATAAAGAAATGAGTTTGTCTTATTGTAATTTACATGAATAAATTATTAAAACTAAACAATAATAAATTAATTTTATTAAATAAAATGAATTTGTTAGAAAATATACAACGTTATTCATTCTAAAATATTAATATTTGAAATGTTACAGAGTCTATATACGTAAATAAATAGGTAATGATTTCTTAAAGTACATTAAACAATTTTGCAAATGAAACATTTGATCGTTATTTTATTAGACACACATATAATATGTGTGTATATAATATATATATATATATATATATATATATATATATATATATATGTATATATGAATTTATATACATATGTATAAATTGATGCAAGTATCGTAACTCCACCCCATCAAATATTCATGACGAAGAGTGTGATTTTGTCACGTGGCTTGAAAACGTTACTAACGTTTGCCGTTACCAACGCCTTACTTAGACATCAATAAATTATTGATATCATTAAACAGTAATCAGAGTATGAAGTAAATGTGACACTGACAAGAATGAAATCAACTAGAAATCTTATTTGATTTACTGTTTTTTTATATATCATATTAAGATATATGTATATGATTAGTTATTTATAAAAAAAGTCTAAAAATTAAATACTTTTTAGATATTTTATATTCTCTTTTTAATTAATATAAAAATAAATATATATATTGGAATATAAAACATTAAATAAAATGTAAACATGCTAAAAATTTAGTTAAATATCAGTAGTAACTTTAATAGCACGCAAATTACTTTTTACTAGGAAAAATATAATTCTTGGTTTCAAAGAATAACTTTTTACTACAAACCGTTCATTTTAGTACAGTATTTCTTATGCTTGCGACGTCAAAAATGAACATTTGTGATAAGAATGTTGGCAGCTGTATGAAACACAGCTGTTACTAACGCCTAAACCTGGATATGATGGTTTTAAAAAAGCATTTAAAATAAGATATGACGACTAAGTTTTATTTGTTTTTTTGATATTATATAAATACATATAATATAATGAGATATTCACTCATTTCTGTACGTTAATTTGACCAAATTGCGATTAAAATTCTTTGAAGTATTTATAATTAAAGATTTTTTTTATAAAAATAATTTCATTCAAGAAATAGTATATATGAATTTTTAATGAATATATCATATATATAAATAATATATTGTAGGAAAATATATAGCTTTTGTAAAAGAATTTATATTGATAATAGAAATATTACTAAGAATATGTTCTTAAATTAATTATATATTATTTACTTCAATAAATAATAACAGTATACAAGTAGTAAGTCTATCAACTATTTTTTTATTGAAAAAAAAATTAATAAAAATCGAATGATTAATATCTTACCACAAATACAAATGTATAATTTCGACAAAAAATAATTATTCATAATCAGTATTTGTTGTTTTTCTTTTTTTAAAGTAAAACGCACACATATGTTATAAAAAATTGTTTGTTTCGTTTTTCTAAAATTTGTTATAATTTCTATTATTAAAAATATTCACAGACAAACTAATAAAATAAATAAGAAAAAATCAAATAAAAAAGTTGTTAATATTATATAAAAAATTAAAATGATAATTTTTCGAATTTTTATTATTATATTCAATAAAATATTATTTGTTCATATATTTATATTCATATTTATTTATATGTATTTGTACGTGTGTATATAAACTATTCACTATTATACTTGTACATTAAAACTTGTTAATAATGAGAGTGTTGTTCACGACAGGTATAACATCGTAAGCCGTGATCAATTTCGTCTTATCACGATTTTGCGGATGATTTGCCTCATTATTTCAAATGAAAAGACTCGTTATACTAACGCTATTGCATGGTTCTCGATTCAGTTGAATGCAAAAACCATTTACATGCAATATACAAATTTGTTACTTATTTAAACATACTTGACTTATATTCTTCATTTACTTATAGAAATGATTCAAGAATCGTACCTTTTTTCATTTATTAAATAATTTATTATTCTTTGAACTTTCATTGCAAATTAAATTGTACTTTGTCATTATTCATTATATGTAGTCAATATTAAAATTGCTTTGATCAAATTTTTCTTTGACAACGTTACTTTATTAAATATGTAACAAATTATTCGTAATGTATTTGAACATAACTTCATTTATTATCAATGATAAATACTTAAATAGATTTACATCTTCAAAAGATTTACTTTTAACGAATTATTACTGAAAGTGAATTGGTTTTACGATTTTTCTTGGAATTAAAAATAACGTAATCAATTTTAAAATTCGTGATATATTTTTTTTTAAAAAAACTATAGACTATTATTTTACTTACACCAATTGACAAATATTTTAAATTCATATATATATATTTTAAAAAGTAAAAAAGATGTATTTTATAAAAATTGAGTTAAAAAAAATATTTTCCATTTTGTTCTAATTATGAAAAATAACTTATTTAAATCAAATAAACGAATATCAATCTGAATTTCTCCTCAGCTATATCCAATTAGCTAAATTTAGTATCAATTCAAATTCATAATAAAAAAATGTGTATTATCATCAGTTCTGATGGTAATACACACTTTTTGAATCAGTTGTTATAAAATGATATGAAAAAATGTTTTTATATAAAATATGATTTAAATATCTGAAATATAATAATGGTATTTATATTAAAAGAATGAGAATTTTGAAAAATATATTATACTTAAATCAGTACTATATTTTATTTTATTTAATACTTTTTATGTATTGTAAAATGGAATGAAAAGCCAAATGGAAAATGATATTATTTTTTATTTTTTGTACTGAATCATATTATTTTCGGTCTTACCTTTTATGATTTTTTTATGAATTATTTATGAATTAAAGTTTATTTCCTTTTAACATAAATTTATTAAACCAAAATCTTAGTATTCACTTAACAGAAATTATTTGCATAATTTAATTTTATTGCCCATGAAAACACAATGTGTAATTTAGTTTACGTCGAATTAATGTGCATATATACATACATACGTACATACATACATATATATATATATATAGATATATATATATATATATATATATATGAACATGCATTTTAATATAGTGGAAGAAAATGTAAATTGTATTTACTGTGTATCAAAATAAAAATAATATAAATGTATCAAGCACAGTGCATGAATAAAAATTCAAAGGATTTAATCTATCGTAGTTCATTAAGAATTACAACCTAGTTCCTCGCACACCCCACGGGTATAGTCTCCTGTAATTAACATGCTGATACATTGGTGTACATAACAGTGCCATGTACACACAACGAACATCAGACTCAGACAACCCTAGTGGAGCGTCATTAAATTCCTACAAATGAATGCTCCTAGCAATATCTACTCGAGATTCATATTTTACGCGAATGGATTTGTTAAAACACATGATAAAACACTGTCACAACCGTTGACATATTTGTTCATACATTTCTTTTATTTATACTTTTAAATGTTATAGATATAGATCATTCTGTATTATACGTTCGAAATTATAAGTTTGACTTTGTTTTATATATCATTTAGTTGCTGTATCATTAGAAAATTTAATAAATATTTTAATGTGATTGTTTTTTTTCTATACGATACACATTTTTTACTATATTTAATTATATTATTCAAATAAACATATATAAATAATTTCCAAACAATATAGTTGAATTAAATTACAAAATATTGAATAAAAATTATAGGTAGTGAATTATGAATGTGGAAACTTTATATAATTAACAATTTATAGAAGTATATAATTTATTATTTAAAATATTGTAATTATTAAAAAAATATGTTTAAATTTTCTATATATTTCAATAATTTACAAAATGAAAATAAAATTGTATTTATCTCAATATTATTCGAACTTATTTCATCTAATATACATTTATTTATCATATTTTCCTAATAAAATAAATTTGACTTTTTTATTAGATGATATTCATTACAATGATTAAAAATAATTGATATCTATATTTTTAATTGAACAAAATATTATCAAATTATTTTCTTATAAATCTTTATAATGAAATCATGTTTGAAATTGTAAACATATTTTCATTTCTCATCATATCCAGATGAACTCAAAACAATTAAACAAACAAGTCAAAAAATTGATTTTATGGTTAACTACAAAAAGTAATATATAATGAATTTGTAGATAAGGAAAAAATAATTGAATATAATTAAAATAGACTAATTAAAAACTATTGTATTTAGGGAAAGTCTAACAGAAAAAAAATTATAGATAAATTAAATAAAGAAAAAAGGGTTCTTTTAAATAGTTTTGTTATGAAATGAAATATTCCTTTATGGTTGAAGAAAAATTTTTATCAAAATTAGTCTTAAATACCAGAATAATTCAGCAACTCCAGGCAATACAAAAAATCATGTTAGAAATAATACATAAAGATTAAAACAGAAATGAGTAAATAGTAAAAAAAAGTAATAGATATTGTATCAAAAGTAAAAATTTTAAAATTAAAATAACCTGACCATATAGCTGTTTGAAAAATATTCCCTGATTTGAAGAAAATATTTTTAATTTTAATACTAAATCAAACAGTTATTTAATGAAGTGAATTGAAATAAAATCGATTTGATTAATAATCCCAATTTATTAATATTTTATTCCTATTCTTTTACCTGTGATATAATTTTGGCTTGAAGACATCTTGAAATATTATAGTAACTGTATTTGTAAATACATATTAATTATATTACAAGTATAATTCGAAATTCGATCTGAAATATGTTTCGAAAATAACAATTTAACGATGTGATTAATTATAATATATTGGAATTTTCACCACTGTATAAAAAAAATGTATTATACATGCAAACACGTATTCTAACACTTTTGTTGCCTCGTAAAACAGCAGGATTATATGAATTTACTACTATCGTTAATCAAATATTACAGACAATAAATTACTTACTTGATATATTCAGAGAAACATTTAAAATTTATTGTTTTTTATACTTTTTTTTATTATTGTAGAAGACCATAAAAGTGAACATTCGTTTACAATGACAAATTGTTTCCATTCTGATATGATAACAATTAGAAATATATATATATATATATATATATATATATATATATATATATATATAATATAGTTATTTTATAAAATAATCTTAACAAATGTAAATCATTTATTCTCTCTTTACGAAAAATAATCTAGATTATTTACACATTTACGTAGTGAGTGTAGTATTTGTCATAAGAGTATGTTATTAGTTTGTGAACTGAAAATAATGTTTATTTATTTGTATTTTAGACAACATTTTAATTAATGCATGTTTAAAAATGTGGTTTTCTACGAAACTGAATTCAGAACAGTAAATGTTAAGATATGAATGATCTTTCTACATGAAATTAATTAAAATATGTGGTTTAGATAACGAATTTATTTCATAATAATAAAAGAAATAATTTCAAAATTTCTCTAATTTGTATATTATTATCATCTTTATTTAATTACTACTCCAGTTATAATTCTAAATAAAATATCTTATTTAAATATTTATTTTAAATATAATTTAATTTTAAAAATGTGTTACTTTATAATACAGTACAAATTTTGTCCTTTTTTATTAATTAAATACATTTTATTAAAATGGAATGATTTATAATTTTCTCTAAATATTTCTAATGAAAAAAATAATGATTTTTTTATAAATAAAAAGAAATTATTTTCTAAATATTCCATGAACAATTAATAAACAATACAATCAAATATTAATAATTATATTAAAATTAAATGATTTCAACATTTTACTTTCAAAAATTTCAATCTTTTTTGTTTCTACATTGTTTTGACAGAATTATATTCATGTCGAGAATTTTATTTAAACTCAAAATATTCACACACAAATTTAACATTTCTAAACTAATTTGTTGAACGACGAACAAAGCGAAATTTAATCTGAAAAGGTTTTGTGTCAATAAATCTTTCGTTTTCAGTGCATGTACCCATTACAACTAATTTCAAATGTAAAGAATTTTTGTATTTTAATTAGACTTATACGCGAGCAATAAAAATAAGTTTATTTATAAGATTTAATTATTTTTTAAGTACACAATTATTACATTAAACTTTATATATTAAAATTTAAACTTTATGTATTACTAACACTTCAGTTTTAATTACATATCAAATCAACCTCTATATCCTCAACTAGATGAAGGCTTCTGTCAAAACTTTCCACTTCCAGCCATTCTAGAACTTTTTTATTTTTATTTAGATCAATTTTCTAATGTCTCTATCTCATCTATACATAGATCTCTTCTCTATCTCTTTTTTGAGTTACCAATCAATAATTTCTCTTGAACGTCAATAGTCTTTTTTTCTTACTGTATAATTAATCCATTTCCATTTTAGACTCCTATTTTTTACACACACACACACACACACACACACATATATATATATATATATATATATATATATATATATATTAAATAATTATATTAAATTTTGTCAACTTCTTTAAAATAGCAAAAACATACAATAATAATAAATGTATATTTTCAACAACTAGCAAATATTTTAATAAATATGAACTTATTAAACAGACTTTTTGAACAAATTATAACTCCAATATTCAGTGAAACATGAATTAATTTATTATGCAGAACATTTAACGTTTTGTTTAAACAACAAACGCCATCTGTTCATCAACATAAGCCAGATCAGTTATTTTATGTTCAACTAAATAATAGTTAAATTTTCAATGTTGCTACTCCAATATTACCACTGTTTTCTAAATGATTTCTGTTTGTAATTTGTACCTAAATAATTTATGTTTCAGTTAACTAACAGTTGTATATTCAAACTCGATAATAGTTTAGAATTAATTTATATTTAAACATTAGTTTTCATAGATTGGAATGAGTTTGAATTAGATTTATTTACATAAATAATAACATTTAAAAATGAATTCGTAACATGAAGTTTTAAAAAAATATAAAGAAAAAAATTTAAAAATATTTCAAAAATTATTAACGAACAAAATGTAAGGATAATAAAATTAATCTGTAATAAGAATTAATTTAATGTGTATGGTAACAAGTGTAAAGTGATATACCTGGCTGTTTTTTTAATATCTAACACATTAAACTAATGAAATATCAGAAATTAAAAAGATACACTTAATTTTTCCATGAACTTTATATAAAAATGTGAAACAAAAAATCTCTTACCGTTATACGGTTATTCATCTTCAAGGAACTGTATAAATGATAAAGGTTAATAATATCAGTGGGTCATAGAATAATTTGTTCATTTTTTCGACACATTAAACCAGATCTCGTAAAATAAAAATCCCATTTTCATAATTTTCAATTACTGAAATACTTTTTCGTCGGTGGTCGTACTCAATTTATCACACTTTATTTAAAAACTCGAGCTGCTTCCTAGTCTCGCTCTACCGACCTGCCATCATTGTAAATTATTGTGTAATTAGTGAAAAGTACGTCTGTCAAATTAAAAAAACCATCATTATTTCTTATTATGTATTCTGCGAGGGAAACAAAACATTTTTCCATTAATTTGCATTTGTCACAGCGTGCCATGACTGTACAATTTTTTAAATGAGAAATGTATTTATTTCTCTAAATTTCTTTCGTGCACGTTTCATATTTTTTCAATAAATATTCTCAACGGTCTTAATCAATTATCTTATTTGAAAAGTGTGTTTTTAATAAAACCGTCTCGTCAACACTCATTGTTAACGATAAATTAATTATAAAGTCGTATATCATTCTGTTTTCTTTTTTCAACAGAAAAGAAAATACACCGATGCAATAAATAAATATCAAGAAATCCATAATCATGTCAAAAATATATTTTTTTATTATTAGAATAGACTGACCAATGAAAATTGTACAATAATTTATTTTCTTTTATTTTTAAACATGCAAATTTATATAATATACATACATATAGAATATTAATTAAAATAAGAATTGTTCCAGGAGTCATTATTTTTATTTTGAATTCGAAAATATTTTTTAACTATTTTATTAATAATATATTTATTAAAATAACCTTTGTATTAAATACAACAAACATTTATGCATCGAAAATAAAAACTTATGAATATTTCATGTTAAGAAATATAATTTAATATTTAATAAATTTGAATAAAAAAATACTTTTTAATAAAATTATCGTTTACGTTTGTATCGAAAATAATTATTCAATTTCATATAATCAATATAAAATTAAGTTATTTCGTTTACGTTAACAAAATCTCATTAAAATTCTATAACAGACGTTCGACTTCTTCAGGAAATGGTAAAACAGTTTCTTTAAATTCGTGAATATAAGCTATTAGTACCATTATGTTCAGATTTTCTTTACATTTTTAATCAGCAATAAAATTATAGACATATATATATATTGTAATGTTATATTGTGAAAGTAGAAATTCAAATAAATATTCACAAATTAGCTAAATTATTCAAAAGTATTTCAAAAATTACACATACACAGAAAATATAATAAATTTATCGAAGCAAGTTGAAACTTTTCATATTTACTTATAGAGTGTTAAATGTGAATCGAATTTACATGAAGAAATAAATTAGTATGTGCATGTGAATTATTAACAAGGAACAAGTTGAATTTATGGTGCGAAATCTTATCTAATTGCTTTGTTGTTGCCGGAAATAATTAATTACGATTACGCAAAATAAAAATATAGTCGTGACATATTCATATAATGTCCAATTTTTAAATCACTCGTAGGGGCGAGTGGACCGTGACCTCAGTTTGATTTACGCTCTACTGCCAGGCAAGGTCGAGGGAAATGAGTTATTTAATGAAATTTATAGTTTTTCTTTCTTCTAATTTACATAAAACCTGTAGGTGTTTGCAAACCAAAATAAGGAATTCCGGAATTGCGGAATTCGTATTATTTACGGAACTAGCACTTGTATATACCCGTACAGTTATGTTTTTCTTTTTAAAACTTGGTCTTGTATTTAAATTATAAGTTTCGACTAGCTACAATAAATAAAAAAACTTAATGTTGTTCACTTCACAAGACACGTAGATTTCTTTAAAAATTTTATAACGACTTATACTACTTCTATATTTTTATGTAAATATATACATTTTATCTTATTTATAATCTAAACGAACAATTTCGAAAATAATTATTAAAAATAATTTTAAACTTTTAAAAATATACTTTAATTTTATTAATGTATATTAGTTTTATTTAAATGAAACGTATATTAATTCTGAAATGTAAATTAGTTTTATTTAAAATTAGCTTAAATTTCAGTTTCAATTAATATTGGTTTATATTTCAATTCAGATAAACTATCCAATCATACAAATCATTAACCAGTCGGTTTTACTGTTGCGTGACTGGATTTATTATCACGATGACTTCAATTACAAGTAATAATTAATATTTGCAGTATTTAATTATTTATAGATTAATACTCCACAAATTCATACTTGTATAACTGTCGAGAAGGAGTAAACCCCGAATAAAAAAAAAAATAAATATATACATATATATATATATATATATATATATTATATATGTGTGTGTGTGTGTGAAAGATAAAAAGATATGTGTCTATATTTTCATTTCTATTTACCAAATAAATAACTACACTCAGAAAAACAAATAATTTCACAAAGTTTAACTACATGTCTATTTCGCAATTTTTTATATGAAAAACTCACAAGAAAAAAATATTTTCTTGTATAATTATAACTGAAATATAATCGAATATTTAATTATTCATTTTTCTCTTTATTTATTTAATTTAAAATATTTTTTCTCTCCTTGTCTATTTTATAATTATACATAAATTGACTAACCCAAATAAAACTAAATAATTTTAAAAAGTAATAAATGATATTAAGCAAGTAAATGTATGTCTAAATCCTTTAATGTCATTTAGGACACCCTATATATATATATATATATATATATTGTCATTATTATTAACCTCTTTTTACCCACTATTAGATAAAGACCTCGCACAAAACCTTTCAATTCTAGGAATTCAACCCATTTTTCTGCCAAAAAAATTAATTTCTTTTAAAAAAAATTATTATTATTTTCTTAACCCATCTATCCATAAAATTATTTTTAAGCCTTTTTATATTTTTATATTTGAGCATTTCTATTACTCAATAATAGCCATTTAATAATAACCATTTTTTTAAAAAAAAAACTCACTTTTGTTATAATGTCCTTAATTTTTCTTAGCTTTTTAATCTTTGCACTAATCTTATCCACTCATTAACCTCTTAGTAACATGTTATTTTGTAACATTTTTAACATGTTATTTTCTTACTTCTCTGTATTGTCCGTGCTGGTTAAATTATAATAACATAAAACCTATGTTTCACTGCAATAAATGACAAGTAAAATGCATTTATAAAAAAAAATATCTTCAATATGGATATTTATATAGAGTGATCAAAATGAGACTGAAGGATGTAAACTAGGACATCCTCCAGTCTCATTTGAATCCTCCTATATATATATATATATATATATATATATATATATATATATATATATATATATATATATATTACATCTATTTAACACATTTTATATGTTTTAATCTTATAATTTAATTATAAAAATATTTAACTATAATTTAAATTAAAAATAATATTAAAATTTTTAAAACATTTGTTTGGAATACAAAATTAACCATTTTATCATTTTTTTTTATTTCACGATCATAAAACCCATTATGAAAATTAATAATTAACAACGAACTGAGAATGAAAATTTTGCATACAGAATAAATCTTATTCTAACAGAAATATAACTTGCATAAACTACAACTAAGAGACTTTGCACAAACATCACAACCACTCGAACGGCAAGTCTGAAAGACAAATATAAACAGTACATGAAGTATTTTCAAGTACCAGCCTCGGAAACAAAATTGCAGATTTCAAATTAAAATTGTCATGACGGCGATCGTATAGCAGCGAACGCTGCCGTTTGGTCGACTACGATTTAATTTCATGCAACACCTGTTCCCGGAATGAACACTTTCCACGCACTTAATTAAATTTAATTTATACGTTTGGGCCGTGTACCTACATCATTAAGTCATTTAGATAACGCCTTGAGACGCCGCGGCGAACCCGACCGATAGGCCCGAGCCCGACAGCAGCCTGTCAGATCGTTGTAACGTCGTGTATTCCATTATTATTATATAATAATTATTAGAGCCAACGGATTGACCGTAATTAATCGTCTAGATTTTGATCGCCTTAGCGTGCTTAACGAGACCATAAACCTTGAATAATTTTTTTTCTAGCTGAACTTGCGGTAGGATCACAAAACATAATTATTGATATATAATAAATTTGTAGAATAGAATATTTACGTATAATTAAATTCTCTCAAAAAATACATATACTAACTACTCATAAAATTATTAATAAAAACTGAAACAAAAATCTTAATTAGTCCCCGGAGCAGAATGTTAATTCTTTAAAAATGTCTTTAAACATATCTGTTAAGAGATCTTATTTACTATTCACTTTGAACACTCTTTTCCAAATTCTGTTCTAATTTCATAACGCAAGATCTTATAATGGTATGATTATGGAAATCTACATCAGCAAATAAAATTAAGAATAGGAAATTATTTAACAATTTTATAAAATCTTGTAGTGTAAAAATGTCATTTGTCTAAACTATTATTTATAAATGAATTTTCAATCAAATAGAAAAAGAGTGAGGAATTTTTTATACGTTAACTTAATGGATAAAAAATTATCATACAATTCCTTAATTAAAGAATTGACTAAATAAAAATAGCTAGATTATTTAGTTAAGATAAGACATAATTAATATAGTAATATAAAAAATAAAAATAATTCATTAGTAAATACAAATATTTATTTGATTTGCAAAAGATTAATCTTTCATATGTTTTTCAATTTTTGCAACTAAATGACTTAGGATAAATATTGTATCAATTAGACAAATTAACTAAAAAAATTAACAAATTTATCTAATGGAAATAAAACTGTTCTTATTAAATCGAAAAATTCAATATATACCCAAAAACTTGCAATAAAATGAAATTTGGGTTGAACTAAGTCTCTAAAATGTATAAATCTATATTTTACAAAGATTATTATTATAAAGTAATATCAATAGAAATACCTCAAGTTGTGGTTTGTGTATAGATCTGAGAACCTCATCTCGTAAAAAATATAACTATCACGAAATTCTGACACAAAAATCCCTAGCATTGTTAGAAAGGCCAAGGTTCTACAAGGGCTACTGCACTAATAATGATCATGAAGTTGAATATCACTAAAAAATATAAATCTTTAAAAAAGTTAAAGATTATTTATCTTTTTTTAATAAAAAAAACTTAACAATTTTCACGTTAAAAGCTTATGAATGCTATTAGAATAAAATAATTATTTTTATAAAAAATATTTAAACATAATTGTTTAGACACTTTAATCATACAAGTTAATACACACACATGTATAAATTTATAGTAAACTTACTGAAAATCATAAGAAAATAATTTTTTTTTAATATTATTATTTGTATTTCAAATATTTTTCGATATATAAATTATAATGTATTTTATAAATTTATTATTACTCAAGTTTTAAATATTTATCCATAAATAATTAATTTATTTCTAATATATTAATAATAAATTATTTTGAAGATTAATATTACATTATAAATATTTAACTATACTGCAAATACCGCTTCCAGAAAAAATACAACAAAATCCATAAATCGCTAAAAGTCGATTAGAAATAATTTATTTAACAAAATTTGACGTGAAGAAGTTAATAAAAATTCAAGTAATCTTTTTTGGAAAATCAAATTAATAATTATTGTACCTTAATAATTAATTTTATATATTATTGTAGAATTAATATAATTGTTATTGGAAATAAAAAAAATATCACCAAATTAATTGAATACATTTATGCAATTTATGTAACATATTTGCATTGTTTTTATCAATATTTAACAATTAAAAATATATAAATCATGAATTCATTGAAATTTAATTACATTATTACTACCTTTAAATAGCTTTTATATTCAAATGAAAAATTATTTAATTACCAAAAAATTATCAAATATATTAACATCGGAATATGTTTAATGCCTGATTATAATGAATAATTAATTATAATAAACCACAAACATAAAGTTATATCATAAAATATTAATTAATTAAATATTTACATAGATATAAAAAATAGTTGAAACAATTATTTTCATTTTAATTAGTTTCATTTTCAACTATTTAATATTTATCGTTTGTAAATTGTCAGGAAAAACACATACGAACATATAAAACGTATTTTTACAGAGTTAACTCTACTCAGTGAGTAAATACGGGCAGTTTCATTATAATGCACCAATTTTCCGCTTGATAACACATCTGTATCAATTAAATACTAACAGAAAAATATAGAAAATGAAATTTAAGTTTAATTCCGATATTTTTTTATTTTAAAATATAAAGTTATCTCCATTAGTGAAAATACTAGTCACTAAATTAAAATCTATATCGTTTTTATGAAATTATATTTTTTTAAAACAGAACTGAAATCAATCAAATATTACAAATCAATTTCCATTCGTTTCCTTTTCAATAATTCTCATTTTCAAATAACTGATATAATGTTTGTAGTATCAAACTATTTTTAACGTAGATTTTTGTTGGACCTAAAATAACGATACGCTTGTTTTCAAATTGAAAATAACACAAGCTTTTATAAAGCTTTTAATCTTTATACGTGTATATATGTATATATATATATATATATATATATATATATATATATATATATATTAGTATTTTAATTTTTAAAATCTACAAATATAATATTCTATAAGGTATTAAATTTTAATCAACGTTATATAAAACTTAATATTAAATGTACTTACAACTCAATGGTATTTTTTTTATGTTTCTTTATTTAATGTAACAAGAAATGATTTTCTCATCATTGTTATATTCATGTCTAGGACTCTTATCCTGCAGATCTATAAATTGTGACAAGTAAGCTTAAGGCTTTTGTTTCATAAAATTATTGATCAGATTACAGGTCAGAATAGTTTATGTTAGTTTGAAAATTACTCGAGACAGATATACGAAGATTAAAGGCGTCGTCTTACAAGTTCATAATAATTCCTTAGATTTCAAAGAAGTTATTTATGACATCTAATGTTCGTTATGTGAATAGTGTATATAAGATACTATTAAATTAAAAAATAATCATTTCTATTCAACACTTGTTATAGCATCTATGATAAATATTAAAATTAAAGCCTAATATCAATAATAGTGAAGTATTTTATTTTTGTCTGAAGGTTTAAAAAATTATTAAATACATTTTATTTTAATTTTTTTATTCTTCATTATTACAATATATATTTCTCAATGATATATACTAACTATTAAAATCTTAGAGACAAATTTAGACTCGAAATGATAAAAAAATGTACATTTACATTAAATAGAAATTGTATTTTATTTAAAATACTAATTAAAATTTCTTAATGAGTTTATTATATTTTATAAATGTCATTAATTTTTATTACATACATCAAACAAAAATATCAAATAAAATATTTTACCTAATTTGGTTTTTTATAAATTATACAATAAATAAAAACCTTATAAAAATATTCAATATTTTATTTTATTTATAAATTTAAAAGAAATATAAATTTATACACGCCTTACTATACACTATCATGTAAATAATAATGAATATATATATATATATATATATATATATATATATATGTATGTATGTATGTATATGTCTTTATTCATGCATGGTTATGTGAGTTTACTGGTAAATTTATCTTATACAAACTAATAAACTCAAACTGAAATCCATGTAACCATCCATCTGTTCTCAGAGCAGCGAAACATATCTGAAATAACAGATGTTGCCAAAATCATTTAAATTTATGAAACATTCACAAACGTTATTGGACCCTTCATTTACATGTTCGTTAATATCATAGTGCTTTCCCCACTATTTTAACAAACATTTATAAAGTTTACACTAAATCATGTTGAAATTAAGAAACAGTTCAGTTATTCGTTTAGGGTGTAAAACATTTATTTAGTTAAAAAGTCAACATAAAATTAATAATCTCTTTCTATAAATATATTTATAATTACTTTTTTAATTTCCGGCTGTCATTTTTGTTTCATTCAATTAAGAATTTTTTTAATAAAAAATATTTATATATATATATATATAATAGACATTTGAGGTAAAAATTAATATTATATTTATAAAAAAATATATATAATCAATATATTTTTGAATAAAATGTCTGTAAAAAGTAGAAAAAATGTAAATATTTAAAACGGAACATATGTAATTAAAATAAATACCCATATGTGTACATTTAATATTACCAAAACTGACATATATGATTTTCGTCAATATTCTGTCGAATTTTAGTAAAACGATAAATGACTACCCATCAGTGAAAACATATTATCTTCAATTTTTTTGTACAATGCAACAAATCCCAGTGTAATATTTCGTTGTCAAGTAAGCAAAAATACCTGCCAACTGTACCTAATCTGTCTGAATTGGATTACTTGATTCCAACTGTCAACCTGAATCGTGTCATTAAATTCGAATAGGAAGGATAAAAAGACCCCGACACAATATTTATACCGGAAACGAGATCGACAACAAAACGAAAATGCGGGTGGTACGAAAACAGTTATCACTTCCTATATAGATTGGAATTCATGTTTGGTACGTGAATATTTCTTAAAAAAAATTATTATATACACACACATACATACATATATATATATATATATACTATTTTAAAATGAAATATAGAAATTAATTACATTTCACTTTTTCATAACACTGCTCTTAAAAACACTTCTTAGTATATAGTACTATTATTTCTACAATAACTACCAGTCATAAAAATTGTAATTCGTATGATATAAGAGAATTATGATTGTTTTTAATGAAAAAATATTTTCTTTAATCAAAATGATTATTTCGTTGAAAAAATCAATTTCTTTATAAAATATATCCATATTACACACATAACTCAAAGTTTGTTAATATTTCTCGAATTTTATTTAAGCTAAATAAATAAAATTTTGGTTTCATTTATATATATATATATATATATATATATATATATATATATATAATTATACTAAAAAGCTCAACGATGAAATATCGCTTCATAAATACTTCTATCATCATCCATATGCAAAAATGTTGTAAATATGTAAACATATGCATGATAAATCCGAACGCGTTTGTGTAGATTAATAATTGAATAAATATTAACACTTCTGTTCACATATATTACGAACACATTTTACAGAAATGATAAATTATCATTCAATCATGATGAGTTGTAAAAAAAAACAGTTCGTTTATTATACGATTGCTAAATGATTAAAAACCTTTTCACATTAATTATTATGTGGAAAATGTGATTAAAAATTATCAATAAAATGCATTTTATTTTATTTAAATTACAAATAGACAATACATACATACATATATATATATATATATATATATATATATGTATATATATATATATGTATGTATGTATTTACACAATGGAATCCAAATCAGAATCAACTTTTTACTTAACTACTCTCATTACAATCGAATTACTTACAAAAATAATAACAACGAAATATTTTATTTATATTTGTTATCAATAAATTCGTTAAGAATGAGCAAAAGACAAAATATTAGAAAATTTCTTATATATCATATTTTTAATAATATTTATATTATCAAAAATAATATTTTTTTAGAAATATTTATATTCATATCTATTAAGTTACATTATAATTTACTAAGATCAATTTTACTCCTCCTCCTCTGTTTATATATCCAAATTAAAGTAGCTCAAAGTACTCAATAAAAATATTATCTACAGTGCTCTTTTGCATATTAATCTTTCTGAAGAATGCATAAGTGTTAAAAGAATATTTCCAAAAAAAGAGAAAGTGATTGTTAAAATTTTGAATAGAAAATTTTCGATTAGAGATGGAACAGAAGATTTTAAGTAAAATTGATATTTAAATCTATATATTATTAGTTGACTAAAAGAAATTTTAATAGAAATTAAATGAACAAATAAATAATAATATTAACAAAATCATTTAAACAATTTTAAAAATGTAATTCAGAGAAATTTAATAATAATAAATCTTAATTAAAAGTCTTTATAATAGATTAAAACAAAAAAGGTATTATATATAAATCATTCTTGCAATACAAAAATCAAAATGAAACAAGCTGTCTTTTATACAATTATAAAATTTATGTATACAAAAAATTATTAAAATAAATATTTTTCAATTTGTTACCTACAAATTGCTCATAAAAAAAAATTGACTTGCAAAGTGCAATACTAAATATCAGAATCCGTTTACAAAACTACTAATCTCATATTGTATTTACAAAGATAAACAATCGTCTAAAATTAATACATTTATTGTAATCAATTATCAAATTAATAAAAAGTAGAACAATCATTGTTTGTAAACTCGATCAGTGTTTATATCTATTCTAAATATACAATTGTATGATATATTTGGTTGGGTGTTCAGGTACACGTACGTCCATCTACCTGGTTGTTGTGTAACTAAACTTAATTAGATATCCCGAGGGAATGACCGTGATTACATTTTGATGTACATAGTGAAGGTATTGCATACGAATAACCATAGCTATAGCTTACTGCATTACGTCCCTATGTATTGTAGTTCATATATATATGCATACATATATATATATATATATATATATATATATGGCCGTTGTGGGTAGAAGGTCGTTTTGTTTGTTGGCTGCTGAGTTTAATTTACACTGTCGTTTTGTCAACATAGAATAGCTGATGTTCTGATTGCGTCAGAATACTGATATACTAAATGAAAAATTATCTATTCGTGATACACTATACAGGTTTCAACTTATAATTTTCGAATTGTTTACTTGATCTATCCATATATTTTAAATTTTATCAACTTTGTAATATAAATACAAAAACAATTTCACTTTTCTTCATGTACACAATTATATATCTCAAAATATCAATTTTACATAAACAATTATAAATTTCTTTACAATATATTACAAGATAAGAAAAAAAAATTATAGTGATCTTAGTTATCTTTAAGAAATTCAAAATTATTTTTCATATACTCAGATATTTTGAAAATATTACTATTACTCCTCAATGATACAGTCATTAGCCTCTCTAACAATGCTTACTCAGTAAAACTTTTTTTTGCATTAAGTTCGATAACAAATGTTTTTTTACGAAATAGGATTGTTAACCTCATGCCCAACCCTTAACTTGGAGGAGATTTCAAATCGGAGATTGAACGTAATCTTCCATGTAACAGTCGTCGATGCGATTTTAAAAATATTTTTCTTAATATATACGTTTTTTTTACTAAATAAGCATCATATTTGATAAACTATCTATAAAAATATTGATTCTATTAAAAAATATTTACTGTTAAATAAATACTTTTAAAAAATATTTACTATTTTTTTCTGTTAAATATATATTTTTTTGAAAGTAATAAAATTAAATTCACCTTGTTTGTGATATTAATTCTGTATCTGTTAAAAACAGTGCAAACTTTAAAATATGTTTTTGTAGATTATTATATTAACTGTGATATTAAATATAAACAAATAACAATAATTGTTAAGTAGAACGAATTTATCAAATCAGCCAAAGAAACCAAAATTAATAAATAAATATAATAGTAAAAAAAAAAACACCTAAAAACTGACTAGTTATTTAAATACATCAACTATATTCGATTTACATTTAAAAGTTACATTTTAAAATATCATAGTTCTTTGATTATGTTTGTGATTTTTTCAGTTAAAAATATTTAAATAATAAAAATAAAAGTATAAAAATTAAAATTAATAATTTCTTTTCTACATTAAAAATACCAAGTAATACCAATATACGTGTATATATATATATATATATATATTTATATATATATATGTGTGTGTGTGTGTGTGTGTGTGTGTGTATGTATATATATATATATATATATATATATATATATATATATATATATTACAATTTTACACGTTTCAGTACGAGTAATAATTTACCCTAATTTACATAAGTTATTGTTGTTATTGATGTAGACAGAAAAGGTTTTCTATGCTTGACTGAAGGGTTTTAGTTAGTTCAACAACTCAACAGACGATTACTACTAGTTTATGATTAATTTTGAATTCTAATGCTCTCTTTAACAAAATGTAAATTTAATATCAGAATACATTTGCACTATTGTGTTCTGCATGTAAAACAATAACGAATTATTTATTTTCAAATAACAATTATTTAATATATTATCAAAGTTAATAAAATATTTACAACCGAGTTTCATTTTGTACTTTTTTTAAAAAAATATACAATTTATTAAGCTTAGTATATTGTATCAAAGTAAACATAACTGTGTTTTAAAAGTAAATAAAAATATTTTTTATTTAAAGAATTATTATTACCATCAAGAATATACACATATCACAATGGATTATTTGAACATAAAGCTTTTTAGTGAATTAAACAAACAAAAAAAATAGAGATTTTAATTAACAGATATGAAAAGTTAAACATTATTTCTCTTATATCCATTTTAATCGCTACGGTAAAAGTTTTCAACAAAATGTTTATTATATGGTATTAGCAAATACAGATATATATTTTTTTAGTAAATTTCTTTTACTTAATAAATTATTTTATAGTAATTAACTTTACATTTCACTGAATTGAAATTTTATAAACATTTTTTAATTAACGAGAAATTTTGGAACTTTATATAGAGTTTAATTAAATATCGTGTTTGCTATATATATATATATATATATATATATATATATATATATATATATATATATATATATCAACATTACCTTTTTTCTAACCTACATTTACTACTGGATGATGTTCGATATATGTTTTAAAATCTTTTTTTAACTTAGACAGCGATTTAAACATTTTTGAATAAAGAAAATTCAAAATTCAAGCACATTAAAAGATTGAACTCTCATCAAATTGTTTTTATAGCTTCTCAATTGAATTTTTAATGGATTATTATATCTGCTATAGAAAGAAGAACTTTAAAATGTCAACATAATTAATCTCCAGCTGTTTTTTAAAGTTTTCAATCCGAGCTACTCTGTACCATAGATCTATCTTAAATTTCTTTTTAAAATAACTCAGCAACTTTTTTCTGTATTCATTCTGTTTCATATTTTTATTACCAAATATAGATCTCATACACTTAAACAGTATTCAATCAAATATCCCACTATTGTAAAATAAGTTTTTTACTCAATTAAAATATTATATTTTTTAATTGTTCTTTTACAAAGCTTGGATTTTATGAACTTTTCTTATAATATTTAAAATATGTCTATCTTTTGTTATTTTTCTTTCTCTCTAGTACTTAGAGATTCTTGAAACATTAAAAACACTAAAATATATTCTTCATGATATCTTTTTTACCTTCATTTTAATATCAACATAAGTTATTATGAAATTTAACCAAATTTCAAAAAGTAATCAAAATATCAAACTATTCAAAAAAAATTGTATTCAAAATTGACACTTCTATTCAAACTCATACAAAACAGGTATAATGTTGTGAACTATTTTAAAGATTTCAGTTCGACAACAAAGTATCTTTGTCGTGCATATAATCGCTTAGTCGTGCTGACAGATGCCAGAACGTAACACTATGTTCACTGCAGGATTGCAAAGGGACAGGTCAGTACATGTCAAGGGAAATCACGGCATAATAAACCTGTTCAGTAAACGACCGATGTCACGAAAAGTATTGGCATGATTTTGAATCACGCAAAATATTTAAAGACTAATGCAAATTTTAGGTCATTAATCTATTGAACTGAATAAAGGTGCTAGAAAAACGAAACTGAATAACAATGCTGAAAATATTTATTACCTTTATAATATTAATAATAATTCCCTAAAATAATATAATATTTTTAATTATTATTATAATTTAATAAAAGCACACATGGCCTAATTCAGAAAAATTTTTACAAAAAAATATATTTTAATACTTAGTAAAGAATTGAAGTTTTAATATTTATTTCATTTAAACTTAATGACAGAAACGTTTAAACTATATATTTAATTTTAAAATCATTTATATATATATATATATATATATATATATATAACATTGGTGTGTTAATATATATTTATAATATTAAATAAGTAAATAAATCTATAAAAAATTATGAAAAACATTTATCAACGAAATACATAATTTTACATTCATAATTTTACATTTAGCACAATTTATTAACTATCTTAAAATCAGTTTTAAATTCACACTTAAAAATCCAAAACTTCATAATAAACAATTTAATGGACATCAAAATTTTTTTGTTAAAAAAATATGTCAAAATTTCAATATTAGAACTTTAAAATTAATTTGTAATAAACTAATTGATTGACTAAATTATCAACACTTTTTGAAAAACTCTACTATTTTTTTTGTTTTATTGAATTTCAAAATTTGAAATAAAAATATTAATTTTTTATTATATGTATATTACATAAATTACAAAAAAATCATATACACATATACATATTTAAATTATGAATGTATTACATTAAAATCTCTGAGAAAATAAATAAAAAAAATAGTTATATACAATACAAAAATAATTAAAAAGGAAAAATATTTTACAGTACTCTAACAATCTATTTAATTCTAGTAATATTTTCATATAAAATATGTATGTGTGTATAAAATATTTACACTATACATATCGTTGAAAAGTTGTTTTCCATTTAAAAAGTGTTTAAGGTCAACTAACAAATATAGTTCAATTATTAAACCACTGAACCCATGTTTTATTTCGTCAAGCGAACTAATTAACTCTCTCATTAATTTTGAAGATGATTGTCCGTTATATGACATGTTATACTTGCATGGTGCTATTCCGTACTGGATCTATATTTAGAGAAATTTACGTTGTCAACTTTGTGCTGTCATAATATTTTTTTTATAGCGTGCATTTTCGTGTTATTTCACATGTCGGTTATAAATCAAGGACTGATTTTATGATACGAACCCTATTGTTTCGCGATACGCCTGATATACATAATCGTGAACATTGATTTAATCAGCTGATAGTAATCAGACTGTCAAAATCAATAATATATTTTAAAGTATCAAATTGATAAGATCACTAGAATATAAAGTCAATGTTTTAAATATATGTTATTATTATTATAAATTGTAGTATTAATGATCTGTTTTTATAGCTTGTGATAACAACGAAAATTTCTTTTATCGGTGCGACTTTGAAACGTTTCGAAAAGCAGTAAATTTTATTTCATGATATTTTTTGTGTACCATTATTTTTATTAAATAATAATGTACGAAGTACAACAAAACTGTCAACGTTATAGCCGAAATTTTTTATACACGATTTATATGAAACTTTAACTGTTTGTAATTTTTAATGTTAATGTACAAAAAAAATTATTTTAATTTTTTTATATGAAAATTTTTTGAATTTATTATTCTGTAATTTAACTTTGAGTCCAGTTATTCTATCTCTAATTTTTGAAATTTCTTATATTTAATCTGTACAATAAATAAGCATGATAATTATCCTATTATTAGAAAATTTAATATAATATTTATTCTTATGTGACAATATTTTCGTTCTGATACATCAAATATTCTTTTTGAAACTCCGAAAATTATTTACACACAATATTACATATCAATCTAAAAAATTCTATTTATGTTCGAATTTTTAATAATAATACAAGATTTTATTTACTTTTAACTGAAATTTAGTACAAAAATTTTTTTATTACAGATGAGTTAATATTTTTTTTTAAATCCAATCTATTTATTATATTAATATGTTTTTTTTAAAACAAATAAATTCATGATTATTTGAAAATTAGTGTTAATTTCCAATTATTTTTTAAATATAGGCGATCTGAATAATGATTTTATGACGACAAATTATTAACAGAATATAGTGTACGAGATAAAAGATTCTAAACTAATTTTTCCATTGCTGTCGAACCTTCAGCTTATAATTAAATAATTTATATATATATATATATATATATATATATATATATATACGAGTGTGTGCATACGTATGTTTGTAACTATGTAAATATATATAAATATAATGAGATTAATAATATAGTAAAAATTTTATATTAATTTTTGTATTTATATAAATAAATAATATTGAAAAAACAATAAAATTTAGTCAGTGTTTTATTTTTTATTAACTGCTAAAATTTATTAGATTTTTAGAAAGTAAATTAATTAAGTATATAAATAAATAATGCTAACGTGTATGTACATACACACACACACACACACACATATATATATATATATATATATATATATATATATATATTTAAACGAAACATGTTTTTAAACTTGTTATTCACGTAACTATTATAAAAAAGTATAATACTGGTATGACCTATAAGTGAAAAATATGTTGACATATATATATATATATATATATATATATATATATATATATATATATATATATATACTGTATTTAATGTAAACATAAAATGTAATTTTATTTTTATTATCTTTACCGTTACTAATACGTATTTTAAATCATATTTTTAACATATATATATATATATATATATATATATATATATATATATATATATATATATATATATAAAGTATTTACAATTCCACAAACACATATTCTATAAACAGATATAGGTATATGCATACATGCGTATACATATACGAGTATATACTTAAATACACATACCAATTATATATATATATATATATATATATATATATATATATATATATATATATATATAATTTACTCAAATGTAAATTTTATATAGATGAAAATATCGTAACAAAATTTTCATTTTCTTACGTGACTTCATTGTATAAACTGAGCAAACATTTCTATATATCATAAGAAATAAGATTTACATTTAGAATCACAAAAAAGAACTGTTATCTTTAGACACGTAAGCCACAAATATATCGACAATACTTCAGAAAAAACATTTAACAAAACTTTTCTTTCTTGTTCAGGAAATCTAAAAATGTAAATCTTTGAATAAAGTTGCACACTTATTCAAGCGTGTATATATATATATATATATATATATATATATATATATATATATATATATATATAGCGAGATTATATTGAATAATTTTTAACCAGTATTCCTATATCAAACAATTATATATATATATATATACATATATATATATATATATATAAAGGGTGGCCCAAATGAAACTAGAGGATAGTAATGAATAGTAAATGATAATGAGCAAGTAATTGTATGTGTAAACTTTTCAGTCTTATTTGGTCCATTTATATGATATTTAAAATCTTTATATTTGTAAATATTTACTTTTTTGCTTTTTATCAATTCTAAATATATATAATTGAATTTAAACCATTATTTTTGATATTATTGTATATACTTCTATAATAAGATTAATAAATTATATAATATTAAAATAGAGTACATCGAACAAAATACCATTTTTCAATTTTTGGTCAAAATAAAAAAAAATTTAACAACTAAATTATTAAAACAAGAAATATTTATTTACGCTTATGAACGCACCTTTTATATAGTTTATTATTTAGCTATTTCAATAATAATCAAACATAAAGGTAAAATATTCAAAGGTTGAAAATTATTTAGTTACATATGCATAAATAAAAAATTAACAATCATAAATTTTAAAAAGGTTCCCAGAAAAAATAAAATTCAACTTTTCACTATAATAGAACCACGAATAGATCATTAAATATAATAAAATATTTAAACAAACAACTAAAACGATACTTTTATGTTAAAGGTTTTAAATAAAATCGATAACATGATTTTTTATATATATATATATATATATATATATATATATATATATATAATGCTAATATATTAAAATGAAAAACACTAAAAATTAATATATTTTACAACTATAATAAAAATCTATTTCTCTGAATATATATATATATATATATATATATATATATATATATATATATATATATATATATATATCACTTCTTGAAACTACTTTAATACTACAAAAATTGTACATTAATATTTGAACAAAATAATTTTTAAAGATTATATTTCCGTAGAAGTAATTTTTTTTTAAAAAAAGCTATCCATAATAAAACCTTTTTATGGCTTATTAAAGTAAATTTTAACTTGTAATATTTTCAAATATCTGCTTTCTTAACAAAAATCTATATCTGCTAAATATTTATATACAAACCCCCACACACACATGTACATAATATATATATATATATATATATATATATATATATATATATATATAAAGCTTGAATGTATACTGAATAAATAAAAATAAATTCATGCATTTATGAAATGGAACTTATAAGAAAAAACCCTCATCAACATTAGATTTAAGTTCCATCATTTGGCTATCACTGGTAGGAAAAAAAGCACATCGTAAGAAGTCATCCATATTGACGATAACAAAAATGGAAAATTGCTTCGGACATGACGCACGCATGTACCGATACGCATCTCCTTTTTATGAGTTTTTACCTGAGTGCGCGTGATGTCGCGATGACATTTTTTACGACACTAAAAATGTAGATATAAAGTTTTTAGAGCGACACACACCAAGCTCGATCATAACTGATTTGTATAGTGCACAATAAAATCACGGTGTATATTCGTTACATCATCGTGACTGTCCCTTACATAATATGTTCACCTGTTCACTATCTTTGTCGATTCGAACATAAAACTCGTAAGAATAAAATCACGACATATATTTCTTATGTTTGTATGTCCGACCGTTACCGAATATATGCATTTATTTTCTATCCTCGTCGAAAAAACGCATAAAAATTGTATGGGCATCGTAGGTACTCATTTTGATTTTATTGTTTAATTCATGACAGTTTTTTTAAAAGATTTGTGTTTTTGCCTGCTTAATAACATTTCATATAAAATCAACTTTTATATGCATACAGGATGTTCAAAAATTTATTTCCAATTCCTATTATTATTTTTTATTATCAGTAAAGTTAAATGATAGTATTTTTAATAAAACACATTAATATTTTACCAATCATGTCTTTTATTAATATCATATTTCAAATTAAATTATTAAATGTACAAATATAATCAAGTATTTTTATAATTATATGAACAATAAAATTATTAGAAAGAAAAATATATTTAAAAATAAACCAATTTTATAGTATTAACTAAATAATTTTTTTATTTCACTAATTTTTATATTTTATACTGCAATAAAATTATTTTCATATATTGCAAACTTGAAAACAAACTATCAACTATTTGATCATAAATCTTTAAATATTCTATTACAACCGGATTTAATATTAATATTACCTATAGATAACATTGAAATTTAATATATTGTAGAATCTATCAGAAAATAACAATTTCTAAAACTAATTGGAGAGAACATAATATATTGTTCACATCTATACTTAATAAAGACAAAATAGTATTTTAATAAAAATAACAAAAATAAATAATTTTAATCACAAAATATTTATATAACAATTTGATTATTCTTCATAATTTTTCAAAAATCATTTTAATTTCATATATACATATATACTATTTTGAGGTAAAATAACATTTATTTTTCGCATTGCCTCTTTGAATATTTTTTAAAAAAAAAACCCAATGCAATAAAATGTTTTTAGAATTTCAATGATATTTCATCACATTATTAAATTTAACAATTATACATTATCAAATTTTTAATATTACCTTACATTTAACTAATATTATATGTTCATAATAACCATAGAAATTAAAATAGTTAATTTACAACATTGAACAAAAAATATTAAAAAATATTTCCTATTTATGATCAAAAAAAACAAGCATATAATAATAAAATCTCAAAAACATATTTTGTTATTATTCTTTATAAACATTTTTATAATTTTTAAATTAATATTTTCTTGAAACTATAATGACTATAAATAAAAAATACTTTTTTAAATAATAATTTCATTCATTCATAAAAAAATCTAATAAAACTAAATAATAACTACAATTATTTAATATACTCATTTTATTTGCCTGCATATAAAATAAATTTCTATAAATATAAAATTAACAGTTTCTTTATATCAAAATATACTTAACTGATAAGTAATCTAATTCACAGTAATTAATTATTTCGAACAAATACAAATTTTCCATATATAAACACGTACTTTAAACGTATACGTAGCAGCACACTCATTCATATATATGTGTGTGTGTGTGTGTGTATATATATATATATATGCAAATTTTGTTTTCGTGACGAAATGTATCACTCTCATCAGCATAATATACAAATACAATATACCAACGTGTCCTCCGTAAACGGAAAGCTTTTTTCAACCACAAATCGAACAACTCACTATTGGCCTTCGTGTCGTAGAAGCCAGTGCATGTCGCTGATGTAGTAAAAGCAGACATGTATTAAGTTTTTTTTACCATTCTGAGTATATTTATAATACAAAATATAGTAACATGAATTCAAACAATACCTTATATAAGGTCAGCAGTTTTTAAATAAATAATTTTTTACACCTACTTTTTAAAATAATCAATAATTTCAATGTACAGAGTTCATTGTACATAAAAAAAAACGCCAACAATTATTTATCACAAAAAATAAATAATACACGACTAAATATCAGAATAAATGGTAATCAGAATGTGCCAGATCAGGTGAATATATATATATATATATATATATATATATATATATATAAAAGAATTTCTTAATCAAGATCTTTCAATTTTCTATGGTTGTTCATAAATACTTGTAATTTTACACTATATTATTAAAAAGTATCACCTTTTCTATTCTCTAAGTCTGTCCTTTAGATATACAATACTTTATAAAATCAGTAAATGACAATATTGATCTAAATTAATGACTCATGGTGTTTGAGAACTTCAAAATACACCATTTTCTTCTAATTCCACTAATACCATAGACTCGTTTTATTTATTCTATTTCAATTTGCAAACGCCAGTGGAATTTTACCTTTTGGTGGCCAGTATCATTTTTTATTATACCACTATACAAAATTCACTTTTCCTCTTATCTTACAGTTCATTTCAAAAACAGTTTATTTTTTTAACAAGAACATAAAATTATACTTCATGAATTTCTCTATCAAATTTGATAATTCTCGTAGATTTTATTGTGTAATTTTTAACTACCATCTTCAAAATATCATTATCAACTATTGAATGTCTTCTGAAACGAAATTTAAAATAGAACCAAAATAGAATATTAGGACTAAAAAACTATCTGCCAATTCTATAAACATACATACACACACATATGTATATATATATATATATATATATATATATATATATATATAAATGTACTGTAGATTTTTGATGGCAGATATAAATAATTCCGGCTCTTAAAAATATCGTTACAAAAGCTCTATGATTATCAACATCACTTTACCACATCGTAATAGAATAAAATTGAACAACGGCATCAATGAGAATGTAGAATATAGTCTGTATCCTGAAGCCATAAGCTAAGCGAACTTACGTAGGGTGCACAACATAAAAGACTATAAATATAATAAAATGGGAAGTCAAGAAAAATACCATGATCACATTTCAACATAAAACTATTATTTCTTTTTGGTGAAAGAACCCTCATACAAAAGACAACTTACCTACTAAGTACCCTATGTAATATTATATTTATTGGATACTTTTGTTACTATTTGAATATCTACATATATTACCAATTGTTACTTCTACATTCATTTATATATATATATATATATATATATATATATATATATATATATATATATATATATATCAAGATAATAAAAGTTATACACAATAAAAGTAGAAGTAAAGTCAAATCTTGTTATAAAAGTATAATTATACACATTAAATACTTTTTTTCTTTATAATAAACGTAATTACTTTTTAAGTCTATTCTAAAGTATAAAATGTTTTCCAAGAATTTCATTTTTTGTACTAAAAAATAAAATATTAATAATTAAGGAAAAACAATAAATATAAGTATTTGATATCGAGAATATTTTTCACGTTTCAATAAAGTATCGAATTAAACATTTCTAAAAAAAACTTGGTAGACAATTTAATTTTATTTAATGTATAAAAAAATATTTTTTTAAAAGTATTTAAAAAAATAAATTTCTTTCTAGATACTTATTATTTTTATATTAATAATGATCTGAACTAATTTAAGTTTAGAAAATTAAATTTTTTAAAAGGATATAAATTATAATTTTATGGTATAATTAACGATTATATAATTATAAAATTTATATAAATACTGTAAAAAAATTAAATTTGTTAAAAATAATCATTTTTAGTTTATATTTCTTATAACTCAGTTTATAAAAAAAAATTTAGAAATATAATTCATAAATTATCAGCACAGATTCTAATTTTAATAGAGAATAAGTCTTTCTGCTATTTACAAATATTTTTAATAAAATTGAATTTCTACTTTATATTGTTATAATCAATAATTAATATTTATCATTTTACAAATATCTATAAAAGATTAGGTAAACGAATAATTATTTATTGAAATAAATATTAAAAGAAACATAATTAATTTTACTAATTAAAGTTTAAATATTTGATAATTTATAGGGGTATTAGATATCAAAAAAATTAATCATATTAATATAAAATATGTTATATATATATATATATATATATATATATATATATATATAATCAAATATATTTTCATATATGTAGTAATATATTGAATATGGTAAAATTAAGAGGAAAGAATAAATCTCATGACAATATTTAATCGAATATAGACAATATAGCAACTACATATATCACACTGTATTCTCTGTATGTACTTAATATATAGGTATAATAAAAGACCAACTGTATTGTCTGTACATAGAGGACAAGCAATCATGTGGATTGTATACCAAATGGAATTCAACTATCAAATACCACAGACCACCAGGAGGATATACCATAATAGTAGAAATGACATTTCGATAGTCCACTATTCATCAATATGAATTCCAGATGAATTTATTGTAGAATTCAGTCCGATGAGAATGAATAGAATATTAAAATTAATTTGAAAATGTGGTATTTATACGATTCTTGACATCCACATGAAAGAAAAAATGAAACATCAAATAATGATTACTGAATGTCAAACTGAGATAAAATAAAACAATAAAAAATATCAATTCCAATTGCAATTAAACTTTATACATGCAAATAGACAATGAGGTTAATTGATTTTTTTAATGAAAGTGTTAGTTTACTATTTTATATTCATTGGGAAATTGATTCAAAACTGATTTGCATGAATTTATTGAATCTGTTCGGATATATTCAGTTATTGAGTATTTTACATTTTTAAGCTTTTAAGTTATTATTTATTGAAATGGAATTATGTTACATATTTTTTTCATTATATATATATATTCATTATATAATTTAGTATTATAAATTCATTTTATTTTTAATGAAACTATCTCTTTTTAAATAACATGTACTGTAGTCTGAATAAACTGTGAACAGGACGCTAATAATCCTGTTCTTCCCGAGAGTGCTATTTTTTGAACAAAGTTACAGAAAAAATTAACTTTTTGAACAGGACAGTCGTGTTTACATACGCAATTTCTCGCTTCACTGTAAACATGTTTACTTGATGGGATGGTTAATAATCAAAATTTTTATTTACTTCTAATTTTAATAAGATATTTAAATCATTTATTTTGTTCAATTAACCAAATATATTATTCTCATACGTGATTCTTTTAACAAATTGTCTTAAATTAAAAATATATATATTTTAAACACACGTACACACACACACACACACACACACACACATATATATATATATATATATACATATAAATCAAAATAATTAAATAAGGCCACTATGAAATAATTTTTACAAATATTTATATATCGACTAAATGCTCCTTCAATAATTTCCCACACATCAACTTTATAATTCATACAATTTACTGTATTATACAAATATAATAATTATATCTAAATTACAATTATAAAATATATTATAAAAATATCTAGAATAATTTTTATAACAATTCTAATGTACAAAACCGATGTAAAATGACTTTAAATAATGGTAAGAGAAAGTCTTATTTAATATTACCAATCAATACTTGGTTATACTCACAACACTGATAAGACTGGTGGGTAGAGAAATTTATATATATATATATATATATTAATAATTATATTTAAAAAATATAATTATAAATGATTAATAAAAAATGTATAAAAAATATATTTTTTAAAAATATTTACATGAAAATTTGTAATAAAAAATATTTTTAATTTTCATAAGTACAAAGTTTAAAAATAACAGATGGGCAGTTAAATTATAAATTGAAACAGAATTATAAAACTTGTTTTTAGAATACACGCGTTTATAATAATTAATTTCAAAAATCATTTCGCAGAATAAAAAACGCTGTTATGTTCAACCTGCTCATTAATAAATAACGCATTCGTAATAAAACAACATGATATAAATTCCATGTACAATTCAGACATCAGTACTTGTTTTATTGAATGTACACATTAATTTATATTTGAACGTTTTAAATTGTAATTATATTTTATAGCTACTTATTATCATAATTATGATATATATATATATATATATATATATATATATATATATATATGTATATATATATATATATAAATGTGTGTGTGTGACAATTTAAATATCATAAAGAATTAATATTTTAAAAAAATAATTTTCGATAAGAAAAATCATCATTTTTAAAATAACATGAAATATTATAATCAATTAATTTATTTTTTTATGTCCATATATTATATACTTTTCTATCTGTATTTATAAAATGATTATTTTTTTAAAAAAAATTAAAATATTTCTGAAATAAAATCTTTTAAGACAATTATGTTTTAATATTTTTCAGACACTTGAAAATAATTACAAAAAAGTAGATTGCTAATTAATTCTTTCACAAAATTGTTTATGTTTTAATATACGAGTAATAAATACAAATAATAAGTATTACAAGTTTTAAAGATGTTTTTCTAATGAAATAAATAAAAATAATAATATATAGTTTTTGGAATTAATATACCTAAATAAAACATGACCAACATATAAATTTTCAAAATATTAAAATAAATTAATATCAAAAAATATATTTTATGATATTTTTATTTTTTAAAATATTCGTACTATCACATGTTCTCTTTTTATTTCTTATATTTCCATTTTTTGTGTTAATCTTTTCAAAATATAAAACAAACAAATTAAAATTAAAACTTTGAAATAAACTATATTATTTTCAAATATTCAGTATAGATAATAACTATATATATATATATATATATATATATATATATATATATATATAGAGAGAGAGAGAGAGAGAGAGAGAGGGAGAGAGACTATATTTTCTCATAATAAAATATAATTCACTAAAGTTGATTTAACCTACTTTTTAGAGTCTTGTACACCAAACAAGTGTTATATTAAATTAAGTGGAGTTTAATGAAGTTCTGCAACACTGAACTCATATTTACAGGTGGTGTGGTGAGCTATCGTTGTCCAGAGCCAGCATCGGATTTCAGCGACGCTTCTTACGACGGAGAACATGTTGCAGGCGAGTTAGTAGGTGGTTTGGGTCGTCTTGTTGACGGAGAATACGGCGCAGACAACTTTAAGCTCGATATTGGCTACGGAAAAGGTAAACTACAATATAGGAACGGCTGTTATATTAAACTAAACTATCTAATCCGGACAACTCTGCTGCACCTGTGTGTATTAAAATAACAAATCTATTTTTGAATACTAAGCTCGGATAGTAATAAATTCGTAAATCTTCATAGGTTACGTTTAAGATAATGGAAAAACTATTGATGGACTATAAACTTTCATTTATATATATATATAAAGGGAGAGAGAGTACAAATATAATAAAAAAATATTTAATGAAGACAAATCGATATCGATTTTCAAATAATAGCATTATTTTATGCTAAATGTTTACTTTTTTATTGAATACCACAAACAAATTACTAGATATTTTTTATGAATGCAACTAACCTAAAATAAACATATACTTTTAATTATATATATATAGAGAGAGAGAAAGGGATTAAAAAAATTAAAAAAGTGATAAAAAATAGAATTGACGTTTTTTTACCAATAATTTCTAATAATTCTACATAAACTAATTTCTTTTGATATGAATATATAATTCCAATGATAGTGACCATTTACTAATTTAATAATAAATTTAAGCAATCAATTTTACAAAATTAAAAATATAAAATAATTTTAACATTTCATTATTTTCAAGATCTCATAATTTTAAAAGTTCTCTTTAAGTACATTTATTTTCCATCCATTAATATTTAGTTTTATGTAAAATTTAATATACAATATCTTTTATTTAATCCTGACAGTAACTATATATATATTTATGAAATATTATCATCGATACCAGTTTGAAAGCTCGATGAGCTTATTAGCAAAATCTGCATTTATAATATTCATGTATAATAGAGAACATTGTATTTCGTGAAAATTAATTATTCTACAGCAATTGAAAATGTGATTTAATTAAAATTGACATACATGTTTCTGTAATCATAAATAAAGACATTAAAATATTTTTTTACAAAATACACAATAGAATCAAATGTGAATTTAAAAATAAACAAATATAAAGATTTCATATCAACTTCTCGCTACTAATGACAATTTGATTTAAATCAAAAATAGTAAAATGTCTATTCAAAAATTCAAAAGATAAATAAAATATCTCCTAATCGATTTTTTCAATATTTAAATAGAACTTTAACACAGTAGTCATTCTTTTAATACTCAATATTGAATCATAGTTGTACATGTATATATATATATATATATATATATACAATCTGTTACAGAATTCATGACACTGTATGCAGATGAAAAATTTCATTTTTTATAAATACTTCAATTTTTTAAATCTACCAAAAGGTATATCTGCAATATACATTTTTCTATTATATATATATATATATATATATATATATATATATATATATATATATATTATACAGATAAAAAATTATTAATAAGAGAGTTCCATTATTTTTCGTTTTGTATTAATAAATAATTTAATGTAATTTTTTTATTTTTTAATCCATATTTTTTATAATGCATAATTAATTATATAACATTCCCAATATAATTATATACAAACATAATTATTGAATAAAAGTGAAATAAAAACTTTATAAATAAACTATTATGAAACTATGTGTATAAATTTAATCAAAAATCAATATTATTAAAGGTATAAAAATTGTTAATTTAATATAAAAAATACTGCTTGACTGATAATTTTTTATTTATAAATTAATTGAATAAAGTAAAAAATAAAATTATTTACAGGTAACGGATGGGTCGCTTGGAAAAATGATTCATTTCCAAATAGATACATGGAGCTACTATTCGAATTCGACCAAGTGCGAAATTTCAGCGCCGTTCATATTTTCACAAACAATTTTTTCAGTCGTGACGTACAGGTGAGTAAAAATAATTGATTAATTTATAATTGGTCTTGAAACAATTTTGAAAACAGGCTTTTCAATTAATTCCTTAATTAAAAATACTGATGAATGAGACCAGAAGCAGAATAATAACCCCTTCAAAGTCCGGCTGCAAATTCATTAAGTATTACACTAAATTTACTTTCGTTCATTGTACTGTAGAAAATCGCAAACTACATCAAGCTTGACTGATGAGGTACTCGTTCCACATTTTAAGCTTCGAAATATCAATAGATTGAAAATCAATAAACGCTTTGCATAACGGAATTTTAATATAAAAACCTTTATTTCATTCTAAAATCAATTATTATATTCACACAATCCAATGAAATGTAGTGTAGTTTTCTATTTTTTCTTCCGTTATTATATATATATATATATATATATATATATATATATATATATATATATATATATAAAACTTTTAAAATATACAAATTAAAAAATAAATTATGTTTTAATACCAAAAAAACATGAAATACAAAATAATTCATTGAAAAAGAGAATTTTTCATTTTCACATGAAATTCAAAAAATCAAAAAAATCTTTTTTGTTAATCGAAATATGAAATTTTGATTGAAAACGTATAACTCCATTACAAATATATAATTTTAATGGAAAAAATATATAACTGGTTTTAAAACAAACGTACAAGAATGAAAATTATGAATTTTCCTTGAAATAGTGTTAATTACCTAAAAATACATTTTCTTGAAATATAAATCGTTTTGGACTTTAAAATGCAGTTTTAATCATCATTTCGCTTTATATTATGACCGATCTTTGATTTAAAATAAAAAAAATCAATTTCCAGGAATGTTGATTTTTCATGAAATTTTCCATACTATAGGTCGTGGTTTTTTTCGGGTCAAAAATTGAAAATTTTAAAATTTGTCAAGAGTCAATCTTTTTCTCCATAAATCGATTAATTTATTAAAAAATAATCAATTTCTTGTAAAAATTATATTCATTAATAGAAAATATGATTCTAGTGTCGAAAACTAATTTTCAGTAATTTTTGATTTTTGTACAAAATTCCAAAAATCAAAAAAAATCATTTATGTTAATCGAAATATGATTTTTTTATTGAAAACGTATAATTCCATGACAAATATATAATTTTAATAGAAAAAATATATTACTGGTTCTAAAATAAACATAAAAGAAAGAAAATGATGAATTTTTCTTGAAACAGCGTAAAATACTAAAAAACGCATTTTTTAAATATAAATCGTTTTGGACTTTAAAATGCAGTTTTAATCATCATTTCGCTCTATATTATGACCGATCTTTGATTTTAAATAAAAAAAATCGATTTCCAGGAATGTTGATTTTTCACGAAATTTTCCATACTATAGGTCGTGGTTTTTTTTGGATCAAAAATTGAATTTTTTTAAATTTGTCAAGAGTCGATATTTTTTACCATAAATCGAATAAATTAATAAAAAATAATCAATTTCTTGTAAAAATAACATTCATTACTAGAAAATATGATTTTAGTGTCCGAAAATTCAATTTCAGTCATTTTTGATTTTTGCACGAAATTCCTAAAATCAAAAAAAATCATTTATATTAATCTAAATATGAAATTTTGATTCAAAACGTATAATTCCATTACAAATATAAAATTTTAGAAAAAAAATATGAAATCCAATTTAAAATATGCGTACGAAAAAGAAAATTGTGAATTTTCACTTAAAATAACGTCAATTTTCTAAAAATGTATTTTCTTGAAATATAAATGGTTTTGGATTTTAAAATACAGTTTTAATCATCATTTCGATTTATATTATGACCGATTTTTGATTTTAAATAAAAAAAATCGATTTCCAGAAATGTTGATTTTTCATGAAATTTTCTATACTATAGGTCGTGGTTTTTTTCGGATCCAAAATTGAAAATTTTAAAATTTGTCATAAGTCGATCTTTTTTATCATAAATCGATTAAATTAATCAAAAATAATCATTTTTTTAAAAAAATAACATTCATTAATAAAAAACAATATTTTTATAATCAAAAGTAAATTTTTGATTATTTCCAAATCTAAAAATTCAAGAAAAAATCTATTTATTAAAAATGTAGTAGATTATGATTCAAAAATTTAAAACAATTTCATATTAAACAACCTAATATAGATATTACAATATATTGTACATACTCCTGGAATAAAATATTAATTAATAATTAATTTGTAATATCTTTAACTTCAAAGAACTGAAAATATCTTCATTAAATCTATATTAAATTAAATAAAATACAGACAGAAAAAAAAATAATATTGTTTTTTTAACTTTATTAAAAATTATTGTATTAAGTTACTTTAACTTTATTTAATAAAATAATGAAACACGATAAAATAAAATTATTTAACCATGAATAAAATAACCACACGATTATAAAAAAAATAAAAATAAATTCTATTAACTTTAGAGACGTATAAAATCACTCACTGTATATATAACCATATTACCAGCAAAAAATAAAACATTTATTACTAGTAAGGAATTAGAACAATTTCCAAATAGTATTACTGGAAAACTAAAATAAAAAAGAATAAAAATAAATTATAGCGAGTTGAATTTAATTTATATTCAATAATATATGATCTTTAATCGAATGAAATTCACACAAAACAGTCATTAAAATACCGCATTTTCCTCATTCCTACACTTAACACAAGTAAAATCATTAGTTTACTCTTCCATCACATATATATTTTCACATTCAGATGTACAATTAAATTAATGTAAGCTTTGTGTGTATCTGTATATATATATATATATATATATATATATATATATATATATATATATATATATATATATGACCATATATAATATGGCCCAACTGAGACTTTAGAATTATAAAGGATAATAAATGATTATAAGCAAATAAATATAAGTATACATTTTTCAGATAAAATAATAAATCAGAAAATAATATTTATTAATATAAATTTTTTAAGACATTAATATTTCAATTTGTAGACATAAAGTTGAAATATTTTTAGAGTTTCTTTTATTTCTTCTTATAATTTATATTGAAAAGTTAAATCCAAGAATGCAACTAATCATTTTCTTATTGAGTACTACTTTCTTATTAATAATATTAAAATAATCTATTTTGTACATATTCCTTATAAAGAAGTAAATTTAGACTCAAAACATATTCTAATATTATACTTTATTTTCAAGATCGTGCTTTTTATCGCATTAGAATATATCCGGTGATTAGTAATTTGATATACTACTTCATCGATTTCACGTATAATCATTTTTATCAGGTGATTTCTTATGTCTACATAAATCTAAGTATGATATAAAATTCGAAATATACATATCAATTTTCGTATAAGATAATCTATACTACAGCATAACATTTTTTTAATATATTATCGAAATCGAACGACTTTATTTAGGAACATTTTATCGCTTATAACGAAACATCGTAAATTGATCATTTATCGTAAATGATTTATTACTCTTAAGATTTCAATTTAATGGAATAATCATTTTAACAAAACATATCGCTATTTTATCAATTTATTTTCTAATTATTTTTTGTATTATTTTTACATTTATATTTATAATAATTGTATATTATTCAAATCAATTATTTTTTAGAAACAAATAAATTCAATGTTACAAATTTTGAAAACTATACTATCTAACACTATTACAATTGTTATCATTTTTTTTAGAAAAATATATTGTTTTATACTTTTTTTTATTTTTTAAATATCTCCTTTACTAACTTTTTCAACTTATTTCGTTCCTAATTCATTTTTTTAATTTTTTCACTACAATATTATAAACTAAAACTGAAAAGACAAGCAAATATATTTGTATCTATTTCAAATATATAATTATTTTCATTAAAATTATATTTACTATTGTCGAATTTACTATTATCGAATAATAATTATAAATCATTCCATGTAGAATAAACAAAATATATAAAAATACAAAAATAGAATTTATAATAAACATGTAAAAATAGAATTTATTTTCAACATGCAAAAATAAAATTTATTGGAATTATAATAATTTTAATGAAAAATTGGACAATTATCAATCAGGTTTTTTTATTTTACAATTAAATTATTAATACAGAATCATTTCTCCTTCAAAATACAAATAATTTATTAATTTAACTAATCTTATTCTAAATTTCAATCAAATGATTAAGAATACCAATTATTTTTATAATTTTACTTTCTTGTCTATTTATCATTTCACAACACTATTCAGATTGAAATGCATATTTAAATCAAAACATGCATCTTTTCTTTATATGTGTACGATGGTTTTATCTTTTAATGATAGAATGTATATCTATCCTATATGCTATCAGAGTGCTTAAGTGCCAGTCCCACAAAAGACAAGCAAGCTCTTTACTTTCCCTATAGAATTACAAATCCTTAAACGTTCTCATTACAAAATTTAAGCTTTTGTAAGCTTTGGTTACTATATTGGTAATATGCCCTCTCCACAACAAAGACGAGTACAATTTACGTACTTGAAATATAGTAATGTAATTAAGAATGTATATAAATCAGTAGTTAACACGTTATTTCTACAGAGTAACTTGAATAAAAAAATATTTATCAGTTATTAAACCTTCCAAAAATATTTCTCAATCAATTTCAATACATTTTAAACAAGTATAAATTTTTCTACACTTTATTTAAATTCATTTTTAAATATATTTAAATGCACTTGTTTGTCTATCATCTCATCAATAAAAACAACTAACCCAGCAGCCAACATATATCCTCAAAACCATAAAAAAATTGGTGTTCTTTTATAAACCATTCATTAAGCTTTCACCACATATTTATCCATTCAACATAAAAAATAAATTTCATTTTTTTTCACAAATATATTTCTAATATTAAAAATCTAAATTTCTATACATTTTTGTGAATTTTCGCTTTTTTGGTAAAAAAATTCTATTTTAATATGAATTTTTAACAATCCTAATATAGTTTTTGGTTTTTCACCTTTTTTGTAGTCAATTACAAATTATTAATGTCACCTCTTGAATGTTGTTTTATTTCTCTTAATATATTTCTTCAATAACGTTTAGCACTAAGTTTGTGTATATAATTTGAAAACTCTTTATTCTATTAAAAACTATAGATCAACTGATTTATAAAAAATCTTTTACAAATTATATTCATTAAAATCAGTACTGATTTTTTACTTTTTTCATCTTTCCTTCGTTCTATTTTTTTCGAAAAAATTGAATTAAATATAATATGCCAATATATAGATACTTATTTTTGTTATCACATATAATTATGCATAATTGATAAATTAAAGAACCTGGATATATATATATATATAGAGAGAGAGAGAGAGAGAGAGAGAAATAAAGAGGGAGAGATTGAAAGAAAGAATGATTAACTATAAACGTAGATGTATCTTATTTTATTTTTGTTCCACAATTTTTGAAGCTCAATTTTAAAAATAGCATGTGCTTTTAAGATTTTACCAAAATATTTTTTAAAAAAAATTATGATTCAAATGTGCATAATTAATATAAAACTATTGAATCTCCTATTATACCTATTTTCAAATAGTTTATTAATATTTTTATATCATGACTTTAATGAATTAGTGTATACACACATACACACACACACATATATATATATATATATATATATATATATATATATATATATATATATATATATATATATATACTTCTGTTATAATATTTATATATTATATATATTTTGCAATATTCTTTTAATATATTTAATATTTTTAATATAAAAAACTTATATATAATATAAATAATAATACTATTGAAAGCGTGAAAAAATCTAAAAAATATTCATAATATACACCAAATCATTCCCACTTAGTTGTTATCGATTTTCAGTCAAAGCAATCTTGCGTGAACTGTCATTTCATTCATTGCAGATTGACATGATGTCAAACGGGATCACACCAGATCAAAACAAAAAAAAAACTAATAAAAAGAACCGAGAGGCGTCGATCGTATTTAAATTAAAAGTTGAAATAAAGATATTTGATAAATGATAAATCCTTTATTTGACTTTTATTAAAATTTCGTGCAATTTAATCTAATTTTACGGTTTATTTGTTTTATTTCGATCAAATGTCAGAGATCAATTTTAAACTGATTCTTAATAACTTTTTTATTATTTATTGAAAAATTCAACTTATCTACTAATTAAAAATATTTTCAAGTAAATATTTTTTAACACAATATTAATTGAAATATATTATGAAAATAATTTTTTTTATGAAATTATTACATGGAATTGAACACTTATTTTCTATTTTTTATTTTTTACCCTTTTTAAACAAATAAATCAAGATTTAAAATATATTTTATTATAATACTTATAAATAATTTCTTTAATATCACATAAAACTGCTATATTTTAATCTATTGTAATTTAAAATTTATTTTTTAATTAAAATCTATTGTTCTATAATATATTTAATAATTATTTGTAGAAAAAAATAAAAACTGATTAAAAATTATATCAATTAATTATAACTAAATGTAAATTTAAATAAAATACTTATTTTTTTATAAAGATATTGTAAAAAATATACAAATAATATTTTTTTGATTAAAATTTCTTATTTATAAAAAATATTTTCATTAATTGTATTTGTAAAAAAAAATATTTTTACAGGTATTTGCTAAAGCAAGACTATTCTTCAGTGTTGGTGGACAATTCTACAATGGACGACCGATGACCTACAATTATATGCCAGATCGAGTATTAGAAAATGCTAGAAATGTCTCAATAAATTTACACCAGAGAATTGCGAAATTTGTAAAGATGCAACTTTACTTTGCTGCCAAATGGATTATGTTAAGTGAAGTTTATTTCGATTCAAGTAAGTTTGAAAAATCACATATATAATTAACAGAAAATAATTTAAAATATAAAACTGTATGAATTTTGAAAAAAGCATTTATAATAAATAAAAAAGATTTTTTTTTCATTATAAAACAATTTTATACATTAAAATTAATTTATTATATATTGTAATTCTTATTAAAAATTCAAATACGAATTTCGAAATTATTAAACTCTACTTAACATTCTGAAAATATTTTTTACTATCTTTTCATTTTTCGAATAATTATTACCAAGCCCATTTTTTAAAAAAAAAATATTGGCTGTAAAATTTATAATTTCAATCGATATTAAAAAGTAATTTTTAATATATTCTAATATTTAAGCCCCTTGTCATTTATCAATCTATTATTTAAAATCATTTATATTTTCTTTTAAATTCAATAATCACTTCTATATCAAATTCAAACTTATTTTATATTTTAATAATATTAATTTATAAACTATAATTCTGTATATTGACTTTAATCTATTTTAGTTTAAAAATAAGTACAATTGCTTACTACGTATTGTGTTCTTGTATTTTTAAAGCGAAATAAAAAAAATGTAAACAGTACTTTAAATTATTTTAGTTTGGTATATGTATATTATCATATATAATGGTAAATTTTATTATGTTTTTTTAATCCTTTTCGTATTTTCGAAAACGACATACATGCTTTAAGTAAAATAATGTTATAACAATATTATAATACATTTCCAATGCAGATATTCGTTTTAATATCAAAAATACTGTACCGAGTGCTGCATCTTCGTTATATAAAAAACCTTAAGCCTTTGGGAATTGAGGCAAACATTATTCTTTATGATGTTGAGACACTAATGCGACATATTTTTGACGTAACAGTTATTTTATGAGGACGCGAATGCCTTCTTGTCGAATAACTGGGTTAGTCGGTTACAGCCGCAAGCACCAACCATTTTATCGTATCACTTTGATATGGGCACTATATGGTTATCGTATAAGCGAAATAATTTTATGACGATCATTTATTTTTCAAACTTACAACGTTTAAGTATATATCGTAGTAAGTTTTGTAGTGTTTCGCGTAATAAATTATTTAGGAACACAAGATTGTACAATGTCAACGTGCGCTGAAGATTTCTTTTATATTTGTCGTAATGCTGAAAAGTATTATTTCATATTAACTTTAACGTTCGTAGAATAAGAATGATGATGGATTAATCTGACTAACGGATAATAAATGATTGTGATTTTTTCTTTTTTAAATGTGTTTTACGGTTGCCTTTTTTAATGCCGTTTTATATTTCTTTCATATTAAATTGAGTAATTGCTCAAAAGCTCTACATTTATTCTACATCCACATCTAACATAGTTACTTTAGTAGAATTGCTTTTGAGTAAGTTTATAAAATCTAGTAAAAGCTACAACTGCTCTCGTAAATAAATTCTATTTCTTTTATACAACGATCAAGATTAACTATATAAGAAATGTTCTAAGAAATCACTTTTTAATTTGCGTTAGAAAAATAAATATGTTTAAATTAATCTGTGTTATTATTTTATTAGTATTTATTGTTACATTTATTGATAAATAGTAGAGCCATCATAATATTCAATTATTTAATACTGTAAAAAAATATATTTTTTATCAGAATCAGTTTTTAACGTCTTAAATAATAACAATATGAAAAAAAATGACTAATTGAATTTAATTTATAAAAAGTCCGAATCAATATTTTCTTTTTTAATTCATTTATTTTTCATTAAAATGAAAAAATCAAAATAAATATTCAAAGATATGAAAATCTAGAATAAAATATAATCATACTTGCTATCAATAATATAAATTATAAATAATAGTTTAATTCTGAAAATAACTTCTATTAAAAGAATTATTTATTCGAAGCAAATGTATTATTATATTTCAATAAATAAAACAGTATGAAATTTTTTCTTCCTCGTTTTTGAATTTGTAAATTGTTATTGAAGGAGTTTTTAGAGATTATGATTTATTATAATCAGAAAATTGTTTTATTGAAATTAATTATTAGAAATAATTTAGAATTTGTATTAAACAATCTCTTTTTTAAAAAGTAAATATAAATTGCTGGTATGTATTTAAAAAGTACACCAAATAAAACAAATAATATTTAATTAATAAGTATTTAATTAATTAAGACAATTAGTTTCAAATATATAATTTATCAATATTTTTAATAAGATTAAAAATAGAATAATTTAAGTTTCATTTTTACACACAAAATAAAACAAAGTAATATATATATAATAATAATATAAACTAGTGAAAATAGTTAAAGTAAAACAACAATATTTTATTGAAAAAATTCCAATATATATTTGTACAAAATTCTATATCTAAATTAAGTATAGAGTGGTTTAATATAAAGTAGTCTAGAAATGAAATTATAAAACATTTTATGACAGGTTAAATACAAAACCCCCGTTTAATATTCATTATAAACGCCTATTTCTAAATACACATAAAAGATATTCATTTTGATGAAACAAACAATTAATCTTTATTAATAACGTTTATAGCTAGAAATGAAAGTAATGCCTATAATAATGTGTACTAAAATATTTAATATTAATACCACAATCCGGCACGCATAATAAAAGTATTAATAAATTCATAAAAGACAAATTCCGGCGTAATATTAAAGACCATAACTATCATCAAACATCACTTAATTGAAATTTTATGAGAACGTATGGTTTTTTACAGTAATCGTTGATCCAAGGGGAAAAATTATAAATACCTTTAATAACGACAAACGATCTAGTTATTAAAACGTAAATCAAAAAAGTCAATAAGCTACTTTGCCTGCGAAGATAATACAAGTCGCAACCGCAGAATAAGTGTATTAAATACGTAATCTCTGAAGCGGGAAGAATCCCGTCATTTAGTAAAGAAAGATCGCGTTGTTCTGATGGCGGTGTAGTGTGATGACTTTTAAAAATAGAACAATTCATTCACCCTACCCAACAGCCGCATGATATACACAAGTCATACCGATGCGGGAGAAAAATTCATCCACAGTATTAGCCTTAATTGCAACGATCGACTGGGCGAAAGAGGCGAACAATTCCTATGGAACCGGCTTAAAGAGCCGTACAAAAGTTCGTTTCATACCGCTATTGTTGGTTTACAAAATAGAAGCATCGTCGTCGTTTAAAAATTGCATTTAGAAAACGTCCACTTATTTAAATAAGTGTTGATTACATATTTTTTGTTAAAACCTTCTATAATCTGAACAGAAAAAATCATTAAAAATTTATCAATCTAACATTTTAAAATATCATTCAGAATATTTAATTCTCATTTTGAAATTTGTTATGTCTAATTAAATAATATTTATAAACTTGTGATAAAATAATGAAAAATATTCATAAAACGATTAAAATATTTTTTTAAAAAAATAATAAAGTAAAAAACCATACACACTATAAAATATAATATTTATAAATAAAATAATTATAAGTAACAATTTAATTAAAATAATAATTATCATATAATTTACATTTAATTAACTGTTCGAAAATTAATTTGAATATATATATAAGTTCTTATATTAATTAAATAACTATATCATAAATGAAATTTAAAATAAAACTACAATGATAAAACATTATATTTAATATTTAATTTAAATTGCATTTAAAATATTCAATCATGCATAAAAAAGTAAGATATACTTATATATATATATATAAATATCTTTAATGTTAGCATATTTATTAATTATTTATTTGTCATTAATTATTTGAATACAGTTCGATTTTTCATCAAACAAACATACTTTTTATACGCTCGCAATATCATTTTCCCAAAAACAAACATAAACGACAGGAAAGCTCAATTTTCGCTCACATATGAACATCACATGACTCTTGTGTTATATACAGATCCCGGAAACTCCCGCCAAACTCCTACGACTTGTAATAATCACTGTATTCTCTAGAGATTCCCTGCTGTTCCAGTTTACGAGGATAGATTAGTACAGCTACATGCAATGTTTTACATATATCAATGAATAGAGGCAGTTCTAATTTTAGCTGAAAGTATCTTTAAAAGCAAATATTTGTAAAATGACTATGACTATGAAAATATATTTTCCTTGTTTTAATGGCTATTCTAAACGAGTGAACTGTGTACATATTAAATCGTTTACATTGAAAGGTCGCAAATGAAGTCAGAAGTTTTAACAAGTTGATTAATTGTTATGAAAAACAGTTCTATATGCACATATTAATTAAATAGTATGTCGTTAGTTACACAATTATATTTTTATAATGTATCAAAATAAAATCATATGCATGTAAAATAAAATAAATTATTTACACAAAAAAATTAAATCATTTTAATAGTATGTATAACTACAAAATAACAACTATCTTTAAAAATGTATTTTATTTCTAAATAAAAACATTCATCACTATCTTCCAAAATCAATATGTGATTATTCATTTTGTGCTTTTGATGTTATTATTTTTAATTTTATTTATATATATATATATATATCATATTTTTTTATTAGTTGTAACATTTAATTTTCATTAATAAATTTATTTCATCTATATTTTTTTAATTTTTCATTATTTTTTATTTTTTACCGAATCTATATTATTTATAATTAAATTTCGTTCGATCACTTTATTTCCAAAAAAAATTTATCTTTCAAATTTAGTTCAATTGTATCTTTAGAATAAATTAAGAACTCTAAAATAGAAGAAACATCACATTTTCAAGAACATATATTTCAACACTAATATTGTCAATTATTGTCACTTCAATTTATAATCAAATTATTTTTTCTCGAAATAAAATATATTATAAAATAAATAAAAGTAAGTTTAATTTCTTTGTAATAAAGTATTATTTCTAATAAATTTGTATTCTTTTAACTTTTGTTTATTTTTTAACTTCATATTTAACAAATATAAGTTTTTAAAAATTTATAATTAACTATGAAAATTAATATTCTTAAAATAATATTAAAAACAGCAGGATATTTTATTATCATTAAAAATATATTACTAAATAAAGTAATACTTGCACACATCTACATACACATATAAATATATATATACATAAACTTTGTATATGTATAGCTTGAAACTAATACATACTTTTAATTAAAAGTACTTTACACCGCAAAAAATCTGACAACAGATGCAATTTCAGAAAACTGCAAGCTCATATTAACTTTTATATTTAGTCTACTCTCGCAGATGATATTTTTACAGTCATTTGTGTGCATCAAAATTTAAAATTTAATATAATTCCGAGTTTATTCTCATACGATTTAATATTGACTTCTTATACTCATAAATAATTTAATAAGAAATATAATTTTTACTTGTCTTCATTTTCGTTTTTCTGTTTTATTTTCCTTCTCTTTACCTATAATATATTTTAAAAAGTTATAAAATTATATATGTGTGTGTGTGTGTAATATTTACACATAAAAATAGAACATAGTTAAAATTAATAACATAATAAATATCTCCAAAATGTCTATATGATCTTAATTAATCCTTTCAATAATTTAATACAAATAATAGCTTATATTTAATGTACAATTAATTCAGTAATCAATCTCTGCTTGTAATAACTTCACTTGATCCGTGTTATTATAAATATTATCTTTTCAAACATACCTATGTGTGCAATTTCTCCATACACGAAATAAATTTGAAGTAAACGAATTTCTCGGAAATAACAACGTGTAAATAACTTGTACCACATCATTCTAATTACAATCCCGGAAATTGAAGCTACATAAGTAAACATGAATACATGTTTGTATGTAACATGATATGAAATGAAAAGGATTCGACGATAAAAATCTGAATACCGTGGCTTCTCGAAATTGCCTTAACAAAAATGAAGTTAACTCAACAAGCAAAATATGCGTCATGTGACGCATGAAAATAATAAGTACTTGAGAAAAAAAACTCGTTCGATAAGAACTCTCATATCCTTTTCTGTATCGGAAATCCATTCCGTGGTTTATCTAGTTCGAGCATCTATTAAAATAACGAACATACGGTTTACGCAACGAAGATAACGGTGACCTGCTGCTTTGATAAAATTTAATAAAAAAAATCGTTATACAGTTGACGTTCGACATTTTTCCATCGAAACATTAGTTATATATTAATCTACGAAAATTAAGTACTTGATATTTATCTACATAAGCATTATTATAAAATTAAAAATATATTCAGAATATTTCTAACAAAAATATCATTCATCGTTCAGAAAATTCGCAAAATATTTTCATAAAGAGTACATGATATATCAATAGAATTTTCAATACCAGAATCATTATTAACATTCAAAATGAATCTTTTATATATAATTTATATTAAATTTATATAATTATACAAGGAAATATTTTTTATTTATTTTAAATTCTCAATTCACTCATTTTTAACATTATTACATATAATTAATATGATACAAAAATATATATTACTTGAATATTTTAATAAATTATATTTTTATTATATTTTATGAGAATAATAATTTAACTGAAGAAATGTGAAAAAAATTCTTATTAAAGTAATAACTTGAAAAATTCAAAAATAACTACATAATTACATATTAGTTAAAAAAATACACTTTTACTTATATATATATATATATATATATATATATATATATATATATATATATATATATATATATAGTAGAGAGAGATCCATGGATAGATGGGATAAAGATATTATATAATAAAATTCATCGAAATAGATTGAAAGAGAAAAATAGTGAATTAGTTGAAATGGAAAATTTTTGGGAGAAACTTTCATCCAGCAGGGGGATAAAAAAGGCTGATTATATATACGTATATATATATATATATATATATATATATATATATATATATTTATTGCTTTATAAGACTTTTAAAGTAAAATATTCTCTTAAGATAATTTAATATAAACGAAATATAAAATGTAAAGAAGCTAAAATTGAATCCATTCATTAATTAATGAAGCATTTCTTATTCCACGATTGACTTTATAATAAAGAGGTATACTTAATACGGATACGAATACCAATTCACATTTATATCCTTATATTACTTTCTCGCGCACCACGAAATGTTAAAATAAGACGGCATTGTCTGCAGATAAATGATCTCAATCTATAATAAGATTACCGATTGCGCCAATCGTTCTGTTCTAGTGCCGATCGACATGAACATCACTGAGGAGCTCGAATCGAATTCCAGCGAGGAGGAGTTTATCGTCAACCCCGAAGTAGATGTCGCATGGGAGACATTCGAGACGAGTGAGTACCTTTATAACTAATTAACCTTCGTTTCAGCCACGTTATCAAAAATTCAAATGTTTTATAAATTTGTATATATATATATATATATATATATATATATATATATATATATACATATAGATAGATAGATAGATAGACAAATATAAATATAAGTATATATATAAAAATATTCGATTTTGTGTTTACATTTATGTATATACAAATAACTGTTTCATTCGATCGCAGATACATTATACGATAAAAATAAATTTACTTTAAATAGAAAACCGACAGAATAACGAAAAAACAACGTCGAACGCAGCACAGTAACTAAAAAAGAAATATTACGTTAATACTTTTTCTCTATAAAAACCAAGAAACGTTTTTACGCTAGAAATTTATTGGTCTTGTTGCATCTAATAACAATAAAATTCTCTTAAAACAGTTAGTATCAGATTCGATATATTCCACAAATATTAATCACAATTTTTCATCTATGTATTATAATAAGAAATATATAATCATTATTATTGTAGATAAATACAATAAATTTTAATTAATATTTTTGTAATCATCTCATGTTAAACCATTTATTAATTTAAAAATACATTTTTGTAATAAATTCCAAAATATTTCTTTTAGGTTAAATTCTTAATAATATTAAACTAGTTAATTATATAATAATTTAGCATTTAATGAAAAACTGAAGAATATAACAAGATATTTTTAATTTAAAAAAAATTAAAATGTACGAATAATAACAAAAAAAATATTTTTTATATTACAAGCTTTTTAAATATTATAATTTGCAGATCAAATATTAAAACGATTCTTAAAACAAATAAAATGTCAATAATTTTTAAAAAATTTCATTCGACTATATCAAAATGAATATACATGTATATATATATATATATATATATATATATAATAGCATATACGTGTAAAAATTATACGGTACACTTTTAACACTTTTCAGCATTTTTTTATAATTTGTAAACTTCCATTACACAAAAAAGTTCAGAGCTTAAATATCCAACATACAGGAGTAATAAATGAGCATCCTACATTTTTAATGTTAATTAAATTTCAAAAATTTACAGCTAGCTTACAAATCGAACCTAAAACTTTCTTATTTTGATATCACATTTAATTAATGTTGAAAATTTTGCTCATATAAATTTATGATTTTATTTTTTAATAAGAAATTTATTTTTTTAATTATTTTAATGCTTAATGACGGCAAATTATATATTTTCCAAAAGATTTTTATATTTATATTTTGAAATAAAACACTGACATTTTTCAAAAATAAAAATAACTATTAATGGTTAGACTACAATGGTTTATATGACATTAATAATTTTAAATAAATTTATTTTTTGAAATTAATATTTTTCATAATCAAATTTTGTTATATAATAAATGTATACATATATACAAACACATACATATATACAATTTAACATTTAGGTTTTTACTAGTAAATATTTGTTTCCAAACGGCTAAGGTATAAGAAGATTTTAATAAAACACTAAAAATTATTTATAATATAAATAAAATATATTAATACTTTAAACTGTAAATTTTTAATCCCTTACAGTTTGTATTAAATTTTTCATTGTCAGAATCCATAATTTAATTAATATTTCAGATCTTGATATAATTTCAATAAAAAACTTTTTTTAACATTTGATAATAAACATAAAATATTTCCATATTTTATTAAAATACAGTAAAAATTCTATAACTGCTCCAACAAATAAATACATAAAATAATATTTACTTTATACTTTCCAATCAAATAAATTTCTAATTTTATATAAAAATTCGTATTACAAACTCTTTATAAAAATTAAGATACACAACAATGAACAGAGATATATTATACTTCACTTCAAGATAATATACTATTTCATTGAAATAAAACAATTTTATACCGAGTAAAACATAAAAGTTTTTCTGCAGTATCTACTATATTTGAACATAGTTATGAATATGTCGAAGCTTTTAAACTTTAAAACTTTTAATGTATTTATATATATATATATATATATATATATATATATATATATATATATATATATATATATATATATATATATATGCATTTATTTAAAAATTGTATATGCAACATTTTCTACATTCATTTCGTTGAATGCTAATATTATTTTGTATATTCTACACATATTTTACATTAGTTAGCATAAGAAATAACTAACAAAGTTTTATAAAATAAATGTCTTTTAACAGAAATATATATAGGATCATCCAAATATGACTCCTAAATGTGTTTTATTAAAAAGAAACTTGTGTTTAGTTTCTTTTTAATAAAACACAAATCTAGGTGTCGCATTTGGATGGCCTTATATATATATATATATATATATATATATATATATATATATATATATATATATATATATATATTAATAATTTTTGCAAAATAATATTTTAAATTATACTAATTGATTCTACCACAATTTTTACGTAACAAAATTTAGGTTTAATAAGATTTTTATTTTAGTTGCAGCACGTAAAGACGGGCAAGGTTACGTAGAAGTAATAATAGGTGTCTTGACAGCAATAATGCTTCTGCTCTTAATGGCGTTTGTAATTATACTACTTCTTAGCCGTCGACAAAAGCTACAAGGTTCTCCGACAATACTGAGAAACCCTTTCGGAGTTACTATAAACATGAAGGTATGTGTCACATTACTGTTCATCTAATGTTTTTATTTTTTTATTATTATCATACAGAGAACACTAAGGCTATATTTTTACATTATGTTGTAAAAATAACTGTATTTTTTCTTTCTTCATATGTGAAATAAAGTAATTTTGTTATCAAATTATTTGAAATATCGTTATATCAAATAGATAAACGATACAAATATATTTTACCTAAAAATAATTATTTTATTATAATTTACATTAAAATGAAATACTTTTAATTTTATTTTTTACTGTTAATAAATTGTACCCAGTATTTTCTAATAATATCGTTATTGATTTTAGTATCAATAATACTTATACTCGAGAATTCAACTTAATTCAGTTGGTTTACCATTTCCTTCCTCAAATTTTGTAAAGTAATACCCCACTTAACTCTCCGACCAAAGATCGAACGCAATTTCCCACATGATAAACGATGATGCGTGTCATTACACCACCGATCGGATAATGATAATATATGTAATAAATATTATTTGAGTCTTAATAGAGTGAAATCAAAAATATTTGGAAATGAAATTATTTAAATATAAAAATATATTTAAAATAAAATATTACAAAAATATTTGATGTAGTAATTGTATCAACAGGATTAAAAAAAAACTAAAATTATAATATTTATAATATCTAGATTATTTTTCAAAAAAAACTTTCCATAAATAAACACATAAAAGTAATATGATTTTTAATAATCATATAAGATATATTTTGTAATTAAAATTCAAGTATAAAAAATCTTAGTTCGTAATTTAATTTCAAAAAATTATTTCCAATTATACGAAGATTATAAACAATATATTTTTTGAAATTTTAATGTTTGAAAGTAGTTATTTATTACTTAATTCTTTATGTATTATAAAGGAGTTCGTTCATAATGAAACATGATTTTATAATTTTTTCATTAATGTGCCTATTAATATACTTAAACGATGTTGTTCTTAATAATATTATATTTTTAATTATTATGTATATTTTCCTTTTCAGGACCTACTAATGAATCTTGCGCCATCCTCAAACAATGCAGTTAGTAATCAACCAACACCTGTCAGTGCTGAACCACCAAGTGATCCATCATCTGTATCTTTTGAACAATACCGATCACCGTTAGTGGATAATTACTATAAGCCAAATTACGCTACGTTAAGATGTACGACTACCGAAATAGAAGAAAATGAACCACCCCCTCCACCACCACCACCACTGCCTACAGTAATCGATCCTCAATCTCCAAGAATTATTAGCACGCCGACACCACCGTCATCAACTCCGCCTACTGCCCTTTCAACGCCTATGCATTATAGAAGCTTACAAAATACAACACTTGTTGGACCAAGATCAAAAATGATCAACCTTGGAAATTACTTCCCCAGAGCTGGAACAGATCCGCCGAATAGAAAACGATATCATACAGCACCAAGAGAAAAACACAGGGTAAGTAAATATATATAGGCGTATATTTTTAATTTGTTTATTTTATTATTATTGTTTTTAGATTCCACCGCCGATAGTTTACTGGAATATCGCGCCTAGTATGGGTAAATCTTACACTTGTAGAGAAGCTGAATTAGTACCTATTCCTCGATATTGCTTACGACCTGTTGAAAAAATAGGATCTTGTCACGCAGGAGACGTAAGTGATATATTTAAAATAAGTTTAATGTATGCTTATTTTATGAATAAAATAATTATATAAATTTAAATATATCAAAATTAATCTTCGATCGTAAAATAAAATAAAATCGTAAATAAATTTATTTCATAGCTAATAAAAATTCTTTAAATCAGATTTCCTTTTAAAAGCATATCTATTTTAAATTTATTTCAAGCATAACAGTATTTTGTATTTTAATCAAAATTTCATAAATTTTTAAACTATTAAGTTATTTGTTTAAAAAATATATGAAATAATCCAAAAAATATTTCATATATTTTTAACTTACAACTGTTCAGTTTTTTATCAAAATTACTCTTTTAGTAACTAATGTACACAACAATTAAAATATTTTATTGCAATACATATATATATATATATATATATATATATATATATATATATATATATATATATATATATATATATATATACATATATATATATACAAATCATAAAAAATATATGATATTTTAACAAACTATTTTTAAAATTTATTTTTTCAATTGTTAATTAATTATATTTTTTAATAAGATATTCGTTTTGTAAAGGCAGTAAAAGTTATTTTTATAACATTTTATTTGAATTTCTGACTTCTGTTAATTATTAGTTGACTGATTATTTTTATAATTTCAGATGAGTTTATTTGAGACTGAAGGTCTAGAAGATATAATTCCCGGTGTCGGACGTTTAGTTTTAGTTCGAAATTTAAGTGCAGAACACGCTAAAAATGACGCTGCTACTGGATCAATGGAATCTTTAAGAGAAGTTCGTTTTCTAGCAAGTTTATCAGATGCAAATATTTGTAAAATATTAGGAATATGTACAGCAGAGCAACCACCGTGGACTGTTATAGAATATGGAGAAATGGGCGATCTTGCTCATTATTTACAATATAGTATTCCTAAAACTTCAACAATCCGTTCAACAAATAATCTTCAAACTCTAAGGTAATAATTATAAGTTTTTTTTATATTTCTATTTAATAGTCATTATAAAAATTATCGTTTTCAGTTATGGGTGCCTAATATATATGGCCGCACAAATTGCTTCAGGAATGAAATATTTAGAATCAAAACATATTTGTCATAAGGATCTTGCTGCTAGGTAAAACTTGTTTATTTATAAAAATTAACTTTTATTAATTTATTTCTGATTTGCAGGAATTGTTTAGTTAGTCGTGGACATAAAGTAAAAGTAGCAGATATTGCAATGTGTAGTCCTTTGTATAGAAAAGATTATAGTGAAATTGGTGGTAGACCACCAGCACCTTTGCGATGGTTGCCATGGGAGAGTATATTATTGGTAAATGTATTATACGATTTTTTTAATATTTCATATTTACAAAAATAGTAATTTTTACCTGCTGATACTTTACTCCTTAAAAAAAATCAGTATCGCATAACAAATGATTTTTTAAAAATTAATATTCATAATTTTTATTAATAATTACAATTTAATAAATGTTTATTAATTCGATATTAATTATTAATTCGTATTATTAATTCCATTCGATCGAATTTGCTTTCAACATAATGCCACAAAATAATTTCAACAAGTTATTTACATACGTATTCGCTTTTTATTTATAAAATAGCGATATAATTAGAAATTAGAAAAATAAAGACATTTTTGTTTTAGGATCGTTATGCATGCTCAAGTAGTGTTTGGTCATTTGCTGTAACACTTTGGGAGATTCTCAACATGGCTCGTGACAAACCTTTTCAACAATTATCAAACGAACAAGTTATTCAAAATGCAGAACATATGTACTACGGTGGCGAATTACAAATTTTACTGCCAAAGCCAACAATTTGTCCTACAGAAGTGTATGATTTGATGTGTGAGTGTTGGAAGAGAGATGAAAATTTGAGACCGACGTTTAAACAAATTTATGTGTTTCTAAAACATCATAACAAAGACTATAATCCAGGAAATTAAACACAGTTCATAATAAATTAACGAATAAAGACTAAACTTGCATTGACACTTTATTTATAACGGTGCCTGAAAATATTAATTACTTCTTATATAAATTCACTTTTGACACAGTAAAAAAAATATACAACTAATAAATGTTAAATAAAAAAACTTCTAAACAAATTTACTATACATTTTTTTCCAACTAGATATTTAAAAGATATATGTACATAATTGTATTTTATTTTCTACTGACAGAACTACGTAGCGATAAAATAAAATATAATAGATCTATAGACATAACTTTGCTGCAAACAATCATGTTTTAGCATTATTATGCACCTGCATGTCAAGTGGGAGCCATGATAAAATAACTTAAAATTTAAATTATGTTCAAATTTTGTTGGTTTGCTGGAGTTCAATTTAGATTCAAATTATTGTACTTATTAAGCTGGATATTTATTACTTGCTAAATGGGAACAATTATAATACAATGTACAGAAAAAGAAATATATAAGGTATAGATATATTAAAGTACTGAAGATATGTGAATTCCAGCAACATATCATAGAAATCTCTAATGCAAATTCATAGTTTTATTATAAAGTGCTTCCATGTAGATAATTCAATATCTGTAACCACTTTGTACAGTTTCAGTTGTATGAAATCAATAAAGAATTTATTTCAAATCTATAATATCATTGAGAAATATTTTTTTAATAGTTAATAAATGTGTATATTTCAGTTTCATAAATTTATTAACATACATTAGCTACTTTTTTATAAATATGGTGTATCATTCATATTTTTTTTCAAGTTTGTGTATTAGCAATAATAAGAAATAAAACCTAGGACAATAGAAATATTTATTTTTGTACCTAAAAATTAATTTATAATGAAAATTAAATATTTTTTACATTTTAGCAAGTAACTATAACAAACACAAATACATTTATTTTACCAATTAATATTCATTCAAAATTGAATTATCCTAAAATAATACCCTACTTTTTAATTAAGAAAATGTTATTTAAGAGTCAACAGTAACATTGCCTCCGAAACTTTAATATTAATATAAAAAAATGTAACACGCACATATATATATATATATATATATATATATATAAATATATACACACACGCATAAGTATGCATTATTAAATCGAGTCTTATTTTTTTAATAACTGCATTCAACATACTCATCAAATATTCACATAAAATTAACATGAAAGTAATTTATAACTAATTATGAACATTATTTGTAATATTTAATATTAAAAAAACATTTTATTTCATACGATTACATGTTTTTATACAGTTTAATCATTCATCATTTATTTATAAATAATTCTATTCACAAGGTAATAACTAGAAGAAAATGAATAACAGGAATATATAATATTATTTAATATTACTGAAACAAATACACCAGTAATTTAAAAACTTTATTTTTATGGCCGCACATAATATTTTTACTTAAAGAATTTTTATAAATTAACTAAAGAAATTCGTACAACACACAAATTCATACTACTACAAATTTCAAAATTTCTTCTCAAAAATTTTAAATATATACACAGTAATAATAAAAATGATAATTAATATGATTAGTATTGTAATTAATAATATAAAAACCATTCTATGGAAAATCATCTATTTAAAAATTTATACTATTTTCATTAAATATTAAGATTTCATTATAAATTTTTAAATAGAAATTAATTTACAAATACAAATATAGATTCTTTGCTATTAAATAATAATAAAAACTAAATTATAAACTTATTCCTTTTTGTTATTTACTGAGAATATTATTTATTTCTACTGAATTTTATGATTATGTATTTCAAAATACATCATTACATTTTTATTCAATTATAAATAAAATACAGGTAAATTAATTCTGTTTTATATAATATATATATATATATATATATAAGAATATGTATTATTTTTCATTTCAAATAAAAAAATGATCTTTTAAAAGTTAACTATAAAACATATAAAGGTAATATACATATCTATTTAGTTAACTCAAAAATTCTACAAAAAAACACCATTGTTTAAGTATCAATAAGCGAAGTACATGTACATACGATATACATTCATATGTGCAATATCTCACATTTAAGTTTCCATCTAATTCCATAAAAGACTTTAAATTGAAATGTAATATTGAAATCAATTTGACTTCATAAAAGGTATGAAATGCATAATATTCACAATTTCATTAAAAAGAATACCATTAACCTTAGGTGATAAATAAAAATTCTAAATTCACTTCACAAAAGATATCTAATCATAAAAAATAGTTCTAGAATAATAATTACTTAAATATACATTTTTTTCATTATTTTTATTTTATTTTCATTATTTCACTGCAATTTACAGTGATTACATCATATTTTTTATTTTTATATAATTGAGCTGAAGTGGCAACTAAAAAGTAAGTAATCTCATTTTCTATGGGAAAAATTAGAGAGATATTACTACAAGTCTTAACATTATAAGGTCTTAAACATAGAAAATAATTTTACACTATAGAAAAAAAAAATAAATATGTTGAAATCAAGTAAATGCTCATAATCTTAGAAAAATATAAGCATCTTCTTGTACAAAAAAAAATATACATTTAACTCACCAACATTTTTACAAATAACTGTAATCATAGAACTTTTATTATTATATAGTTTTTCTGAACTATTATGTTGACTAATAATCACCATAATGTTTCAATCTGTATAAACAAACCTTGGATTTATTGTTACTAACAGCTAAATAACCACTATTTGGTGAAAACTTTACAACTGCTACATTACCCAAAGATTCTTTTGAATTTGGAAAATTACTATATACAGTACCTGACGGTACATGTAGTAATTTAAGGGCATTCTCTTTACTATTTGAACTAAATGCTAATAATTCTGAAGTACAATTAAATTGTAAACTAGAAATTTCTGTAGTTAAATTTAAAACTCTTTTTCGTGGGATCGGTGCTTCTGATGAAAATAATTGATTAGTTTCATAGATATTAACAACACCTTGATATGATCCAGTTGCTAGAAATTGACCTGAGGGAGAATATGTTATACTTGAACCCTGAATACAACCTTCATCATACCAATGATGACATACTCTCCTTGTATTCATATCCCATACTGTAACTCTACCTTCCATTCCATGTCCAAATAAATGTTTACCATTTACGCTAAATGTAAGAGCTGATACTTCTGCTTCTTGTTTAAAAGTGACTAATCTTTCTCTCGATGCTGCTTCTAATATATGAACTTCACCAAATCGACCTGCTGCTGCAATAATTTTTTGATCTGGTGATAATATAAAATTTTTCATATGTGTCATTCCATGCGGTAGAAGTATTCTTGTTGACTGTAATGTTTCTATATCATAATTAAACATAAAAGGTAATTGTGAACCAAACAATATTTCTCGATTATTATTAATAAATTTGGCACAATGTATCGGAAAACGAGTAAATGAAACACTATGAAGTTTATTGTTGCTGTGACCATCAACAACGAATATAGATGCTACGCCAGATACACCTGCTACTAGAGCAGCACTCGCAGAAGAATGAAATTCAACACTCTTTATACTTGGTCCTTCTAAACACGTTTCTTTATTTAAATCTGTTAATCTCTTAATTTCTATAATTCCTTTTGAAATATATGTTGAATTTTTAGAATCAGATATATGACCACATGTTTTTAATATCTCCTCGTCAGAATCTACTTCTTCTTTTGTTTTATCAAGAGATGCCCATGTTGGAGAACCAACAGTTGATACAAATTTATGTTTCAATAAATCAGAATATTTGTTTGATTTGTTATTAATTCCACCAGAAGGTAATTTTCTTTTTTGTATTTTAAGAGCGCTCCCAACAGTAATTTTTTCATCATCGTCATCATGCCAAACAGCTACACGTTTCAGATTTTCATCAGAATTTAAATTTTTTTCTGTATCACTTACATTATTGTTTGTCAAATTTTTTTCTAAATTATTAATGAAATCATC